>OY757907.1:38769192-38830461 GCA_963585895.1 Sepioteuthis lessoniana | reverse complement strand
CCAGAAGTAATCGTAAATGGGAGAAGGCTCCTCCCCTTCCTTCCTGTGACCATCCCCCTTATCTGGCTGTATACAATTTATTTTCATGCTGTATCTGAAGAGGTCCTGTTAAAATTTTTTTTTTAGTTTTTGATTCATATCAATGTTCTTATCAGGATGGAAATAAATTCATAATCTTAATGTGACTGTATATTGTTTTTTTTCTTGAAATTATATATATATATATATATATATATATATATATATATATATATATATATATATATATAAGGAGAGAGTTTGGGTGTTGATAAATATAAGAAGAGAGTTTGGAAAATCAAATTAAAATGTTTAGCTTGTGGGTAAGTATCATCAGGTTTATAATATATGTACTGCAATAAACTTAAACTACAACTCCCTAAATGGTGTTTCAGTTTACTCATCATTGAATGCATAGTTGATATGTGATTACATATCAATTATCAATAAACATTTTTATGGCCCACTGGTCTAATGAGTAGAGTGTTCGCCAATGGTCCATGAGACTGAGGTTCCATCTCAGGTTAAGTCATACCAAAGACTCAAAAAAAATAGTACTTGATGCCACCTTACTTAACACTCAGCATTATAAAGTAAGGATCAAGGGTAAATTGGAGCAATCCAGGAAATGGAATAGCAACCTCCCCTACACCTCGGTGTGGTAGCTATTGAAAAGGGAGCCTTCGGGTTTACCCCGATGAAGGTTGCTGACCTCACTTACAATGAATTATTGCTAATATCTTTTTTTTTTCCTTTAATGCCCAAAACATCGATAAGGAGATTCATACCTTTCCCAAGTCTGAAAGTAAACGTAACAGTGTTACTGTAGTTCTACTATGATGTCGTAGTCCAGCATGTTAGCTGCTATGTCATTGGGACTCCCCCAAATTGTCACTTATGCAAATTAATATGTGCACAAGTTCTAAAATAAGCTAATTATAAACAAGACTTTTACATATAGTGTACTAAGATTAAAATCGGTATTGTCCTTCAAAGTTTTAAAATTTTATTTCCTCTGTGTATGTATGTGTGAGTGTGCTTGTATTTGGGGAAGATATATGTGCTTAAATCATTAACAGGACAATTTTGTATATTAGTTGACAAGAAGAAAATCAGTCAATGTACAACTGATAATTTTTACCAATTCCCCACTCTTTGAAAGTCTGTATGTGTTGGTTAACAACACTTAATATCTTCATCTCATTGTCCTGGTTAAAAGTGTACTAAGGTCAATCCAAAACTAAACTTTTTAGATTTTATTTTCTCGATGCAGGTATCATTGGGGAACGAGAAAACTTAGGGTAAATGGGGTTTGCTAAAACTTTTCTTGTTCCCCAGTGATACCAACATCAGGAAAATAAGGTCTTAAAAAGTTCAGCTTTGGGTTACCCTTAGCATGCTTTTAACCTGGACTTTAGTCAGCAATAAACTCTTTTCCACCTATAATCTCCACTATTCTTTTTCTTGTGTGTTCACAATCTGTTCTTCATCAATTTTTAGATGTCTTTTCCAAAGACCTCTACCTTTATTCATCTATATATCATTATCTTCTTTGTGCCTTAAAAACAATCGGAAAACTCCATCAACTAGAAAAATGATACGACAAGGTACGGAAAATCTGTTTTCATTCAAGCCTTCCTTCTAGAAGCCAAAATAAATTGTGCATGAAGACACAATTCCACCAAATCATTCTTTAAGTTCTTTGCAAGCATCAACATGACAATCCATATGAAACTATCTGTTTATTCTTAATATGCACTTTATAAGTGAGATTTGAACAAAATTAAGGGAAATTTTTTTTCTTACAATACTTTTTCTGATGGATTCATTTATTAATTTGTAAATAAAAAAAATCATAGAAATAATTCTTTGACAGAGTCTAAAATTTTAATGATAGTTATTAAGATACTTGAATTCATTGTGTTGTTTTTATTGTCATATCATCTTGGCAGTTCCATTTGACAGCCTTGTTGGAAACTTTGAGTTAGTTTTATGGCATATCAACCCTCGTAGGTTATTTAATGCCAAATCTTGTTTATGCATGATATGATTTATAAAAGAATAGTTTGTAGGTAACATTTTTAAATGAGCTCGAGTTCATTGCTTGCATGTGGTTAAATGGTTTCAAATACAGTAAATGATTAAACAGTTCTATTAGATCTATGGATAGGACCCAAACAAGTACTACCAATTCAGGTCAAAGTGAACATGGGAGTAACAGCAATGAAGGGGTACTCCACATTCCTTAAAACACTGGGACTGGAGCCTAGATGCAGTTTAGTGTCATATCCAGAACACTCATTGGTGGTGGGGGAATTACCCCACTGCAGAGATACAGTTGGTGAATTCTACCACCCCAGCTGATTGGGCTATTATTTACATAGTATCATCCCTAAGTTAGGCCACAGTGGTTTTCTTTGCGTTAAAAGGAGGGGACTGGAGAGCACTTTTGTTTATGAATTACAATCTCCTGTACTATAAAGAATAATCATATATGAGTTGGAATCTACAAAGTGTATTTGCTATAGGACCAAGGAAAAATAAAATTGTAACACTCTGAATATGTATTTCAATTCATTCAAGATAAATCATACAGGCAACATAGCTAGATAACAGTTAATGATCATATCAATACATGGACAAGTTCCAAAATAAAGGGTCTGTCAACAGCACTCAGACCTGATACATATACTGAACCCACTTCAAAACTTGGTATTGTTTAGTGGGATGTTGAAATTTTATTTTCTGTCGGTATGTTTTATTCACTCTCTAGTTTTGCAATCAATTTTTAAAAAAAGTTTGATGGAATTAATCAGCTAAAAAGAGTGAAGGTCAGGTTTATTATTTGATACCTGAGGTTCCCCTTGTAAGGGGCATGTGAACAGGGCTAGGATAATTTTTCCTACTGGCTACCGAGGAGAGTCATTCCTGGGAGGTTGGTCGGTTATTTTGTTTTATGGTGTATTAACCCTTTCTGGGTCATTTAATGCCAAATTAAATCATTTTTATAAAAGTTTTAAACAATTCAGTTTAGTATAACAAAAGATTTTTGTTTACACACTGTTAAATCTCAAAACAGTTCTATTTCAAACAATACAGCTTAGCACAAGTATAAATTTTTGTTTTCTCACGGTTATATGTAAAAATAGTTAATTTCAAACTAATCAGTTTTGCATAATAACAGTTTTGTTCAATTAGACCCATAGATAGGTGCTACCATTCCGGGTCAGAGTGAACCTGGGAACAATGGTAATGAAGGGGTACTCCTCATTCCCCCAAACTCCAGCATTACTGAAGCCTCACCATCAGATTGTTTCATGTCATATCCAGGACACTTGTTAGGGAAGTCTTACCCCTCTGCAGAGATGCACTTAATGTATTCTGCAGCCCTAGCTGACTGGGTCATTCCTCAGAGTTTTCTCCAGTTAAACTGACCTTGTATCACATCCAATCACTGCAATGGATAGATCCCATCTACTTGTGTAATACCACTGACCAATCTTTCTTTATGGATTTTTCTCCCTCTCCCCTCAAAGAAGGATATTAGAAATAGTTCCTATTGTAGATAAATGAAATTATATATTTTTGTCCAGACTTTTGAGATGAGGAATTATTATCATACTCTGACTTATTTGAACCAATATTTTCAGTTTGGCTGTTATAGTCACATTTTGGATGTTGTAGCCTCTGACCTTTCTCAGTTGCCTGTCATATTCGATTATGTTCTGAGAATTTCAAACTGAACATTTTATTCAATCTATAAAGGTAGGTTATTCTACTATCCATACAAGATTATATCTCATATAGCTATTTACTAAATTTTGCTTGGTCTGGTACACAGGCTTTAGGTCACATACAGTAGAAACTGTTATTAAGTAGTCATCCATTTAAGTACTGAACAGGCTTTTCGAATGTTTAACTGTCAATGGAACTTAGAATATGTTGAAAGTATTTTTTGCAGTGGGTAAGACCCCTCCACCAAAAAAATGGGGTGTCCTTGACTAAACTGCATCTGGTGGTGAGGATCCAGCACCAGAGCTCTGAGGAGTGTGTAGTACAATAAAACTACTTGCAATTTGAAACCATAAAATTTCTTGTAAGTTATTCATATTAGATAGGAATACTTCATATCATATAACTATGTGCAAGCAAATAAAAATGTACCATTCAAAATAAATGTAATGAAACATTGATTGTAATCAAAACTATATTTTCAAACATTTACAAATAAATCCAGTTTCACAATTAAATAAGGAGTTGATATTCCATTAAACAAATAAACCAAACCAGTGTTTAATTTATATGATCTGGGGGGGGGGGGGGAATTCCCAGGATTGAGTAAAAGGTGCTTGTGGTGTAATAGTTGGAGTTGTGGGAAGTGGACTTGGCTAACCAAGTTCAAATCCTGAATGGAGCTTTTTGCATTTCACATGGCGCTAATACCCCTGGGAAAGACATGAATCTAACTATTATCCCTTCAGCTATGGGCAAAGAGTAGGACAGATTGAGCCCTTTAACCTTGGTATGGCAACAGGTATGCAAAAAAGAAAACTCTAGAGAAGGATGGGCTTTGCTAGTTTATTCCTGCTCAAAATATTCTACATGAATTGTAGCTCAACTATCAAACCAAGTTACAGGGTAAGACTTATATGTTGATAACTGAATAAGTGTTATAATGTTATAATGTTGATCTTAGCGTGTAACTTGACAGTAAACCATAGGGAATTTTGTATGGTCTAAATAATAGTCCAGTTGTCTTTATCTTTATTAACCATACCTGTCTACCTTTCAAATGATTGTTGCATAGATGGTTTATCCTGATACTCCCAAGGATTGAACTCACCATTCTTGGCAAGAAAATGTTGTTGAATTACCCTATTCCACCTGTTAATTAGAAGTGGGCTCAATCTTTTCAATAAAAGCTCCTTGGGGTTTATTCACAAGGAGTGGGGGGCCAGCTGCCTGGCATTTGTACTGGGTGAGTATCAATGACAAGTAGAGATTCACATTGCACTTGGCTTTTTGAATCATTATTAAGCATTGATTCCCATTACACTTGGCCTTTTTTTGTGTGTGGATCCGCACTGTAAAATGGCCTTTCTGGGTGGTACGAGGTCAGTTAAATACCGACAATTCCCTAGTGTATTGAATCCAACTTGAACATTTATGATGCCACTTTTTACTTTTTTGAATGAACAAGTGTCTATAGTTTACCTATAGAAAGTAAATAAAGAGAGGTAAAAGAGAGAAAGCAAATAGAATAGTTCAAATTAAAATGTAAAAATAGGATGAAAAATATCAAGAATGTTTGTTATATTTTTCACTTGACATTTACCTTTACAAAATGATAGGGAGATTTACTATTATATTGGTTCTTAAAACATGAATATTCCAACTATGTATGAAGTTTTTTCCTATTTATATTGATTGTGAAAATACATTTTGATATTGTATACAATTGGAGACTATAATTGTTCAACTAACTTTGATATCAAATAACCCAATAAAGGTTGAGATGCCATAAAACTAACCAATAAGCCTATTTATCCATCATTCCTTGGTAAAGATGAAAGTTTTATTTGATTATGCTGAGATTAATTTTGAGAAACTTCATTTCTATGTGTTGCCATATTTACTTTTTTTTGAGCACATCATATGGTGTAAGGATAGTTAACTAGATTAGCATTCCATTGTTAGAGAATACAGTTCTCACTGGGTGCCCTATAATTCTAGCCCCTTGCCACAAATAGACTTAGTAAATAACAATTTCTTTTATATTCTTTGTAGAGTGTGCATTTATCCAAACCCTCTGTCATTGGCAGGATGTGACACAAGGTAAGTTTTTTAAGAAGAATAGTTTAGATTCAGTTTTCTTTCTCCTAGAGTGGTTGCCTTATCAAGGCTAAAGAACACTTCCTCATACTATTTACCCATAATTGGCAGGGGAAAGTGAATTGGATTTACGCATTTTCCCAAGTGCATTAACACAAAATGAAATGCAAACAGCCTTGTCAAATGTAAAAGCCAGCAAATTTAGTCAACTGATTTTGGTTAATACTTTGAACTTATTTAGCTGTTGCTCTTTTTTTTTAAAAAAGGTTTTGCGATTATTACAAAAATTCCATTCATTTAAGTAGTTTGCTATCCACAAAGTTTCATTTGATTTTATACAAACAAACTGGCTCAAGAAGCATAAACCATACATTGTTTAATGGCTCTTAGAAAACCAAAGCTGATAGAACAGAAATTTATTTAGCAAAGAAAGCCTTCTATAAAGATTTCTTGCTGTTGCGTGTGTGTGTGTGTGTGTGTGTGTGTGTATATACATGTATGAGTGTGTATATGTGTTTGAGTGTGTGTGTGTGTGCACATATATATATATATCTATCTACATATATTTAGAGAGGGAGAGGGTAGTTTTGTGACACTGTGAAATAAACAGAATAAAGTGAAAGTTAGACTTTTTTTGATTGAATGGTTGGTTAATTTGTAGTGTTTTATTATCAGTGTTATTGATAGCCAACAAATAAACAGATATTTGAGAGGTGTTCATGTCAGTAAAGTGGTTGGATTTCTTTCTTTAACTCCTGTGTTAACATGACATTAGTACAAGCTTCACTGAATATTTGATATGAAGACTTTGGTAAAGCTTTCCTCTGGTGTTGTCTTACTTTCCTTTTCACTGATTGACTTTACTTAAGCTTGAATGATTCTTGCTTTTATGATTTTGTCAATTGATAGTATCAATTAAGTTTAGGGATCTATCTTTTGATCCTGAAGAAATATGAGAGAGTGTTAAAAGTTCTTTGCCTGACCAAGAATGGAATAACTTAAAGTCATAACACATACATACTTATCATTGGATAGTATCAATTAAGTCTAGTGATCTATCAATATGGAAGTAATATGAGAGGTTGCTGAAAGATTCTTGGCCTGACCAAGTATTTATTTTTTGATAGTGAAATAATTGTAAACACAAGTGTTATGATGTCTTGAATTCAGCTGCAAATCTGGCAAATGTTGTTAAGTGAAATAGTAGAGAAGAGTACCAAGGTTACTTGTTCATAGTATACATTACATAAACAAGAAATGTTTATATTTAAAAGGAAATTCAAAACTCAGACTTGGAATGTCCTGATAGTTTAGATTTAAATATCCCTAAGGCCATATTCATCCTATCAACCAAATAGTATGGCATAAAAACAAACAAACATGTGCTCAATATATAGTAATTCATTTATTAATAGATGGACTATTTTCCTCATCTATGTTCACAATGTTTTGGCTTTGTACATCTTGGGCTTCATCAAGTGTATTTGCAATGGAATTGCTGGTGTCAATCATTTATTGTGAAGTTTCAAGCAAATTTGATAAATCTTTCCTATTTGTATGGATAGTTGGCACCAACAATTTCACTGTGAATAATAGAGATTAAAGTCAATATATATATATATATATACAGCTGAAACATTGTGAACAAAGAAATATATATATATATATATATATATATATATATATATATATATATATAGTCCATTTAATGGAGAGATATTAACAAAATGTTGAAAACAACAAATATGAGGATTATTAAATAAGTTTCCAGACTTTTTTTCGTATGGGCACTTTTATTGACAGTATAAACATGAAACTCTAGTCCCCTTCGAAGTAATCTCCTCCAGCTGCAATGCACTTGTTGTACCATTCCAACAACTTCTGGAAGGCTCCATGGAAGTCCTCTTGTGTGAGCATGTCAATGACCTTCATCACAGCCTTTTTCATCTCAATTGTCTCATAACGACAGCCTCTGAGCTTAAGGAATAATCAAAAGTTATGGGGAGTAAGGTCTGGACTATAGGGAGGCTGAGGAACTGTCTTGATGCCCATCTTTGTCAAATAGTCTGTGACAAGGATGGAGTTGTGGACTGGTGCATTGTTTCAAAGGAAATGCCACTGACCCGATTTGAAGGGTGCTGGCCTCTTCCGACGGAATCTCTTCCTGAACTCCCTTAAAATCTCAACATAGTAACCTTAACCCTTTGGCCAACCAACTCTGGTGTATTGACTTCCTTACTCCTCCCACACCTCTCATCATCCTTCACAGACTCCCTGCCTTCTTTGAATTTCTTATGCCACTCAAAAACTGATGCTTGATTCATGCAAGATGGTCAAAAAGCAGTCTGAAGCATTCCATATGTTTCTGTGGCATTTTTCCAAGTTTAAAACAGAATTTTATTGCATATCGTTCTTTTAAAGTGTCGTCATGTCCAGATTGCATTTTTGAAATTCACCAGCTGTGACAATCAGGCTTTAGTAGTGTGTATTCCAATTGCTGCTGTAGCTGTTTATTTAAAGCTGAAATCATAAGAATTGGTCAGTCATCTCATAAGATGTATAGCAATAACATACTGAATTTTCAAGAGTCTATGACAATTTTAAATGCCTGTACAAAAAAAGTCTGGAAACTTATTGAAGGCATTTCATATAATCATCATCATGAAGTCTTGCTGCTAGCACAGATTTCCCTGAATTTCTCTCCAATTATTCATTGCTCCTGGCAGGTGCTCCAGACAACATTCTGTGCCCTCACAGTACAGTTGTTGGTAAGTTCTTGTTGGTCAGCCAACACTGGTACATTCATGTGAAGGGATCCATAGGAGAATGTCATGTATCAGTTTGTCCTTGCTTCTCTAGCAGTGTCCTGCATACCTTGCTCATCTTATTTAGATAGTTTTAGAGATGTCTCATGGGGTCTTGCTTTCAGGATTTGTTCAATATAACTCATAACATTCAGTTTTTTTCTCTATACATTTTGTCAGCGTTCATATGGTGCATCTGTACAGTGGTATTGACTCAACTGCTTTTTGGAAGAAATTCCGTTTTAATCTATTGGATAAATCAGACTTCCATATGATTGATAGCAGTCTGTACCTTTGCTAGGTGCTGAGACACTGCCACTGAGGTACATTAACATGTCTGCCATTTAGAATGAAGATGGCTCCTTCTTAATTAAAACACATGTACTCTGTTTTGTCTGCATTTATGTAGAGGTCAATGCTTCTTACAGCATGTTCCAAGATGTGCAGCAGGGATTTGGCTTGGGTAGGCATACTTGCAAGAAGTGCTAAGTCATCTGCATAGTCTGCGTCCATAATAATTTCAAGAAAAAAATGTATGAAAAGAATGTAATTCTGCATAAGTCACTAATTTGAATAAATAGCTCAATACTTTTGAAAAGAAAACAGGAATATTTTTACTTAAAAACCGGCTCATTGGCCTAGTGGGTAGAGTGTTTGTCAATGGTTCGGGAGACCTGGGTTCAATTCCAGATCACGTCATACCAATGACTTAACAATGGTACTTGATACCTCCTTGCTTAACACTCAGCAATACAAGGTAAGGATCAAGGGTAAAGTGGAGCAATCCAGGGAAAGGAGTAGCGCCCTCCCCTACACCTCTGTGTAGTAGCTATTGAAAAGGGAGCTTTCTAGTCACCCTCAACTATGGTCGCCAACTTTACTTACTTATATCTAAAATTAAGGCACTGCAAGTTTGGATGGATGTTTCCCATAACCTATTGAGTAAACAGGCGTCATGCATAGTAATCTACCTTCATGACATCATTGCCCAGTCAGCTGGGGCAATAGAATACACCGACTACATCTCTGCAGAAGAGTAAGACCCCCACCTCTCCAACGAGTGTCCTACATATGAGACTAAACAATCTGATGGTGAGGTTCCAGTAATGCTGGAATACCCCTTCATTACCATCACTACCCGGTCCACTCAGTCCTGAAGTGGTAGCACCTGATAGGGTCCTATGTATGAACTAAACAGTGTACTTATGCTAAATTGAATTGCTTAAAATAGAACTGTTTTGATATTTAAACTACGTACTTATGCTAAACTGAATTGTTTGAAAGATAACTGTTTTGGCATTTAACTGTGTGTAAACAAAGATTATGCTTATACAAAACTGGATAGCTTGAAATAGAAATGTTTTTGACAATTAAACTGTGTACTCATGCTAAACTGAATTGTTTGAAATAGAACTGTTTATTTGTATAAAAACGGATTTGGCATTAAATTACCTACAAAGATTGATATGCCATAAAACCCAAACAAACAAAACTTAATTTCCCTTTTTAGTAGTATTGATCATTCAGAAAGTAACACTGCCCTGTTTGTGGGCTTAGAATATGTTGACTGAATTCCCCTATAGAGAAGTTAGACCCTCCCTTCAAAAAGGGAGTGTCTTGGATATGGCACTAAACTGCATCTGAGGCTCAAGTTTTTGAACTCAGGAGAGAGTGGAATACTTCTTCATTGCCTTTACTCCTAGGGCCACTTTGACTTGAATTGATAATATCTATAAGGGTCTCATAGATCGACTTTTTCATTAGTATTTTTGCTAGTTTCTTTGTATCAATATCCATATTTACCAACCTCTCCGCTCGGGCAGGATATGACACAAGGTCAGTTTTTAAGCGGAGTTTAACAGGTTTGAATTCAGAGTTTTCCTTCTCCTAGACTAGTTACCTCATCAAAGCTGAAGAAATCAGTCTGCCCTACTATTTACTCATAGCTGGAGGGAGAATAATTGGAGTCATACCTTTCCCATGGGTATCAGTGCTATGTGAAATGCAATCAGTCTTGTCCAGGATTTGAACTCTTGTCGCCGTGTCCATTTCCTACAACGATAACCATTACACCATGGACACCTCTTTGTATCAATATCTACCAATTGAATCCTGATACAAAGAAACTAGCAAGAAAGCTAGAGAAAAAATATATGATAATTAAAAGGAAAGTTCCGGCGTCTTTAACCAAACTTGTATAAATAATATATAGTGTGTGTGTGTGTGAGTGTAATTTTCCAGTTTTAACAATATTTTCTTTCATTGAACACATTCTGAGATGAGAAATTTATATGAATTGAGCATCCATATTGATTTAGCTATTGATTTTAGCAGACAGAAAACATGCCAAGTTTCGATGATATTAAACAAGATCGTTAAAGAATAAAAATGTGAATGATTGCAATATCTTATCATTAGAAGCATAAATAAAGTAATGTTGCAAATTATTCTAGCCAAACAAAATTTGTATATATAAGTTGGTCGTTTATGAGGGGAGCAACACAGAAGTAAAATCCATTTTATAGAGCTATTGTAAACAAAATTATCAACTCATTATTTGTGTATAATGCAACAGTCACAATTTTCAAAATCTATTATATGACCACTCAAGCCATTGGGTCCCAGTCATAACAGTGATCCATGATGATATTGATACTTCTATTTAAGAATGAGTAAAGGATTCTAATAAGCATTTTATAGGTATTTCTGTTATATTGATGGTTGGAATGATAAAAAATGACATTCAGCATACACAAAGACTCCACACAATTATGAATCAATTGTAAACTGGAGTAGAAATTGCATAATTCTTTCATTTTTTTTTTTTGTGGTCTAGCATAATCTGAATGCAAATAATCTTTTTTTTTTTATTAATAAAAGTGAATCTACATTAAAGGGAAAGAAATATAGTTTATGTAAAGTGTATTGCTATGAAAAGACAAGTATCGGTCAGTTATATTCATATTATCTTTTAGTATTCCAAATTCTCCGAGTACTAATTTGATGAGGAAGAAGAGGGGAGTATACTGTAAAAACCGGATGTAAATTGACAACTGAGAACTCATTGATCAAAAAGCATTTATTATAAAGAGAATGTATAGAAAGTGCTATTTATATCATTGTTTTGCACTGATATCAGGGTAGACTGAAAAGTTCATATGATCATGTCATATCTGCTATTGATGACTTTTTTCACCAATGGTATCCAAGCACTGCAACACCAATTTAAGAAGTGTGAAGACAACAAAGGGAAACTATGTTGAAAAATAAACCCAATTTGTTCATATTCTATGAGAGTATTTTGATTAGCCAATGAACTTTTCATCTGACACTTACATTCTAAGAAAAACCAAGACAACATTTCTCCTATCACAAGTCATCTTTACCATAGCTATATCATGGGCAGCCATAACAGTCAACAGAAAAGAGTAGTTCATTGAGTACATAATACTCTCCTCCAAATTATCTAACTTTCACAGCTGCAGATAAATGTCCTGTTATATTTGGTCATGTATTATATAGTACAAGGGTTGATCCAAAAGTAAAGCCTCTTATATAATTTCATGGAAACTACAATAGATACAGAGTGCACAGTTTTCATCTATAAAGTTCTATATTTCTATAGAGTCATCACAATTGTCAATGCATTTTCACCAGTAATAAACAAGAGACTTGAAATGAAATTCCCTTGTACATATCATATGTTAAATCATAATGATTCTGTTTTATATATAAAGGAATAGATATATGGACATATTATTGGATAGAATGGACGAAAAATAAAACATGAAAACCAAATTGGTGGAGTGTTTATCTACAAGAGTCATTCAATAAATAAAGGGAATTTGGCCTAAGGGGCTGACAGTATGAAGAACTGGTTTTACAGTTACACTTTGTTTTAGGGAAATTAATAGTGATGGGTCCTTTTATGTCAAAGAAGACTGTCATTATGACTTTTTTTTATTGACTATTGTACCCAGAACTTTTTCTTTATTGGAGAGTCGGTATGTTTCCACTTCATGGACTGTCTCTTTGATTCAGGCTCATGGTGGCAAATCCATGTTTAGTCTATTTGTAAACATTTTATTGACTAAAACATGCTTCTCCATACAAATCACACATTTTTCCGTAAATTTCACAGGGTTTGTATTTTTCAGTCACCAAAAATTTGAAGGCAGACTTCTGTTCAAACCTTGAGCTCTCGCCATGATTTGTTGTCTTTTTGAATAACCTCAAAATGTATTTTTGAGAGATTAGAATAACTTACTATAAACCAATTCCAAACAATGCAGAGTTTACATCTATAGAAAAATTCTGGAACCCCCCCCTCCCCGAATTCTTTTTGCTCATTTCATGAAAAATTCTGAAGAACATTACAACTGTGTATAAGACTGACATGGCAACATAATCAAGAAAGCTGATCATTATGAAACTTTAAGAAGTGAAAGATGAAAAATATTTAAAATTGTGATTATTATGATTATTATTTAATGTATGGATTAAAGGATTTGAAAACATTACTGTTGCATGTAAAGTGAAATATTGTTAGAAATAAATTATTATTAAATAGTGTGTTAAAATTAGTAAATGTTGGGGATAACTTTTTGCTATTTTGGCTATTCAAACTGATTTCAAATTAAGTGGAATATTCTTTTGTTTTTTAATATTTACCTTGTCAGAAAAGTTGATATGTTATCATATCTGGATGGTTATTGCATAGATTATCTTATATGAAGAAATGACAGTGGCTTCCATAATTTTTCAGAGTTCTTTATTTTGCTTATAAAGTCACATGTGAACTGCTTTTAAATCAAAATTGAAGTTTGTTTTAAAAAACACACACACACACACACATGTATGTGCTTATATATATATATGCTTATGTACATGTGAGTGCTTTATATATATATATATATATATATATATATATATATGTATGTCATAGGGAATCAACACACACAGGTGTGCGCATGTATAAATATATACACACACACACTCCTTCGTGTACTAAATCCCAATGTCCTATGATACAAAAACCATATATTCTGAAAGTCACATTCTCAAGAAAGAAATTATTACTTGTAGTTGGGAGTGAGACTGCCATGCAGACTAAATTAACCAATAATTTATTACCATAACAATAGAATTGATGTTTTTATTTAGAATAAGTTTTAAGTGGTAATGGAACGAATAAGGGTGGTGTTTATAAAATGATTTACTATGTAATCACATACTATGACTTCATCCATCTACTAAAAATTCAAGTCATGCTATTAAGTCATACTTGGCCAATATATAAAATCAATAATTGTCTCATGCAACTATTGTTGTTCATTTGTGGACCAAGGAAAAAAAACTGCAGCTTAAGGCAAACCAGAAAAGCCATTGTATTTATTATTTGCAAAAAATTAACTCTGAATAATGCATCAAAAACTAAAACCTTTAATACTGGACTTACATAGGCAAATTTTATACACAGCTGAACAAATTAAGAAAATAGAAGATAATAAACAATGAATGGTATAAAAGGCTTAAACTTTTCTTCAGTATCAGATGCAAATGGTCGTTCTAACTCTGACGACAAATGGGATATTTCTTTAATTATGATCACAAGTTAATTTTTATTTTTGTGCTGTTGTTAAATGAGGACAATATTTTTGATAGTGCATTGTACTTGCAAAATATTAAAAACTTTATGTTCTGTATTTTCTTGCTTATATTCAATACTTCTTGAATCATTAGCAAAAGGTGAAATTAAATAGAGATAACAGATCTTCTTTGTTTTTCTGCAATAGATGAAGCTATTTTTCAATATATACATATATTTAAACATATCTTAAAATTCAATTATCTGAATAGCCAATTCTAATTTAAGAGTTCCTTTAATGTATGGGAATACAAAAAATTATTATATTCCTTAGATAATTTACGTGTCTGTTATGGTGTCACATGAGGGTCCCAGAAACCTCTTTTCAATCACTATTTGCCTCTGTATAGTAAAGACATTGTCTCTGACCCTACCAGGGAGTAGTAAAGTCTCATGGTGATATTACCCATACTTATCAAGTAAGCCTTTTTCCATTTTTTTTACTCCTTCCATATACTGCTTGTTCATGGAATAATCAATGTATATTATTTCTATTGGGACACATTTGTGTATTTTTTAAATTTTGATACCACTTGTATGTATGTTGTATTTATTAAATGTTAGATGTTCTTGTATGTTTAAATGAGTTTATCTTGCATTTGCTTCCATTGTGTTCAGTGTATGATCATGGATATACTAATGCTAATATTGGTTTTTAGTGAGTATGGTCTTGACTAAATATCTTCCTTACCACTAAAAATTTCAATAAATGTTATATTTCAAGTATTAATATCTATCTATCTATACAAATAATCTTATTTTACCTTTTTGTTTGTCCAATGACAGAAAAGTAAATAATATAAAGTGAATAGGTTTTTACATTAATGATTGAAAAATGAAAACTGAGTTTTTATATGGATAAATTGTTAATTTCAAAATGTTTTATGCATTTTGCTTCATCAGATAAAACACAATGGTTTGTAAAGTGAATGATATTTCTTTATGCAAACTATCATGGAAACAGACACTGAATGTGTGCTTTTAATTTTGAAAATTATTCATATATCTGTTTATTTATTGGGGTCTTATGGCATATCAACCTTTGTAGGTTATTTAATGCCAAATCCATTTTTATACAAATAAACAATCCTATTTCAAACAATTCAGTTTAGTATAAGTACACAGTTCAATTGTCAAAAACATTTCTATTTCAAGCTATTCAGTATAGTCAAATAGTCTTAATTCAAACAATTCAGTTGAGTATAGTATAGTTTTTGTTTACACAGTTAAATGTCAAAACAGTTCTCATTCGAACAATTCAGTTTAGCGTAGTACAGTTTCAATGTAAAACACAGTTCTATTTCAAGCAATTCAGTTTAGCATAAGTACACTATTTGACTCATAGATAGGACCCTATCAGGTGCTAACACTCCAGGCTAGAGTGGACCTGGTAGCAATGGCAAGAAAGGGTTACTCTGTATTCCCCAAAGCTCCAGCATTATCGGAACCTCACCATCAGATTGCTTAGTGTCATATCTAGGACATTCATTGAGGGGTGGAGTCTTACTTCTCTGCAGAAGTGCAATCAGTGTATTCTACATCCTTAGCCGACTGGGCAATTGTATATCTGTTTTGTGATGACTATTGAATATAACAAAAATATTATCATTGAAAAGTAGTGTTTAGCACCTGTTTCCATGACAATTTATGAAAACAGATTTCATTTTTATTTTTAAATTTTGTACCTGATGAAGTATATGTGAAAAATGTTATAGAAATAAATTGTTAATTTCAACAACTCAATTTAAATTTCTCAGTGATATTTTATATTTATATATATATATATATATCTGTTGGTTTCTTAGTTTTAAAAAATCCTCTTTCATTCCTAAAATTGACAGATAGTATTATTGGCCTTATGTGTGGAGCTTTCGCGAATGGTGTGGGAGACCAGGGTTCAATCCCAGGTCAAGTTATACCAAAGACTCAAAAAATAGTACTTGATACTGCCTAGCTTAACACTTAGCATTATAAAGTAAGGATAAAGGGTAAAGAAGAGCAATCCAGGGAATGGAGTAGCGCTTTCCCCTATACCTCAGTGTAGTAGCATTGGATTCATATCTTTCACAAGCATATTAGCACGATGTGAAATGCAAACAACCTTGTCCAGAATTTGAACTTGGTTCTTTGTGTCCATTTTCTATGATGGTAACCATTACACCATGAATCATCAAATTTAATATAAGATAAAATTCCATTTTTATTTCATAAAAAAGAATCCATAACAATCTGTGTATTTACCCAATCCCTCTGTCATGAGCAGGATGCAATAAAACATCAATTTTTTAGCAGAGATCAACTGGTTTGAATTGAGAGCTTTCCTTCTCCAATACTGGTTGCCTTACCAAGGTTGAAGAGCCAAATCTGCTCTACAATTTACCCATTGTTGGAGGGTGGCAATGGCAAGAAAGGGGTACTCTGTATTCCCCAAAGCTCCAGCATTATCGGAACCTCACCATCAGATTGCTTAGTGTTATATCCAGGACACTCGTTGAGGGGTGGAGTCTTACCTCTCTGCAGAAGCGCAGTCAGTGTATTCTACATCTCCAGCCGACTGGGCAATTGTATATCTGTTTTGTGATGACTATTGAATATAACAAAAATATTATCATTGAAAAGTAGTGTTTAGCACCTGTTTCCATGACAATTTATGAAAACAAATTTCATTTTTATTTTTAAATTTTGTACCTGATAAAGTATATGTGAAAAATATTATAGGAATAAATTGTTAATTTCAACAACTCAATTTAAATTTCTCTGTGATATTTTAACTTTTATCTAAGGGTATGAGTGCTAAGTGAAATGTAAAAGACTTTGTCAAGGATTTGAACTTGGGCCACCAAGTTCATTTCCTTCAATTATAATTTATGACACGAGTGCCTCCATAAAATAACTATCGCTATACAGTTGAGTCTACTGGTGATAAAGAAAAGTATTACACTATATATGGCTACACATTGTATTTTATAAGTGTAAATTACTTAGTGGTAATATTCATATAGATATAAGAGTCATGCAATAAAGGACTTGGTAATTTTTTTGTGCTTACATGGAAAGTTATAATGGGAATTGCAAAAAATAGGAAATTATGATTTTATATAAAGTATTCCACCAGAGAATATCCATGTTTTTTTATGTAACATACATTTTGATCTATATTCATATAACACCTCTTTGGTTTATTATTATTTGTCTTTTTTTCTTTTTTTTTTTTTGAATATTCATTCTGCTGAGTGTTAATAGAAAGATAATTCTTCTTTTGGCAGAAAAAATAGCTTTCATTCAATCAAATTAACAGAAAATTTTGGTAACTCAGCCAGTATAATTCTCACTCACCATTCAAGACCCATCCATTTGATATTATAAAGTTAGGCCGAGTACTGATAGTCAATCGTGTCTGATTAAACATGATCCTTAACTTTGTAAATAAGGCTTAGGAGATATTATTTGAGCCATGATTTTTTGGAGTGGGAATCAGAAAGTAATCTTACATGCCATCACATATAATTGATGAAAATTTTTAGATTAGGAGAAGAAAAAATCTTAAGTGAAAATTCCAATCAGCCAATGTTGCTCATTGCATTAGATTATCATTTTCCTAAGAAAATCATGCAACATCACATCAGATCACTTAATTTCTCAGACAGGTATTTCGTCATTCAAAAAGTTGAAAAACTATGTGGTGCATTCAATAAGTTTCCAGACTTTTTGTACAGGAATTTAAAATTGTTTTAGACTCTGGAAAATTCAGTATGTTATTGTAATATATTTCATGAGATGACTGACCAATTTTTATGATTTCAGGTTTAAATGAACAACTACAGCAGGAATTGGAATACACCCTACTAAAGCTTGATTGTCACAGCTGGTGAATTTCAAAAATGCAATCTGGACATGAGGACACTTTAGAAGAATGATATACAATAAAATTCTGTTTTAAACTTGCAAAAAATGATGCCGCAGAAACATATGGAATGATTCAGACTGCTTTTCAACCATAAATTGAACATCAGTTTTTGAATGGCATAAGAGATTCAAGGAAGGCAGGCAGTCCGTGAGGGATGATGAGAGTTGTAGGAGGAGGAAGGAAGTCAATACACCACAGTTGATTGGCCAAAGGGTTAGGGTTACTATGTTGAGGTTTTATGGGAGTTCAGGAAGAGATTCTGTCGGAAGAGGCCAGCACTCTTCAAATCGGGGTCAGTGGCATTTCCACCAGGACAATGCACCAGTCCACAACTCCATCCTTGTCACAAACTATTTGATGAAGATGGGCATCCAGACAGTTCCTTAGCCTCCCTATAGTCCAGACCTTGGTCTCTGTGACTTTTGGTTATTCCCTAAGCTCAGAGACTGTTGTTATGAGACAATTGAGGAGATGAAAGAGGCTGTAACAAAGATCATTGACATGCTCATACAAGAGGACTTCAATGGAGCCTTCCAGAAGTTGTTGGAATAGTACAAGTGCATTGCAGCCAGAGGAGATTACTTCAAAGGGGACTAGAGTTTCATGTGTGTACTATCAATAAAAGTGCCCATATGAAAAAATTCTGGAAACTTATTTAATGATCCTCGTATATTATTCTTTGGAAGAGAAGAAGAAATAGACAATCTATGAACCCATTATGTTCCTGTTGTAACAGTGGAACATGATATTGATGATTCTATTTAGGAAGAAATCAGGGATTCTTATTAGCATTTTATAGTTATCTGTTACATAAAAAATTTGAATGATTAAAAGATGATATTCAGCATGAATGAGGGGTGTCATTGTAGTGTAATGGTTAAAGTGCTGGAGTGCGGAATTGTAGTAAGCAAGTTCAAACTCCAGTCATGCTATTATGTTCACTTTCACACAAATACCCTTGAGAAAGGTATGAACCCCCTTATCCTCCCTGCTATGGGTTGAATAGTACCACTACTGCTCTTCTAGGAGGATAGATTTGACATTAAATAACCCAAGAAGGTTGATATGCCAAAAAAAAAAAACACTGACCAAATCAGCATGTATGTTGACCCCACAAAATTATTCAGATGCAAAGGGAAATGGACATTGCTTTATTCTTTAAGACCATTTTTGGTAAATTGCTTAAATAAAAGTCTTGCTTTGAAGTGTTGTTTTTAAATACACAAGAGAATTTGCAACACATTGCACAGCTTTGCACAATGCCTGGCAATTAGTTTTGTTGTTTCACCACTGGTTCAGGGGCAGGGGAGTTGTCAAGGTCTAATTGTTAAAGTGCTGGACTGCAGCCTTGAAGTAAAAGATTTTGAACTTCAATCACACTGTTATGTTAACTTTTTGATGAAAGCCATTGAGAAAGATATGAATCCCCTTTCCCCCCACCACCAGTAATGGATTAAATAGTATCACTGCTGTTCTTCTACAATGATGACTTTGGCATTAATTAACCCACAAAGGTTGATATGCCAGTAAACAAAGAAACCAAACCAAATAACAGGCTCTCCATACTCACACACTTGACCACATTGTGAAGGGCTCACAAACTCACTTACAGTATTTGAAATATAATCATATAATCTCATAGAAATGACTTCCTTACAAAATATGCTTGGTACTATCTTTAGCCCCCCCCAAATTTAAGTTTTTTCCTGGTATCAAGTACTTTTTAAATATTCTTTAACTTTAACCTTTTTATTTATCTCTTCACAGTAAATGACTGGTTTGGTTTGGTTTAATGGCATATCAACCTTTGTGGGTTATTTAATGCCAAATCTACCCTAGAAGAACAGCAGTGAAGCTATTTAAGCCATAGCTGGGAGGATGAGGGGGTTCATACTTTTCCCAAGGGTATTTGTCTGAAAGTGAATGTGATAGCGCGACTGGAGTTTGAACTTGCTTACTATGATTCTGCAGTCCAGTGCTTTAACCATTACACCACTAGGACACCCTGGTAAATGACTGGGCCATAAAGAGAAAAAGTTACACAATTTCTCATGAAGGAATAAGCTGTTTTCTATATAGATATACATATGAAAATTTTAGAAATATTAAAATTAATTTTTAATTCTTTTTTTATGATTATGATAAATATAAACATTATTTCTTTCATTCAATTTTTTTCTCCTAATATAATTTGAAAGAAATATCAGTTGAAACACTTCAACTGATATTTCTTTCAAATCATATAGGGAAAACATTTTTTTCCCTTAATTTTGATGAAAATCATTGTTCTGTGTCTGTACCTGGTAATTATTAAGATATTTTTACCCTCTTTTATAGCTAAAGCAAATAACAAAAAAATACTAAAAATGATTCTAGAATTGAAAAACATCACACCTTTTTTAGATTTGATAAACTGAACTTAAAAAAAAAATTTTTCATAGTAACATTCAATGAGGAAGCTGAAAAGCTCATAGGTTGACATCATATCTACTGTTGATGACTTTTTTTGACCATTGGGATCCAAGCACTGCAACACTAACGGAAAAAGTGTGTAGACTGCAAGCAGGACTATGTTGAAAAATAAACCTCATTTAGTAATATTCAGTGAGAGTATCTTGTTCAGCCTATCAACTTTTCTGTAGACCCTTATAATCATTTAAATAAATGTCTTTCACAAAGTGATAAAAAAATTTCAGTTGGAATAAACTTCTGAAAATAAAGCTAATAAAACAATGTAAAATTCTGGTCATCTACAGTTAGTAGCACTCCAAAAGAAAAAGCTTGAATTGAAATTAAAAAAAAAAAACAACTTTATCCCATTACAAGTCATTCTGAATTTGTCTCTTTGCTAATAAAACAAAACAAAACTACTGAATTATAATTCAACCAGTGTTAAAAACACCATGTTTGATATTTATATAAAGTCTTTACTATTACTACAGAGTACTCATCTGGGATTGTATCACAATTCTTGAGTATGGTTAACTTGTCGGCTGGGGCTGTAGAATATACCGACTGTACCTCTGCAGAGGGATTATACCCCCCTCACGCAACAAGTGTCCTGGATATGCCACTAAACAATCTGATGGTGAGGTTCTAGTGATACTGGAGCTTTGGGGAATGCAGAGTACCCCTTAATTCCCATTGCTCCAAGGCCTTCTCTGGCCCGGAGTGGTAGCACCAGATAGATCCCTATCTGCGGGTTAAATAGAACTAAACTGCATACTTATGCTCAACTGAATTGTTTGAATTAGAACTTTTTGACTAAACGGAATAGTTTGAAATAGAAATGTTTTTGACAATTGAACTGTACTTACATTTAAACTGCATTTTTATGCTAAACTGAATTGTTTGAAATGGAACTATTTTTGACATTGAAACTATTCTTACACTAAACTGAATTGTTATATATAGAACTGTTTTGACTGTGTGTAAACAAAATATATACTTATACTTAGCTGAATTAGAACTGTTTGACTAAACTGAATAGCTTGAAATAGAAATGTTTTTGACAATTAAACTGTGTACTCATTCTAAATTGAATTGTTTGAAATAAAACTGATAATTTGTATAAAAATGGATTTAGCATTAAATAATGTTGATGATGATGACTTGTCTGGGATAAGATATTAAAATGAATAAGCTTAGCTCAAGTGGTGGAGGGGGAGGAATTCCTCTACAAGTAGCATCAGTCCCTTGGCCAAATGAAGTAAAGGTGAAGTTTATTTCTTGATGCCTAAGACACTTCAAAAAGGGAATGCTGACAATGCTGAACTATTTTTGGCACTGCATCCCAAGAAGCATGCTCACTTCAGGGTTCCCACATTAAGCACAGTTGTCACTTCTCATTGGTTTGTTTGTTTGTTTAATGGCATATCAACTCCTTATGGGCTATTTAATGCTGAAAGTTGATTCATTTGTAAATGTTTCATAATTATCGTAACCATTTATATCTTCAATATTCCATTGTAATGATTATTTTGCACTTAAGTCACATGATATCAAGTATTCCTATCTAATATGAATATTTTTTTTTTTTACATTGTAGGGACCCTAACAGATACTACCACTATAAGTCATAGTGTACGTCACATTCTCCAGAGCTCCAGAATTAGAACCTCACCATCATCAGATCCACCTCTTGTGATATAATGTTGAGTAAACTAAGTTAGCAAATCATTCTTAATGAGTTTGATTCTCACTGGGTGCTCTATACTTCTTGCCTTGTGGAAAAATATGCTAAGCCCAGTCTTTTATTTATTTATTTTTTAAAATTTCTGATGAAATCGTGTATTTTACTCTTAAAATTTTTACAAGCATATGAACAAAGTATACCCAAAAGAGGTGGGTTCTTAATTGTTTTTAAACAAACCAGCTGAACATGTTTCAAAATGATTCTAATAATACCAACTTGCCCTTGATAGATATATGCTATAAAATCCTCTGAAATAATATGGAGTCTTCCATGAGGTAGTAATTCCTTCAAAATAAACTATTTGTATAATGACTTTTTTTTAAACTGATGTCTGAATTTTGATATGACAGCTCGGCATAGACCATTATCGACCATCATTGACCCTAATGACAAGTATGAAATGAGGGAGGGGTAAATGAATTTAGTTCTGATAATGATTTTAACTTTGTTCTTGATATAGTTATATTTAAAGTGTATTTTATTGGCTGTAGATGAGTACATACTATTGAATCATCCTTAGTTATATGGCAGCTTCCTCTGAAATTTAATTAGCCTGGGATTTTTGTTGATAGATGATCAAAGTCTGATATGATAAAAATGAGATATTTATGTTTAAAAATGTCTTTATCATTTAAACTAAGCATTATCTTATCAGAATGTATATGATAGAGAGGGGGAAACAAGTGTAGAAAGCTTAGAAAATGAATTTAAAGCTGAGTTAATATGAAACTGGCAAAATTTAGAAATAAATTCAATCTGAAAATAAAATACTAGGATGATTCAAGTTGTGCAACATTTTGGTCACATCAAATACAATTCATCAACTCCTGATTATTTTGTTGAGATTGTAAAGGTGATGAACCACACTGGACTGAATTACTAGTCTCACCTGATATGCCCATATTACTTGGAGCAAAGCTTTGGAATCTGTGGTTTTAGGCTAACCTGAGCTTGTTAGATCATTAAGTTTCTTGCTATTAAAACCCACTGGTTATTGTACTGTGATCCCCTTTTGCTCAACAAATGTTTTTGTCTGCTTCTATAGCATAATGGCCTTGTTTGAACTAAGTTAGTAAAGTTGGCAAGAGTGACCTGAAGGTTCCTTTTTCAATAGCTACTACACTGAGGTGTAAGGGAGGGTGCTACTCCATTCCCTGGATTGTTCCACTTTACCCTTGATTCTTATCTTATAATGCAGTGTTAAGCAGGGTGGCATCAAGTACCATTTTTTGAGTCTTTGGTATGACTCAACCTGGGATTGAACCCTGGTCTCTCAGACCATTGGTGAACATTCTACTCATTTGGCCAATGGCCTGGTTATTGTTTGAACTAGTAAAGCATAAGTTCCTGAATTAGACTATGTTGCACATTCACTTGTGTGGCTTTCAAATTTTACATGAAGTAAAGCAATGCAGAATGTGTCAGCTGATCAACTACCATGATACTGCTAACCAAAGTGGGTACCTTGAACAGCTTTGGTCACATGATATACACCCTGCAAACTAACAAATATCAGAATATTGGGAAACTTTTGACTCAATCAAGTAGTTGGAAAATTTGTCAAGGCCTAAAAATCTTCTGAGAGTTTTAATTTGAACCATAATTATTCATCAGTTTTTCTTAAAAATACCCTAATTAATTGATTACATATCCATTGTTAACTTTATTTATGAAGTAAAAAGAAGTATAATGAATATTATGAGTGAACAAAGTACTTAAAAGTGTTAAAAAATGCTCACAGCAGAAAATAGGTCACAATAAGAATTATAATTTCCAAAACAAGAAAGAATATCAAAAGGAAAAAGGCAAAAGATAAGCAGAGCAGATCAATAAAATGACAGGAAAGCAATATCTAAAGGAAGATCTTAAAAAAAAAAAAAAAAAAAAAATCAAAATGAAGTTATAAAGCCCTTCCAAGAAAAATACTGTTCTTTAGATTATAAATACACACATCACAGAGATAATCTCAATTTAGCATGGACAGTATTCATGAAAAATGTCAGAGAAAATGTGTAAGTACAACATATGAAAGACTGTAAATGATGGATTCTAGAAAGAGAAAAAGAATTATAAAATGACACTTGTTCTAACAGAACTATTTCCTTATTCTATTTTTTTTTATCAGAGATTAGTTTGAAATAATAACACATGTAAATTTCAGTTCATAATTTTACAAACTAAAATTAGTAAACTCCTAAAATAATAGAAATTTTAGAAGAAATCTAAAAATTCTAATTAGAGCAATAGTTTTTGATAGATTTCAAAGGCAAATGATTTAATGAAAGAACATTGTCAGTACTTAGGGATGATTGTAGCTTTCTCTAACAATGACATGTAATGATTGCCAATAGTATATACGTAGGTACATTAATAAGTCTGTAGCCAAATGAAAAAAGAAAGCCTTTATGAAGGTACATCAATAAGTCTATAGCCTTATGATGAAAGAAAGCATTAATTTTATACAACATATATTTCCTTCTAGATAACTTCCTTCTATGACAAGCATTTAATCCAACACACATATATTATCCAACGCCAAGTCAGCTGATGGTGGAAACAATTCTATTTTGGATTTTCTTTCTATAATATCCATGTAATTCAAAATCCAAAAGAGAGCTCTATGTAAAATAATCATAGATTAAAGTACAGAGCAAATAATTCCATATAAAAGAAAAACCTTTAAAAATTATTCATATTTTTATAATGATATTTATTTCAGCAGACCTTATTTTTTTTTTTAAATGTTAGATCTGCATCTTCAGACAAAGAAATAATGAGAAATTTCTAATGAAGATTTAGACAAATTTGTAGTATTGTCAACAAATAAATCCATCCTACCAATTTTTATAAAAAGGTAATTTTCTTCTAAACCCAAAATACCAAGATTTTATTGTTTTGAGCAGAACATTCTGCTATCAAAATGAATATTATTTATTACCAAACTCTCTAACATTGAAACTTCTGAATATGCAGCATCATAAAAATAAGTGCATTCCTTATATATATTGATGCAATGTTATTTTTTATTACAGAGATGTTGCAGCTTTACTTAGTATATTTATTTATATACAAACATTCATTTTCAACAATGAAACATCATGTATACACTGAGACTATATTCCACTTGTACATACATATAGTTAGAATGGATTGTCTATCTATTTCAAAAATTCAATCAAATACAGCTATGTCTATTAATGTCGGTCTGCTTCTTTCTACCTCTCTCAATCTGTTAAATGGTTTTGTCTGACATAATTTAGAAACTAATCATGAAATTAATTTTAAAGATTCCAAACTGATTATATACATAAAAAACACCAGAGAATTGTGGAATCTTGTATCATTTCAAACTACAATACTATCAAAGACCCAGTTTTGTCAAATTAATGATACAAAGTTACAAAATCCCTTATTCAAAATAATTTAGCATCATAGTATGTATGTATATATATGTGAGTTAGATAAACATAGATCCAACAGACTGAGTAAGAGAAAAAAGCAGACAGACACTTGTGGGGATTTAGGAATTAACAATAAAACTCCCAACCGGATGTTGACTCATCGGCCGCCACATACAAAATGTATAAACGCATCGCCACGCATAAGGCTCCACGCATCCATCCGGTTAAAAATCAGAAAAAAAGAAAAATAATAAAAAGTAAAGTAGCCAATGGGAAGCGGTCGCACCAAAATTAAAAGGATTTTGAAGTAGCGAATTTGGAGCCGGTGTAGAGAGATAAATACTCAGGTTTTCTGTGAACCGACCTTTTTTGGGTAGTGACGTCGAACCGACAACACCGATTTTGCTGTCTGGTGTTTTGGGCGCCACGCTGCGTCTTGAGACGTAGCGTTGGTTAGTCCATTCACCAAGTAAATAAAGGAAAGTATGGAAGAAATGTTTTCGTCTCTTATCTGTTTCTATCTTTTCTTTTTGTATATTTCTTTTGGACTTTCTTTGGACAAGGCATTGCGCCAGCCAGTCAACATGGGGTAAAATAATATAACCAAAATAGGGAGTCAGATATCTTACGGCAACATAGTCTTGCCCTTAGCCACTGACCTCCTAAAAACCTTTAAAACCCACACACTCAGAGAAAAATTGGATTGTCTAACACATGCACAGGTCTTGAATTATTTGAATTTCACAATTGTGAGAATTCAAACTCCTTACATTAACAACGAAAATTGCTTGCTAACTTTATAAGGAACTTACATATGTGTACTAAATATATGTATGCACACACTGGTATATACAAGACTGGTATATTATACATGGAATCTCATTATTACATAGTTACTTACTAAATTTATTTTGTATATGACATACTTTTTAATTTGCAGTTTCCTTATATTAAGGATATCATGTTCAAATTATCATTGTAATCATTATTATCCTTTAAAAGCACAGACAACATATACAATATGTGTGTGTGTGTGTTGGTATACATAAAGCAGTTATACATTATAATTATAAATATATATAAGAGTCAATCAATGAATAAGAGGAATTTTTTTTGAAAAAGCAAAAAATGTAAACTTGGCATTGTTTGGAACTTATTCATTGGAAAAATTATTTTTAACATTATTAACATACTGACTTTCTGGTAAAGAAAAAGTTCTGGGTGCAGTGGTCAGTAAAAAAAAAAGGTCATGCTGACATTCTTCTGGAATGTGAGAGGACCCATCACTATTGATTTCCTTGAAAATGTTGTAACCATAAACAATGCTACCTACTGCCAACTCTTTAGGTAAAATTCACGTTATTTTTTCATTCAATGTGTATATATAACTCTAATATATACACATTGAATAACTGAGTTGTACAATATCTATATTGTTTATATCTTTCCATGACTGAATTATACAATATCTGTATTGTTCATATCTTTCCATAACTGAATTATACAATATCTATATTGTTTATATCTTTCCATAACTGAATTATACAATATATCATATATGCATGCACACAGTCAAAATGAATAATTTCCTTGTCAAAAACAGACACTTCTTTTATTTAAGAAAAATGAAATTAACACATTCCTATGTCAGTCAGGTACCTGAATCAAATTTTTCTGCCTGAAAACTAAAATGAATTTGTTTTATAGATTTATTAGTTTCTTCAAGAGAAGTTTTTGGTAGACTTAACTCTGAGCAATTATTATTTTTCTTCTTGCCTAAACTGAAAATTCATCTCAAGAGTAAGTTTTGAAGACATGGAAGAAATACAAATAGCCCAACTTTATCCCATATCAAAAGAATAATTTCAGAGATGCTTCAACAAATGAAAAACTCATTGGAAATTGTTAATTTCCGTCTTGGTACTTTTTAGCACACTCTATATTTCTAACAAAAACATTAAATAATCCTTCCCATTTTTCTTACAATAATATCTGGGAGAAAAAAAGCAACATATTTTAGAGTACTAAGTTTCAATTCAGCCCTTTGAGACAAAAAGATTTGAATAATCTTAGAACTAAGGAACTGCATTATTTGACTATATTGTAATATTTTATTACAATATTGTCAAATAATGCAGATGTTAGATTAAGGAATTGTGGAATATGGCAAGGAATAGATGTCAAAGAATAGAATAAGTCTTCTTTATATTGTTTATTGATTTATAGATCGTTTATAATGAACGAGATACATTTAAACCAGGAAAATCATACATAACTAATAGTTAAATGATATTTCTTGGGAAGAGAAGAAAATCTTTTGTAGAATTAACTGGGACACATGATTAAAAAATAGTGTGCTAAGTGGAATATAAAACAGATATAAATGATTTAATAATAGATTGATGAACTGAAGAAAAAAGTGCAATAAATTCTTTAAAAGAAAAACAAAAAATGACAAAGAAATAAATGCTTTCATAAAGGGGAGAATGTGTAAATATCAATAATTATTTAATTTACAAATCCAGAAAAATTTGATAAAAAGTAGATGTACAATAAAATTGGTTTAAACAAGGCTTTCATTTTCATAGGACACAACAGCAATTAAGTAGATTATCTTCATTTTTAATATCAATGATATGTTTTAATCAACATCTCTCTTTTCAGTAAATGTTTGTATGTATTTATACAACTCCTCAACATCAGACAGGATGCGATGCATAGTCATTTTTTAAGCAGAATATAGCTAAGTTGAATTCAGAGTTTTCCTTCTCTTTGACCAATTGCCTTATGAAAGCTAGAAAGTCCAGTCTGATTTATCATCTATCCATAAGTGGTTCGGTGTGTGTGTGTGTTGGATGGTAAGAGAAAGATTCATATTTTTTCCAAGGGTATCAGCTTGAAATGAAACACTAACAGCTTCATTCAGGTATTGAACTCTGCTCCTCAAATCCATTTCATACAATGATAACTGTTATATCATATGCACCGACCCTGTTAAATGTTTTGCGTACTTGTGTGAAAAATAAAATTTCTGAGTTCAATCTTTGTTCAAAGCAACACTTTTTTTACCATTATTTAATATAAAAATTGGAACTAGAGTTAATACCTACACAGCATTAAAACTTAACAAAACCACTTCAAACCCCAAGCTGAACAAAAATTACTTTAGTAAAATAGGATCAAAATAGCAAAAACTTTAAAGGACCAACCAATAAAAATCAAAGTAATCCAGGTTTAAAGTGCAGTAAGGGTAACCTGAAACCAAACTTTTTTTAGACCTTATTTTTCCAATGCAAATATCATAGGGGAAAAAAGTTTTGGTTAATGGATCAAAATTGTCCTGTTTACCAAAGCTTTTCTCATTCCCTAATGATACCTGCATCATAAAAACAAAGTCTAAAAAAAGTTCAGCTTCAGTTAACTTCTACTGCACTTTAACCTTGAATAAACAGTATTTACGGTCAATGAATAAAAGGAAAACTCAAACACTTAAAAAAAAAAAAAAATTTCTAGAGCATCTCAAAAGCTATAAAAAATCAATTCTGAACTTCAGTTAGCATTCAAATATCAATATGAATAGCTACTCACATTTTATACTTGAACCTTTTGTTCCTTGATTAACTTTAAAAGATGTAACCATTAAGCTTATTAACAACACTTTTTCCTATCTCAGATGTCAAACAAACATTTCCAAAACATGTACAAACATTTGTTCAACAATAATTTTGATGCATATTTTCATCAAAACTTTATTGGAAATAATACAACACAAAGCCAATTTTTTAGCATGGGTAGAGTGTTCGACAGTGGTCCAGGAAACCTGGGTTCCATCCCAGGTTGCATCATACCAAAGACTTTAAAAATGGTACTTGATACCACCTTGCTTAACACTCCACAATATAAGGTATGTATCAAGAATAAAGTGGAGCAATCCAGGGAAAAGTGTATCGCCCTCCCCTACACCTTGGCATAGTAGCTTTTGAAAAGGGAGCCTTCTGGTCACCCTCGACTAAGGTCACCAACTTTACTTTACTGCTGGTTTGAATTTAGAATTTCCTTCTCCTAGACTGGTTGCTATAAAGAGCAGTTTGCCCTACTAAGTAGTAAAGTAAGGTTGGCAGCCCGAGGGATCCCTTTTCAATAGCTATTACAACAAGGTGTAAGGGAGGGCGCTACTCCTTTCCTTGGATTGCTTCACTTTACCCTTGATACGTACCTTATAATGCCGAGTGTTAAGCAAGAAGGTATCAAGTATCATTTTTTGAGTCTTTGGTATGACTTGACCTGGAACTGATGGATTCATGCCTTTCCCAAGGGTATAAGCATGAAAGTTAAAATGCAAACACTCTTATATTTGAATTGCTATGCTACACGTTAACCAAAACTTTGTCTGCTCCCCAATAATGCTAGCATCAGAAAAATAAGGTCTAAAAAAGTTTGGGTTACCCTTATGACACTTTTAATCTGAACTTCTTTTATTTATTAATAAATGTATTAACAACTTATGCTTTATTTTTGCAATGAAGTAAGAATTAATTGCAAAAAAATATAAAAATATTTTTTTACTTGATTTTTAAAAATTATTTTAAACAAAGTCAAATAAGAAAACAGCTAAACATATAGAATAAAAGATGGACTAGAAATTCATATTCCAACAAGAAGAAACAGTATCTCGTTGAAAGTAATGGTAATATTTAATTTTCATATAAGAAAGGTTGGCTGAAAAGTTTATGTGACATATCTATTATTTAAAACTTCTTTGACCAATAGGATCCAAGTATTGCAATACTGGTGGAAGAAGTGTGTTAACTGCAAGGGTGACTGTTGAAAAAAATCCTTGCTTGGTTACATTCCCTAAGAGTACTTTGGTAAGCTGATGAACTTTTCAGTCAACCCTTGTATTTTATTGGAAAAGAAATTCATCTAAAGAAAAAAGTAAGAGAGATAATTCAGTGGAAGGAAAAAGAAAGAGATAATTAATTTAAAAAATAATCTGTTAAAAAAATGAAAAAAAAAAAAAGAATTTGTTTAAATGATGTAATTATCTTTTTTGTGGCTTCAGTTGTTTTAGTATTAAAGTCCACAAACTCATAACAAATTAAGATGTTTTAAAAGAGTTTTAATGTATATTTCATGCACAAATTAACTGGGGGCAAATTGTTTTCATTTATGCGCTAAGTACAGACCTCAAACTCATTAATTCTGTCCTCAAAAATAAAACAAACTCAAATAGGTAAACAATATTCCAAAGGAACAAAGAATTAATTAGAACTTACTTTTTTCACATCTTGTTCCCATATACCCAGGCAAACATCCTTCTGTACAATCCCCTGTAGTTTCATTGCATTTGCCTTGGTCACAGCCAAGTGAACAATCCTGAAGGCAATCAGGAGGTCCATACGTCCCAATTGGACATTCTGCAAAGGAAGAAAAATAATGTATTCAGTGAGCAGTCATAATAATGCTGAAAAAAAAAAAAAAAAAAAAAAAAAAATCAACATAAATTAGAAGAGAAAGAATAAACTGTGGTACAAAAGAAAAACATTGCTGAACAAGTAGCAACACCTAAATATTTATAAAGCTTTGTTTTGACACAGAACTATGATAATGAGATGCCCAAAGAGGATTAAATTTACAAAAAATGATTTGCCAAAGTTTCTTGATTATTACATTATAACATCTAGTATGTTATTATTCATACTATGAAATATTCAATTTAACCTTATGTTTTTGATATACAAATAAATATCTTAACAATCATCACTTGTATATGAAGTCTATTTTAATATATTGATAGTACAATTGTTAAAAAAGGATGATGTCAGTTTTGGCCTGGATGTTGAATACATATGGACATACATATATACATAGAATTTCAATGTTTTATAATTGGGTATCTTAATAGTATCTGCTTTGATGGTCTATGAGAAATAATACAATTTTGGTATTTTCATTTAAGAAGAAAATTAATATTCTTTATTTTAAGAAATTGTTAGAGGTGTACTTATTTATGGATGATAATGTCAATTATAATTAACACTATCAACCATAAATAAGTCCACCCCTATTCAAAGATAAATAATTATTCATCTATGAAAATAAAAATATAATATTATGTCTTGAGTGATCTTGGATATACTTTAATACAACAAATAAAAAAGAAAATTACATTAAGAAAATGCCTCTGTGGTTGGAAAACTTGAAATAAAATCTATGTAGATCTTTTAACTCATATACGAAGTGCATACGATAAGTTTCCAGACATTTTTGTATGGGCACTTTTATTGATAGTACACACATGAAACTCTAGTCCCCCTCGAAGTAATCTTCTCTGGCTGCAATGCACTTGTACCATTCCAACAACTTCTGGAAGGCTCCATTGAAGTCCTCTTGTATGAGCGTGTCAATGACCTTTGTTACAGCCTCTTTCATCTCCTCAATTGTCTCATAACAACAGTCTCTGAGCTTAGGGAATAACCAAAAGTCACAGAGACCAAGGTCTGGACTATAGGGAGGCTAAGGAACTGTCTGGATGCCCATCTTCGTCAAATAGTTTGTGACAAGGATGGAGTTGTGGACTGGTGCATTGTCCTGGTGGAAATGCCACTGACCCCGATTTGAAGAGTGCTGGCCTCTTCCGACAGAATCTCTTCCTGAACTCCCATAAAACCTCAACATAGTAACCCTAACTCTAACCCTTTGGCCAATCAACTGTGATGTATTGACTTCCTTACTCCTCCCACAACTCTCATCATCCCTCACAGACTGCCTGCCTTCCTTGAATCTCTTATGCCACTCAAAAACTGATGCTCTATTCATGCAAGATGGTTGAAAAGCAGTCTGAAGCATTCCATACGTTTCTGTGGCAGCATTTTTTCCAATTTTAAAACATAATGTTATTGCATATTGTTCTTCTAAAGTGTTAGATTGCATTTTTGAAATTCATCAGCTGTGACAATCAGGCTTTAGTAGGGTGTATTCCAATTGCTGCTGCTGTAGCTGTTCATTTGAACCTAAAATCATAAAGATTGGTCAGTCATCTCATAAGATGTATAGCAATAAGATACTGAATTTTCAAGAGTCTACAATAATTTTAAATGCCCATACGAAAAAGTCTGGAAACTTATTGTATGCACCTCATATGTGCCTTTTTTCATTATGATGAATGTTCCAGTAAGTTAGAATTAAGCTAGTGAGATATTTGTCTAAAGAAAAAAAAAGTTGTTTTAATCAAGATATGGTTAAGCAGGAAGAGTAAAACCAAATATTTAGACTTCAGACAAGAAAAAATAAATAAAGTTATGGTAGATAAGAAAGACCAACACATAAGAGGTGCCATTTTGATGTAAAGCAGTAACAACTATCAATATGATTTCTTTTATTACTTTCTCTTAATCTTGAAGATTTCTCTTCCCTCTGTTTACATTATGTTATCAGCTTCAAGACTTGTAAACGTCAGGCAGATTATTTTCTGAGAAGGTAATGTGTGAAGTAACCGAGATTAAATAAGCTTACCTAAAGAGAGAGAATAAAACTTCACAAGATAACAATGATTAAACAAATATACTTGCTTGCTTTTAATTGTTCGTCTGACAAAACACTTCAAATACCAATAAAATTTTTTGTGTTTCTCTTAAAGTTTACAAGATCAGGACAACTATTTATAAACACTATTGATGGGCAAAGAAAAAAAAAAGAATTATAAAAACAAATTCTTCCTGTCTTTCACCTTACCAATTCTGAATCTAGGGATTTAATACCTGCACTAAAATATTATTTGCTGCTTAAGTGAATAGCTAAGTCTGTTCATAACAATATATGTCAATTCATCAATAACTGTCAGTTCACATCTATCATCTTTTTTTATCTACTTGTCTATACCTTATATATCTATCTGTTCATACTTATCAATCTATTTTGTTCCATTTGGTGGTTGAAGTGGAAGAAAATTTATTTATGTTGCTAATAGTATTTGAGTTTTAGTAAAGGTCAGGAACTGGAACACTGATTTTTAAGGCAAGTATGCCTGCTCTAATCAGAGGATTTGACTGGCTTGATTTAATTTCTAACCTTTAGGAGCCAGTAATTTGTATAGAAGTAAAATTACCTGCATGATTTATATATCTTGATCTCAGTCTATCTGCTAATTGTTAAATTATAAGGGTCGTTCAAAAAGTTCAAAGCCAGATCCAGATTTTAGATTCATCATGCACCTTTCATTTTTATACTAGCCTTAACTGCACAGAAATTAAGACAGGAATCTGAATTAGTTTTTCTAGTTTTATAAAAAGAGTTTGCGTATTGTCACAACAAAAATGTTTAGCTATAGCTCTTCTTTCTGAGTTAGGCTTAGAACATTCTGAACGAATGTGGCATATATATATATATATATATATATATAGATGTTCTCAAAATATTTGTACTTAACTAATAATCTTACATTTAGATATATTGGATGTTATTGAGGATGGATTTTTTCTCCTTCCCAAAAACAGCAAAAACAAATCCCCCCCCCACCGTTTGTTAGATAAAAACTAGGGCTCTTCTCTTCGTGAAAGCTTTAAGCTTACTTGAAATATATATATTGAATATTCCCTACTGAAATTGAAATGTCTTTCATACATTATGCATCTTACATGTCATGAAATATGTTTTTTTTGGGGAGGGCATTGTTTTCTTTTTTTTTTTTTTATAGAGTCAGTCCATACAAATCTATTGCTTCAAAAACATAATATTCCAAGGATAATGCATATAACATGAAGGTTAACTATTTGAACACTAGGCTGGGGCTGTAGAAAATGCTAACTGCATCTCTGCAGAAGACCTCTCCTCTCAATGAGTGTCCTAGATATAACACTAAACTGCATTGGATGGTGAGGCTCTAGTTTTGGGCAATGAGGAATACTTTTTCATTGCCATCACTCCCAGGTCCACTCTGACCTGGCATCGTTGTACCTGTTAGTTCTATTTGACCTTGAGATGGGATCCTATCTAATCATTTACTACACTTGAAACCATGTAAATGTTTGCAAACAAATAATTAATGTTAAACTGAATTATCAGTGTTATATAACAATACTTATTAATAGCGTTGAATAGCAATACTTGAAACCGCTTAACTGTGTGCAAATAAATGAGCTCTGGCTCATTTAAAAATAAAGTTACCTACAAACTATTTACTTACAAAACACATGTATAAATAGGATTGCATTTCATATAGCACTAATACCCTTGGGAAAGGTATAAATCCAATGATTCTCCCTCCAGCTATGAGTAAACAGTAGGGCAGACTGTGTTCTTCAGCCTTAGTGTGGCAACTAGTCTAGGAGAAGGAAAATCTTGAATTCAAACCTGTTAAACTCTTAAAAATTGACCTTGTGTCACATCCTGCCCGAGTGGTGGGGTTGGTAAATATATATAAACAGGATTGCACATTAAATAACCCACAAGGGTGGATATGTCATAAAACACAACCAAACCAAACCAAACCAATCTTTGAAACCATAAGCCTGATATTTTGTGCTGAGCATTATTTTCTCTATTCTTTTAGCTACTCCAAAAGATCATATAAGAAATGATAATCAAAGACAAAATATAGCAATAATTCATGGCTTTTCTTTGAATATAATGATGATATAGCTTTAATAAGAAATGTTAGTGCCATTAAGTGAAGTTTGAATGGGTTTTCTGCTCATTTATTTTTGTGAACTTAGATATTGGGTATTGGAACACTATAGGGTTAAAAGCTGATAAAATCAACTACATCTTGTTAGTCAAATATTGATTTACTATGTCAGTTGTTACTCTTATGACTGTTGTTTTGAAAATTCCCAGATCAAAGTTTTCTTAGAATTTCAAATTTGTTCATAGATAGTTTCATAGTTTTGTTTTAGGCATGTCAACCTTTGTAGGTTATTTAATACCAAATTCAAACTCGTTTACTTCATGGTTGCATTCCTGCACTTTAGCTATTATACCGCTGCGACTCACTCTTGTTCATGTATAGAGCAAATAAATCAGAAATGAAGTTGCTAAACTGGAAATATATATCTAAAATATATAAAAAAAAAAAACTTATAATTTTAACTAATTTCATTGCATCAAAGAAATCTTAAATTTTTATTCAGTTAGCTTAAGTGAAAATTGATTTGACCAGAGCCTTTTGTAGCTCTAACTTAATCTACTTATGAATAAAACACAAAGTTATATATATATATATAAATAATCTCCTGGGATCTGGTCTTATTACAAACAGATGTGAAATTCCTTTGTTACTCAGGTAAACAGAAGAAAGTATATGAAGAAGATAAAACTGAAGAGAGAAATTAAAAGATAGAAAAACAAGATTGATACAACGAAGGCAGAAGACTGATAGAGGAAAAAAGAAGTGAAACTGATTTAGTGCTGTTCAAAGCTATCACAAGTAAAGGTCTGGCAAACATGTAACCAAAATCTTTGATTGGAGGAAGGTATAGGGTCACCTAAATTACTGCTAACCTGTATCTAATGAGAAAAAGAAAGGATTACCCAATTCTTTAAATCATGTTAAAGATATCCAGTAATGAGCTAATAAGCAAATATAAGTATTACAAGATACTATTAAGAAATACTAATTGATTGCTAGAAATAGTTACAGTTACTAATTAGCTCATTACTGGATATTACTAACAAGACCCTTTCTAAAATTTTTCTCACTATTTATAGGTTAGTAGTAATTTAGGTCACCACATGTCTAACTTCAAACACTCTTGTTGCATACTTGGGATAGTCTTGGGGCTGATCCTAACATGGATAGTACCCATCATAAATGATAGGATTACCCAAGTTACTGGAAGATTATGAAGTGGGAAGGAATAATTCTTCTGAGTAAATTTTGATATCTGCAAACTAGAGAACTTATATTTCTATTGAAAGAGTTTGTTAGTTGGTTGGTGTTTTATGGCATATCAACCTTCATGGGTCATTTAATGCCAAATCATGCATATACGAGGTACATATAAGTTTCCAGACTTTTTCGTATGGGCATTTAAAATTATTGTAGACTCTTGAAAATTCAGTATCTTATTGCTATACATCTTATGAGATGACTGACCAATTTTTATGATTTCAGCTTCAAATGAACAGCTACAGCAGCAGCAATTGGAATACACCCTACTAAAGCCTGATTGTCCCAGCTGATGAATTTCAAAAATGCAATCTAACACTTTAGAAGAACGATATGCAATAACATTCTGTTTTAAAATTGGAAAAAATGCTGCCACAGAAACGTATGGAATGCTTCAGACTGCTTTTCAACCATCTTGCATGAATAGAGCATCAGTTTTTGAGTGGCATAAAAGATTCAAAGAAGGCAGGCAGTCTGTGAGGGATGATGAGAGTTGTGGGAGGAGTAAGGAAGTCAATACACTGATTGATTGGCCAAACGGTTAGGGTTAGGATTACTATGTTGAGGTTTTAAGGGAGTTCAGGAAGAGATTCCGTCGGAAGAGGCCAGCACTCTTCAAATTGGGTCAGTGGCATTTCCACTAGGACAATGCACCAATCCACAACTCCATCCTTGTCACAGACTATTTGACCAAGATGGGCATCCAGACAGTTCCTCAGCCTCCCTATAGTCCAGACCTTGGTCTCTGTGACTTTTGGTTATTCCCTAAGCTCAGAGACTGTTGTTATGAGACAATTGAGGAGATGAAAGAGGCTGTAACAAAGGTCATTGACATGCTCACACAAGAGGACTTCCATGGGGCCTTCCAGAAGTTGTTGGAATGGTAGAACAAGTGCATTGCAGCCAGAGGAGATTACTTCGAGGGGGACTAGAGTTTCATGTGTGTACTATTAATAAAAGTATCCATACGAAAAAGTCTGTAAACTTATTGTAAGCCCCTTGTATATATACATATATATATGATTTGTAAGGAAATAGTTTGAAGGTAACTTTACCGTTAAACAAGTTGTTTAAACACATTTGTTTGCACACAGTTATTTTTTATCGAGTATTGCAATTTAACATTATTAATTCTACTCATCAAGTATTCCTATATAATACAAATAATTTGCACACATCAAACAAGTAATAATAATTCTTTGTAAATGATTGAACTATTAATTTAACTCCTAGATGGGACTCAAACAGGTACAACCAATCTGGGTCAGAGCCAACCTGGAAGTAATGATGATTAAAGAGTACTTCAAATTACAAAAAGCTCCAAGAGACCAGAGCCTAACCATCAGATGCAGTTTAGTGTCATACCTTGGACACTCATTAAAGGTGTGCTATTCCTCTGCAGAGGTGCAGTTGGTATATTCTACAGCCCCAGCTGACAGGGTGGTATTTAAAGAAGAAAAACTGATTAATTTAAAAGTCATACAGCTTGTTATACACTGCGGGTGCGAAAATGAAGCATTTCATGCAAGAAGTATCTGGAGTTGCTTGGAAAAAAGATAAGAAACAAAGTGCTTTGATGAAATCATTATGATTATTTGAACTTGCTTGGTAGAGTGAGATTTAAATTATTCTTTACAACAACTAGAAATATCACATGATAGTCCCGTTGTTTAGGTTGAAATCTGAAATGCCTGGTCAGATGTTGATAAGCAGCATCATGAAACCAACATATTCTTAAATTCCTCTTTGGAATGTCCTGTCCAGTTAGGGCTAAGCAGCTGTCATGGAGACAAACATCTTTATGTCCCATTTTAGAACATATCAAGAAAGTTTCTTTCTACCAATATATTCTCCTTGTTCGTATAAGTATATTGTGTAATAATATGGACATTTAAATGTATTTGTTCGTTCGATTTTTATAAAAGATTTATTTTATATAAGTACAGCTTCTGTCGTTTCATTCTTTTTAATGTTTATACTGTCACTGGCATTATTAACATGAATATTAGGTTGCCGGTGAAGGAAAACATTTTCAGTTAATCACTGAATGGGTGGTCTAATAAACCCAATATAAATATACACAGAATTTAAGCAAAGAAAAATTCTTGCTAGTTTTTGAAAGCCTCTTTGTACATAATAGTTCATTTTTAATCATCTTTTGCGAATATGTAGAGTTATTTTTCCCAACTTACTCATGAACATCCAACATATAAATGGCTATGAAAAACAAGAATCTAATCTCATCGATCCAACAATTTAGATAAAATAAAGAATATATTTCCTATCAAAGTCTAACTCTAGCCATTAAATGGCATATTTTGCCAATAACCTCCAGTGATCTCAAATAATTTTGAATAGACAATATTGGGAGTGTCTCTAGTCAGCAGAGCTTGGAATACACTGCAGAGGGGTAAGAGCATTCCACTCAAAAAAGGCGTGTCCTGAATAGGATGAGGTTTCTGTTCTGGAGATCTGGGGTGTGTGGAGTACCCCTTCATTCCTATTACTTTCAGGTACACTCTAGGTTAGACTCATAGTATCTGTTATATCTATTTTTTTTTTTTTTTTCACCCCACGAGACTCCAACTATACGGACACTTGCCCCCCATCACAAAAACTATACAAGTTCGACGAACCAGACACGCAGGACACTGCTGGAGAAGCAAGGACGAGCTCATAAGCGATGTACTCCTGTGGACCCCCACACATGGATGTGCAAGAGTGGGACGACCAGCACGAACCTACATACAGCAGCTGTGTGAGGACACGGGATGTAACCCTGAAGACCTGCCGGAGGCGATGAATGATAGGGAGAAATGGCGAGAGACGGTCAGGGATATCCGCGCAGGCGGCGCGACATGATGATGATGATGATATCTATTTTACCCATAGATATGGACTTTGTTTTAAAAATTATTTATATTCAATAGGACCAAGAGTAAAAAAAAAACCTCTTAAGAAAAAAACTACACAAAAATTTAAATATGAACCAATAATGACCATAATTCCCTGGCCTCTAGGCATAAAATAACCCTAGAGAGGTTGACATGATATTAAAATTAATCGTTGTGAAAGTCAGCAAGCATCAACTCTGACCTGAGGTAGTAGTACATGTTAGGGTCCAGTCTATGGGTCAAACAGATCTGTCTAAATATTATTCATATTTGATAATACATGATGCTATGTAATGGTAAATGATTTGTGATAAGAATAGTTATTTGAAGTTAAAATTGTTTATAAATTATTAGCTCCTTGATACCATATTATTGTGTGCAAACAAATGACTATTATAAGATTAGAATAATTACTTGAAACCATATAATTATTATTATTAAATAGAAATACTTGAAACCATATAACTGTGTGAAAACAAATGACTATTATCAAATACGAATTGTAACTTGAAACCAAACAATTGTGTGCAAATTATTTGTATTTGATACGAATACTTGATATCATATAACTGTGTACAAAAACCTCTTTGGAAACAACTAAACAAAGGATATTAACCTGAACATACTATGGAGATGGTTTCCTAACTTTTAAGCATAAAAACCTCTAGATGGGCTGGCATGCTGTTAAACAATCAATCATATATTGGAGGAAGTTAAGCAAGAAACCAGGTCACAGGGACTTTGTGTGATTTTCAGAGAGATATGCAAACTAATGCACTGCAGCATAGAAAAGAAATCATAAGAGAAAAAGAATCATAAGATCTAAGAGATGAGAATGACCCCAACAAATTTGGCTGGATTCTTGATTCATTTCACTAATAACTGCCAAGTATATTATTACAAATATACATGTATTCTGATTCCCTTCATACATACACAAGTTATAAAGTATTGGCTTTAACAACGTTTATTTAAGGAATGGAAATGGAGAAACAGCAAATATTGGTTAAAAGGAAATAGAAACAGACAAGTTGGATAAAACATGAGAAACTTGACATTGCTTGATGATTTGGTTTGGTTTGTTGGGTTTTATGGCATATCAACCTTTGTAGGTTATTTAACACCAAATCCATTTTTATGTAAATAATCTGTTCTATTTAAAACAGTTCAGTTTAGCATAAGTACACAGTTTAATGGTCAAAACATTTCCATTTCTAACAATTCAAGCAGTTGTATGTAACAATTTGGTTAAGTGTAAATACAGTTTTAATGTCGGAAAACAGTTCTATTCGAAATAATTCAGTTAAGCATAAGCACGCAGTTTAAGTGTAAGTACGGTTTAATTGTCAAAAACATTTCTATTTCAAGCTATTCAGTTTACTCAAACAATTCATTTTAGATAGGACCCTTATCAGGTGTTACCACTCTGGGCCAGAGTGGACCTGGGAGCGATGGCAATGAAGGAGTACTCCGCATTCCCCAAAGCTCCAGCACTGCTGGAACCTCACCATCAGATTATTTAGTGTCATATCCAGGACACTCGTTAGGGGGGGGGTCTTACCCCTCTGCAGAGGTGCAGTCAGTGTATTCTACAGCCCCAGCTGACTGGGCAAATTTTGCTTGATGAGTGTTATTCACTATAAAGATTATGAAAAAGTTAAGAACTAGAATAAGCTTTTATAAAAATAAAAGACTCATTCAAAAAATGCATAGCAAAAATATGCACCCTCCAGGTTTGGTTTCTTTGTTTAATGGCATATCAGCCTTCATGGGTTATTTAATACCAAAGCCATCCTTCTAGAAAAACAGCAGCAATGCTGTTTAACCCATAGATGGGAGCATCCTCATGTATTTAAGTTTAATGCTAAATAAAGTATATAAAAAGATTATACTTATTTTCATTTTATTTAAATTGATTTCTATATAAAAATTATACATAGGATTGGTTTTAATACATTTGAGAATAAAACAATAATATTAGAAATTAAAAGTACCTGGTAATTATTTGTTAAACCCAGTATGCAAATTAGCCACACCATATACTATGTATACCTTTATTTCTTAGTGATATATAACACATAGCAGGATTTTTAATACACTAATAACATGGGCTGCTTTGAGGCTAATTTAACTTTGGTAGATTTTAATAGTGAAATAATTAATAAATAAGTTGTTAATTAAGATTATTTTTCTCATTGGTTATGAAATAATCATTTAATGTAAATAACTAAGGGAATTGTGACAGTGGTGGAGATGTACTTTCAGTTAGAGACAGTCAGAAATATAATCTCCATTTTCAGATATAAAATACATTTATCCTCATGTTTGCCTTAATTTGGATGTTTTATAATTTTAAATAATTTTTAATATCTCAAATAGAAAGTAAAAATAAAATTATCTAAATAATTGCAAAATATTTTTTTGTATTTCAGTCTTAGCATATGAATTAAAAAAACAGCAACAAAAAACAAACTCCAAAAAATAGCAGAAAGTTGAGAAACTGAGTGAATTGATAAAATCAAGTAGCTACTTTTTAATGAAATCTATATATAAAACTCACTGTCTTACATTTTAATGTACGAAAACATAAATGCCAAGAATAGAACAAATTAAACTAAAGGATTGGAATCGTTGGTTAAGATGGTAATATGTTCCCTACGAAACTCTTTACTCTAATGCAAACGAAATCTAACAAAAAAAACTAGTGATGTATTGAAATTTACATATCACTAAACTAAGGATTGAAAAACTGAGATGGCAGGTCAAACATCAAGTCAGTCTGTGCATAGTTGTGAAAGAAGAAAAAGAAAGAAAAAAGATACTTAAGAGAAGAACGAAAAAGAAATAATTTAGAATAAAAAAAAGATTGAAAAGGAAACACAATATTATTGGGGTTAGCTGAAAAGTTCATTCCTTGAGAAGCTATTCTCAAGGAATGAGACTGAATGAGGTTCATTTTTCCTTATGGTCTTTCTTGTGGTCCACACACTTCTTTGATTTGGTATTGCAGCGCTTGGATCTGATTGGTCAAAAAAGTCATCAAGAGCAGATATGTCATCATATGAGCTTTACATCCTACCCTTATATAATTGGAGGACACTTTGTAATTCAGGTAATAATAGTCAAGGAGACCAACCTGCTAACCTCTGCTCTATAGAGAGGTAGCCTTATGGTTATTGAATTTAAGGCTCACACAAGTTTAAAATTGTAGGGCACAAATAAAGGATTAAATTAAATTATTCACTTATTTGTATTATACAAATCATGTAATACTATGTTTTTGTTCATATCTAAGAGTCTAGATTGACTACATCTTCGATAATTTATCAACAGAATCCCAGAATAATATCTCTAATGTTATTCACTGAAATTCAGTAGCTACCAAAATTATACCAATGATCATACACAATTTTTTGTTATAGTTTCCATGAAAATAATCAGGAAACATTACTTTCAAGTGTCTAATATATGTATACAAACATATATACACACACACAAACATATATATATATATATATATATATATATACTCCCACACATATATATATATATATATATATATATATATATACATACATACACACATACTCCCACACACATATATATATATATATATATATATATACACACACACATTTCACATTAAGTATTAAAAAAGAATTCACAAAGTCACTCTCTTCACCTGTTGAGTTGATAACAGTAGATCAGAGATTAGGCAAAGCAAAAATGTAAAATAAGACAGTATTATTATTTTGGTTGTGATTTTTCAGTCTGTTGTCCTCATCTTTATTGCAGTAAGTTGAAACAATGTTTCAGATACTGTATCCTCTGGCCTTCTTCAGGTGTGTCCCCTATTTAACTGGACATTCAACTTGGGAAATCATTTTTAAAGTTTGTCTGTTGGTCATATCTAAAAGTTATAGTTCTTGAACACCTTGTTTGATTGACAGTCAAATTTTAAAAATGATTTACCAGGTTGAATCATTTCTCTGCCCAGATAAACAAGGGACATCTGAAGAAGGCCGAAATGTTGTTTCAACTTACCACATTAATGATGGGGACAACAGTCCAAAAAATCTCAACCAGAATAATACATATCAAGCTTCATCTAAAAAAATTCAGACACATAAGACAGTATTACATTTCTAAACTCTGGACTTTAAAAAAAAATACAAGGTTATAATTAGGAGGAAAACATTCATGAAAGATTTTAATTGACTGCATAGATCTTCTAGGAAAGATGTTAGAATGAAATATGCACCTGGTGTGAGGGAGATTCACAAAGAATGAATGATGCTTCCAAGAGACATTTGCCAATGACTGGGTTCAATCCCAGGTCAAGTCATACCAAAGACTCAAAAAAATAGTACTTGATGCTACTTTGCTTAACACTCAGTATTATAAGGTAAGGATCAAGGGTAAAGTGGTGCAATCCTGGGAAAGGAGTAGTATCCTCCCCTACATCTTCGTGTAGTAGCTTTTGAAAAGGGAGCCTTCAGGTCACCCTCGACTTTGGTCACCAACTTTACTTACTGGACACTCTCAAATAGGTGGAAGCAATAAATACAGTTCATTTGAATATTGTCTATGAAAGTAGAAATAGAAGAGTGATAAGCTGACTACAATCTAGTTTTGGGAAAATGGATGATGTGATAAGAAGCAATTTTTTCCCACAAAGCCAAACAATCTGTTCTTCACCCTATCTAAGATAGATGAAATAAGTTGAGAGCAAGCTTCCTTGACATGAAAACTGTGTTCTTTTCTCGAGTGAATTTGGGTTTTGTGTTGGTATAACAAAGCATGGTATTTGTTGACAGTTACTCAATAGCAGATCCTTCAGCATCAGCAGATTGACTTTGACTATATGTTTTTTAGCAGTAAAGAACTGATACAATGTCACTAATTTCCCTAGATATTTGAGGGTACTTAGAGTTTCTAAATTCAATGTTTGAAAGCCTTTTTTTCCTTTCCTTTCAACATAAATCATCATATTGATTACAGAAATAAATATAAGTAAACACTCTTTTCTTTCAGGATGGATTATACAAAAAGACAAAAAAAAAAATTAAGTGATTTAAAAAGCTACCCCATTACAAAAATAGAACTTTTTTCTGCCTTCAGAAAACAAAAGTCACAATTATAGCAAACTAGAGCTTTTTAGAGCATGTTTCTGAATGAAAATGCTTCATTTTCTTATGATATTCTTAAAATGTATGCTATGCCAGAAGTGAATTAAAACAAGATATTTGCAGTTAAAGACTAGCAGTTCTAAATATGCCTGTTTATTGTATTGTAGCAGAGTCACTCATACAAACAAGTGTATCATTGGCAACAGTACAAATATTTGAAAAGAATAGGTTGCAACTGAAACAAAAAAAAATGAAAAAAAAAAATCAATAAAAGAGGAAATTGATTTTATAGATTTAACCTTCGTTAGGCTTTGAGAATATGGAAATATTAACCTTTTACCTTATTTTCCTCAATATGCCTGGAAGTTACTAGGGTGAGTCAAAAATTTTGCAATATTTTGGTAATATGAGATGCAATTCAACCTCTGAATTCACAGTTTTAAGTTTACCTAACCTTGTCTGACTGTCAAGGTTCTTGTAACTTGATCAAAATTTTTTGAACGATCTGGTTACTGTAGTGTGATCAATTGCACCTTCATCTTTTGCATAATAAATATTTTTGGTCGCTTCCATAGCTTTATGGCCCAGTTTGAACTCATAATGCATAAGTTCCCCAAGTTAGACTATACTGCAGATTCATCTGTGTGGCTTTCAAATCACACATAGAATTGCCCAGTCTGCTGGGGCTGTAGAATACACCGACTGTTTCTCTGCAGAGGGGTAAGAACCCCCCAACGAGTGTCCTGGATATGACACTAAATAATCTGATGGTGAGGTTCCAGCAGTGCTGGAGCTTTGGGGAATGTGGAGTGCTCCTTCATTGCCATTGCTCCCAGGTCCACTCTGGCCCGGAGTGGTAGCACCTGATAGGGCCCTATCTATGGGTTAAATAGAACTAACAGTATACTTATGCTAAAATGAATTGTTTAAATAAACTGAATAGCTTGAAATAGAAATGTTTTTGACAATTAAACTGTACTTACATTTAAACTGCGTGCTTGTGCTTAACTGAATTGTTTGAAATAGAACTGTTTTTCAACATTAAAACTGTATTTACACTTAACTGAATTGTTACATATAACTGCAACTGTTTTATTTGACATTGAAACTGTATTTACACTAAACTAAATTGTTTAACACAGAACTGTTCTGACATGTAACTGTGTGTAAACAAAATCTGTACTTTTACAAAACTGAATTAGCTGAAGTAGAATTGCTTGACTAAACTGAATAGCTCGAAATAAAAATGTTTTTTTTACAATTAAACTGTATTTACATTTAAAACCGTGCTTTGCTAAACTGAACTGTTTTAAATTAAACTATTTTTGACACTGAAATTGTACTTACCCTAAACTGAATTGTTATATATAACTGAATAGTTTGAAATAGAAATGTTTTTTGACAATTAAACTGTGTACTCATGCTAAACCGAATTGTTTTAAATGGAACTGATTATTTACATAAAACTGGATTTGGCGTTAAATAACCAACAAAGGTTGATATACCATAAAACCAAACCACACATAGAAAGAATCACTGCACAATATGTCAGCACACCAACTACCATGATACTACCAACTAAAGTGGGTACCTTCACACAGTTTAAACTGCTTTGGTCAAGTGATATGTGTGCCACAAACTAGCTTGTACCAAAATATTGTGAAACTCAACTCACACTAGTATTTTCATTATGAATAATTTCAAAGTTTAACTTTGATATTGGAACATGGAATCAAAACCAAAAACTAATGATAATACAGATGTAAATAATTACTAATGGGGAGAGGTGAGAAAAGAAAAAGCATTTTGATATAATTTACCATTTTTGACACCTAGAAAATTCTTGTGAGATCCCTTTCAGAGATTCTTTTTATGAACTTAAGAGTCAATAAGTTTTTTAACAAAAGAATTATAGATATACATATATAATTTCTGAGGAAGAGTCAAAGAAACTTGAGAAGTATGTTGAACTGCTGTATGAAGATATGGAAAAGCATTTATATTTCATGGCTGGCTGGTCAAAGAATTTTATACATGATCTCTGTAATACAAAGTGTAGCTATAAATTTTACAAGAATATTCATTGGCTATGTTTTGATGAAGTGAATACTTAATGAATTTAGTTTACCTGAACTTAAAAGTAACATTAATTGTAAACCATTTTCTTGACATTCGAGTATGTATGAGGGGGGACTGAAAAGTTTACATGAAAACAAATCTGCTGTTTATGACTTTTTTTGACCAATGGAATCCAAGTAATGCAACACTAATGTAAGAAGTATGTGAAGCACAAGAGGGACTATGTTGAAAAATAAACCTCATTTAGTCACTTTCCATGTGAGTATCTTGGTTAGCCAATGAACTTTTCAGCCAACCCTCGTACACACTTAGGTTTTTGGTAATGGCCAGCTATGAAAGTTACTTAATCAAGTACTATATTCTATATGAAGTCTCAGGGCTTTATACATTTTCAAAACAAAATTTGACTCCCATGAAATATTTCTGACCATTGTGCCAATCATTCCCTTTGCCATTGATGCAATAAACAATTATCAGAAACAATTTTGAATCTCACCAAGAGCTTATTCTTTATTATTGATACACATTGTTACTCACTGTTTTAGTGATAAGAACTTGAGACAGTTGCAATAAAAGAGATAACCAAAAATAAGATGAAGAAAAAAAAAGTTAAAATTAATGATAATAATGAGTATCTTTTATCTGAAAACATAAATGAAAATAGAAATATTTTTATTTAGAGGCAAAGAAATAAGTTATACTAATGAACAATTCAACCAACAAGAATATTTTCTAGTAAACTATAAATGTTCACTGGCTGAAGAGGTTTTTTTTTAATCTGACTCCTCTCTATCAGCAGTGCATTTTTGCTGCCTGGATCAGACTATAGCGACGGTAAAGAATCAATGGACTGTACTCCTTTACATTAAAATAGCAGAGTGCAATGCATTCTCCATGAGTATAATGTTTATCATGTTGAAAAATTGACTGCAATATATATTTACCCAACTCCTCCATATGAGCAGGACACAGCACAAAGTCAATTGTTGCTAAATAGAAACTTTCATTGTTCTTCATATTCATTGAAATAATAACAGCATTTATTTGCCTATTTTATCTTATTTCTTAGAGTTTTTTTTTATTACAATGAGATTTCCACATGTATAGATACTTTACTCTGATGCAATATTTAACAATTTGCCTGCAAGGGTAGAATGTGACACCTGAAGATTTTAACATGGGGAAACATACTTGTATGGGTGGGCAAGGAAAAAACTGCCAAAAATCTGCATGACTAGTGTCAAGAATGTACCAGTATACTTCTGACATTTTCCTTATGACACTATAGCAACCAGAATTATTTGCCAGCTGAAAATTATAAAACATTACATTACCACAATATTCCACAGCTCAGCCAATCAAAATATTTAGAATCAAACTGCTGCTTATGCACGTTCCATGTGTGAAGTTTAAAAATATTTAAAACAAAAAAGAAAAGATTTTTCCGTTTGGTGTTGAAAGGTAAAGACATTTCCTTTCTCCTATTTTTGCTTAATTTCACACCAGCACTCAAACATTCCTAATTTATTTTTGACTCTAAAATACATGCAGACATCTTTCTCTTGGTTGGCTGGGACTTTTCTTTTGTGAGAAGACTTTTATAGTTAGCATATATTATAAAAATGTTATTGATTCTTGTGTACTTTTTATGTTACAATACATAAAACAGTTTTGTTTAAATATTAGGATCTTTATGGCATTATTTTTAATTTAATCTGTAACCCAATTTTATCATGCATATTTTGTTTACATACAAAAAAAAAGAAGATAGATGAAAACACAATAAGGTGGTGCTGCAGTTGAATCAAAAAAATCAAAATCACCAGAAAGAAACTTTATCTTTTTTATCATCTCTCACATGAAGAAATGAACACAGCTGAAGAGAAGGAACAGATACTATACTCTGATACTGGGCAGGAATGTCAGGGAACTACACTTTGTTCCTAAACCAAACTTACAGATACTACACTATGATCCTAGGCAGTGTTAGGAGTATGATACTTTGATCAGAAGCAAAGCATGGATACAATATACATGAAGGTTGATACGCCATTGAAACAATACGATATTAAAGAGAAGTGCTGATCCATATGTTAATAATCCAGTTGAAATTGATGCAAGCTATGCAAATGAAAATATAAAATCATTTTTATGAGTGTACACTGTGGTATTTGAATTTTATTTTAAGGCCCACAGTAGTTCTAATATAATAAGTTAGTTTTTTGTTTTTTGCTATTTGTTTTGTTTGCTGAAACAGAGCAAATAAGAATAAAAAGAAATGTGTGCATGTGTGTGTGTGTATATATATATATATATACACTAAGGCTTCTATAAAACAATGTTAAAAGTAACATTAATATAAAAAAGATCCAAAAAACTGGAGGAGAATCAGGAGATTGTAAATCTATAAAAAAAAAAAAATGTATCTGAAATTTGACTCAAAGAAAACAAGAGTTGACTAATTTAAAACTACTGGTCTTTGTAAAAAAAATTTAGTTTTACAGCAAATCAGTTAATTTCTTTGAAAACTCAAACGGAATTTTGTATGATTTCTCTCATATGAAATTGTTTTTCAACATTTTAAATATAAATGAAATTCAACTAATTTACAATAAACAAAAGGCTACTTAATCACACACATAAGCTTTATCAAATTCACAAAATACAGTCATATGATGAAAAAATAAATAATCCAAAGTGAAATAATGTCAAGAGTTCTTATTCTTTTATGCTTTGTTAAGAAGTCTTTTTCTTTGAAAATTACATTTGTATTTGATCAAACAAAAATCATATATATATATATATATATATATAGTGTGTGCAGTTTATATTTGATTCAACAAAAGTCATATATATATATATATATATATATATATATATATATATATGACTTTTGTTTGATAAAAATTACCTATATATATATAGGTAGTTTATTACAGGAATCAAAATCATATTACTAATAGTTTGAGGTTTTCACAATTATCAGGCATTACTATTTGTACCAATATGTAGTTTTAATTTGTGTGCAACATTGTCTTAAATATAAAGCTCTTATTATAGATACTGCAACATTTATATATGGTAAGCAAATCATATGCATGTGTTTGATTAAATATCAAAGTTACATTCTGGATAATGATCAACAATGGTCAAAAGGACTCGAATTACAATTAAAAATATTTGGACAGTTTTTTTTAAATTGATTCATATTTTGCAGTAGCACTTTAAACACTAGCAGAAAAAAAAACTTATAAAAAACTGAACCAGGAATATTTATCTTGTATTTCATGAAGCATGTCTAAAATACCAGCTTTTGTCAGTCAGTCTCTCTCTCATTATATATATATATATATATATATATAAAATCAGTGTCAGGTGATAGGATTGTCTTCTGTTTTTAGGCAAGAAATGAAATAATGATGGCTGCTTGAACATTGTCCAAATACAAGACAAAGAAAAAAAAAAGGCCTGGAAAGTGTTTTTCTGTCATTGTTTTCTTTTTATTAACAGTGTGATTAGAAAAATCTTTCTAGAGAGATATATATCAAACTACTAAAAAGCTTGTGATTGTTAAATTTTTTTGGCAAATTTGCCTGTCTTTTTCTGCTGTTTTCAGAGACTTTATTCTTTGGGATGATACTCTTTTTTTCTAGAAGCAGTTGACTAGAAATCTATTTGTTCCTGTATCATCTTGCTCTGGTAGTGAACTAGATAGTCATTCAAAACAATTTATTGCCATTGACCTAGCCAGAAAAAGCTGAGATTATTTTGTTGTAGCTTATGATGTTAATTCCGGTTGAAAGTGTAGTAAAGGTAACCCAAAGTTGAATTTTTTCTAGATGCTGGTATCATTGGGGAATAAGAAAAGTTTTGGTAAACTGTAATTTGATTTCTCAAATTTCTATTTTCTCATTCCTCAGTGATACTTGCATTGGAAAATAAGATCTAAAAAAGTTTGGCTTTGAGTTACCCTTACCATGCTTTTAACCAAGACTTAATATATTTAATGCCGTTTTTTGGGGAGTGGAGTTTTGCTATTTTGGTTGTGGGAACTTTGTTTTTAGTAGAGATTGCACGGGGGGGGGGCACAATTTTGGTGGCAACCAGAAACATCCATTTGATTAGAAACAGTTAAAGCTGACATGTACAAGAGTGTACTATTTCTTCTTTCTTGAAGCTGTTACTATGAAGACAGGCAGATTTAACCTTCTTTAACAGATATCATGATCAATCTCACTGACATGATATCCTATAAAAATATCTTTGTCCCAAGTGGTAAAATGGTAAAATGAGGTCTTATTAAAGTAAACAATCTATTCATTGATTTTGTTTGTTGAAATAAATTTTCAAGTTTTTATCTATGTATTTACCAAACCCCTCCACATGAGCAGGATGCTCCACTGATCAATATTCAAGCCGAGTTTAAGAGGTTTGAATTCAGAGTTTCCCCTTCTCCTACACCAGTTGCCAAACCAAGGTTAAAGAGCTTAGTTGGCCCTGTTATTAACCCTTAGCTGGAAGAAGAACGTGCTGACATGCAAACAACTTCGTATAGGATTTGAACTATGGTCACCATGTTCACTTCCACCGACAATAACTATTACGCCATGAGCACCTCCCATTTATATATATATATATATATATATATATATAGGATATACCATTTTGTCTGGCAACTTGAAATTATTCTGGAATCTCAGTTTTTCTTTTATTACTATTTGCATGAGTGAATTTTGACAAACAAAAAACACTGTAATTCAACTCCATGTCAAAAAATTGTTGAAAGAAACATAAAAAATTAAATGCTTTTCTAAATTCTTTTCTTTTATTTTTTTGTTTAACAAAGACACTTTTTCATCTATTCCGAATATCAACAAAAACAGTGTCAATGACAGTAACAGATGCATGAAATTTATTCTCTTGAGAATACAGACAAAAAAGTGAAACAAAGATGCTGCTAAAGTATGCAAAAATAGCTCATTACAGTGGTTTTTAAACTGTGGTCCAGGAACAGCTGGGGTCTGTAGACACTGCAAGGGTGTCTTGAAAATTTATATTATCTGGTTAGCAATTTCAAATATTTCTAATTATTATTATAAACCTGGTCGAAATGCTACTACTTTTTGCAACAAAATATTTATGTGAAATAGCATTTTCAACATTTTCCAATATGTTAACCAAATACAGATCTAGACTTATTGTGCGAAGTGAAGTGCATATATCATTGTCAAAAATATCACTAAGAATTGACAATTTAAGACAAGCATACCCCCCGGCACTAAATTTCATTACTTAACGCAAATATTGGATGCGGTTTTAATTAAACATTTTGGATAAATTTCATTTTCATTTCTATGGCAGTCCATGAAATTTCGTTTTTACTTATATGAGGGTTCATGAGATTTCATTTTTATTTATATGGGGGTCTACAAGATAAACCCTGAAATAGAATGGGGTTCCAGCTTTAAAAAGACACTGTCTTATTATAATCAAAAGAATTGCCATAAAACAACAGTTAGCAAGCTAGTTTTGGAAGCCACTACTTGTAAATTCAAGGCTTATTTGATACCTCACTTCCGTGGCTTTGTGATAAACCATGCTAAATAAATAACAGAATTAGGCTAGAAACTTCTTTGTTATACTCTTCTGTTATGTCCATTTCAGTCTAGAGATCAAACTATTTTGAGCATCAATACAAAACATCAATTAAGCACTGTCAGTGGGACTTAGAATATGCAAACTGTATCCTCTGCAGAAGGATAAGGCTGCCACTAAACTGCATTCAGTGGTGAGGCTCCAGTTCTGGAGCCCTGGGAAGTGTGGAATACCCCTTCTTTGCCATTACTCCCTGGTACCCTCTGACCTGAAGTAGTAGTATCCATTAGGGTCCCATCCATGGATGAAATATATTTGTTTAAAAAATTATTAATATCAAATTGTAATACTTGAAAAAATATAACTATGTGCAAACAAATGATTATCATCAAATACAAATTGTTGAAACCCTATATTTGTCAATAAATTAGTATCAGATAGGAATAATTAAAACCATACAACTAAGTGAAAATTATTTATATTAGAGAGAAATACTTCATATATGTGGGCAAACAAATGCTTATAGTTAAATAATTGCAATTGTAAAATTAAAAAAATGCAATAAAACAATGAAAATATAGTTATGGTAATAACCAAACATTTACTAATGAATCAAATTTAAGTATTAAATAACCAATCAAATGTTGATATGCTGTTATACAAATAAATCAAAACCAATTAATATTCAAGAAAACTGTCAAAACATAACTATAAATGAATTTACCAACTTATCAATTAAAGAAAATTTTCATGAGTTGTTATTTAAAATAATCACTTAAAGGCTATTTTTGGCAGGTATTAAGCTCACTGTCAAACTACATCTGATTAACAGAAATTACATAATTATTTTGAGATGAATAAAGAAAAGTACTCCATAATTAGTAATCTAATTGTTATCTTCCCTGGGACAATTACAGGAATGAATGTGGACATGAGTAAAATATAAATTGAATTGGAAATTGCTTAATTTTCTCACTTAACATAAAACTGCTTGACCAAAATTCACACTACCATGAGCCACTATAGCAATGTATTTGCAGTTTGGTTTCATAGTTAATTAATATGAAATTATATAATGACTTATGTATTTATAGCATCATGAATAATCTTTGGTTAAATATATTTTTTCAATTTAAACTTGTATCAACATCAAGTCATATTGACAGTACAGATTCTCTTGACTCTTTCTTGCCATTCATCCCTATTATACATAAATAATCATGTCAGAAAAGGTAAAAACTAAGCTAGGATACATATAACTAGCTATGGCCTATGAACTCTCTGGTTCCTGTTATAACAGCAGTCTTTGATAATATTGATGTTTTTATTTAAGAAGTGAAGAATTCTATTTAACATTTCATAGATATCTCCATTAAATTTAGAATTTAGACAATTCAAAATGCTGACCGACAAAATTATCCTGTTTTGGACAGAAAACTTTATTCTCAAAGGAAGAGCATTTTAAGCTTATAAGTCAAATAAAAATCTTGTTATGATATATTATTTTTGCTGGACCAAATATATATATATATATATATATATATATATATATATATATGACAGCAAAAATTGTATATCATAGCAAGAACTTAGTATATAAGTATTTTGTAATTTGCTTGAAGTATTGCACAAATTATTTTATTTTATAGTGTTGAATTAATTAAGAGGGCTATTGCAATGCGAAATAATTAGACTCAAATTATTATTTCACATTGCAATAGCCCTCTAAATTAATTCAATACTATAAAATTATATATATATAGTGAGAGAGAAAGAGTGTTCCAGAAAAACTGATGTTATTTCATAATCTAATAACTAGATCAATTCTCGTTCAAATGATTTAAAATTTCAACAGTGCGTGTTGAAACAACTGAAAATTCTCTTTAATGTTATTTCATCTTAGGCATATAAATGACATTCACTGGAAAATAAAAGGTGTTTAAACATTCAACATAGAATATTTATTTGTTTCTACATGTGCTGTTTAAATTTGAGATCATTTGAACAAGAATTAGTGAAGTTATAAGATTGAGAAATGATATCAATATTTCTGAAACAACCAGTACATCTCAAATGAGATCACATATTTTGAAACGCTTTGTATGTAAATATACACACATATACAAAATAAGAATTTTAGTAATATACAGACAATGAAATATTAGAAACAAACATAAATGTAGACTTGGAATGGTTGCAAAAAGAGTAAGACAAGCCTCTCAGACTTTCTTGCTGTCAGTCTGTTAGAGACAAAAATGATTGGTTGATGTAGTCACATCAAAACTGTCAGATCAATACTGGCACTGAGTGATGTCTGCTACTATCTTTGTTGTAAAAAAAAAAATCTGTCATACATGTACATCATCTTGGTTATTCATAGGAAAGTTGGACTGAACAAATTATGGTTTAAGCTATATTTATAAGGGGAGCAGAGATATAAATGACAAGACTTAATTTTGGTTAAAAATGAACATTCAGGCAGGAATTAAGAATAAAAATAGCCATAATAATAATAGTAATAATAATGAAGTTGAAGTGACTAAAAGTTTGAAAATTAAAGGAACTGAAGCAGAAAATGCAATGCAGTCTTCCACTGATTTAAACTGGTATGTGCTAATTGGATTTCTTGGGTAGAAAAAGGATGCATGAAAGATAAATGCCTCACCTAAGGTAATGTTATCTTCCCTTGTCTTCTACCATGTTAACATATGGGAGAAAGAGAAAGAAAGAAATAGATTCTTACTTGATTTAATCTAATGATTCTACTTTGGTAAGATTGTTCAGAATATTTATTCTTACTCTGAAACTCAACAGAGAATCTACACCTAAAATAATACAATCAGCATCAGGAATTTAACAGTGAGACTGACTTGTTAATTAGCTTTGTGAAAATTAAAAATTATCTTAATGTTTCTGATGAAGTTATTTATTATTCACTTATCATTTGCATACATAACTACAAATTATAGATACTGATCTTACTATAATTCATTGTCATTTTTACCTGTCATGATAGGACTCAAGAACTGCAATAGCTATGACCATTAAATTTTCAGAGAATTTTTTAGCATATGACTTTTTTAACTTGAAACTTTTGAAGATTTTAGTGAAGGGTTTACAATGAAAATACATTGCTAAACTAGATGTGTGTGCCATAACTGTTAGCTTGCCATATCCGTTTCCTACAATGATGAGTGCAAACCTTGAACAAAGCCATTTGTGTTCCACAAACTTAGTAGCGCAGACTGGTCTCTTTAGCCTTGATAAAGTAACCAATCTAGGAGAAGGAAAACTTTTCATTCAAATTGGTTGTTTAAAATTTGACCTTGCATTTCATCCTACTCATAATAGAGGATTTGGGTGAATGTGTAGTTAAACAAGACTCTTTATGTCAGTTAGGGTAGTTGATCTCTCTGGTGAAATTCTATCCTGGATATCTAGATTGAATGTAATCTGAAAATTCATGTTAGCAATGAATTTTAAGAAAGATATGATTCAATTTCTAGTAGGTTTTTAGCTGCTAATGATAATAAATTTAAATTGTGAAGAAATAATAATAATAATAATAATCACAAGATAACGGGGCTAAGAAGTGAAAACCTTGAAAGAGAGATTGAATCTCTTAATAGCAGTACAAAATAATGGCATAAGAACCAATTATATAAAAACAAACATTAATAGTATGTAGAAAAATTGCAAGTGTAGGTTATGTGTTGACAGATGAAACAGTTAATCCCATAATAAGCAAAAAAACAGATCATGTCCAATTTAGTGGGGAGTCCCTATTGCAGTGTAGATAAAGTGCTAGATTGCAACATCATAGTAAGTGAGCTTGAACTATTTGTGCAATAACATTCACTTTTGAACTAATACCCTTGGGAAAAGTATTAAACCTCTCATCCCCTCAGGCTTTGGGTTAAATAGTACCACTTCAGTTCTTCTACAAGGATAGATTCAGTATTCAATAAACCATGAAGGTTGATATGCCATTAAAAACAAACCATGATCTAGTGTTGATAAAGAAAAGAACTTGTCATCTAGTATATTTTGCTGTTCTAGTGAACCACAGAGTGAAAAAAGAAAACAAAAAAGATAAACAAATATTTGGGTCTTGCCAGAGAGCTAAAAAAGTTGTGAAATGTGAAGGTAACTACTAATTGTAGTTAGTATGCTTGGAATGGTCCCTAAAGGTTTGAAAAGGAGACTGGCGGAATGGAAGATTAGAGAAAGAATAGAGACAATCCAGACTACTGCACTGTTAAGATTCACTAGAATGTTTAGAAGAATCTTAGAGACCTGCTGTCTCTCAGACTTCTGTTAAAACTAGTGTGAAAAATTCAGGAGTTAAATAATAATAATACAGCATAGCAGTAAAGAGGTTCAACAAGGATAAAATGATTTGTATGATTGAGAGCAAATAAATTTATACATTTTTTTCTAATTTTTGGCATATGCATAAGGAAAATTATAATATTTAGAAGTACTCAAATAAAAATAAATACTCTAGATATGTATTTAAAAATAGGCAAAGAGTGTTTTTTATCATTCACCAAATTATGAAATACAAATGACTCCAATTATTCTGCAATATGAGTTATGGTAATAAAATAATTGTTTGAATAGCCTGAAATCCTGAAACACATAATCAAGAAGAAATTATTTCAGGATAAAGAGCAAAGAGTGAATGAATCTTACAAATTTTTAGACAACATTGCCATCATTAATGTCACGTTTGCTTCCACTGTCTTGTAATAGTAATTTTACCAGCATTGATAAATCAATAAAATCATTCACTGTATTTCAAAGACATTAAGAATTTTAATGTTCTTGTTCCTCTTGGAATATGATATAGATTATTTAAATGTACCCATATAATGACCTTATTAGCAAAAGCAACTATTTTTCTTTTTTCTTTTTTTTTTTATTGAGCATCATTAATGTTTTTGTCTGACAATATTAGATGTAAAAAAATATTCAAAAAATTTCCATGATGTAATGCCAACCTAATGCATTCAAAATCATGAACAAAATATATTTTTACTTTTAAATGTCAAAATTCCTAAGAATTTTCATCATAATGGGAATAATTTTTATATTTATTTCTTAGATCAACATTTCTGAAAATATAGGAGCTACCGTTATAAATGTAATGATGAATTTTTTTCCTTTATTTTTTATGAGTTATAAGCACCTTCTAGTACTGATTTGATAACTTAATTTCAGCTTGAATTCATGAAAATAAAACCTCTGGTGTATTTATTAGCATATTTTCAAACATTTCCATGGAAAACACAACAAATATCGAGAGCACAATAACACCATTGGATAGAGCAAGTTTTTAGCCTTTTTTCTGTATAGTCACCAACATTGGTTATGCATTTTTACAAGTGATAGATAAAAACCTTGATGGTGCACTTATAAGTGGGTAAATTCTGGAAGTAATTCTTCCTTTTTTATCATGTTATTCTGCAACATCAGAATTTTATGTGGTTCAACCTCTACTGGCATACCACTATCATGCAAACGTAGCATATTTTTTGTTCGTTACAGGTAAAAGTTGAGTTGCAGTCAAAAAAAGGTATATTGGTAAAATGGTATATAGAAATGAAAGCAGAGGTATCTCATCTATAGACATTCACTGATGCTTGTTGAATATTTATGATAACTGACTGATTAGTATCAGTGGCATATCAACCTGTTTTAGGTTATTTTATGCCTAGAGGTTAGGGAATCACGTTCATTGTATGCTCATATTTAGATTTTTTGTATAGTTGTTTCATAAGAGGATTTCTTTTTGCACATTGTCCAATTGAATTCAAATATCTTTTAAACTGATCTATTTGACTTATAGATGGGATCCTAACAGGTACTACTTCTGAGAGTCAGAGTGGATGTGGGAGTAATGGCAATGGAGTACTCCACATTCCCCAAAGAGCAGGACGTGTGATGCCCAGGACATTAACTGGAGTGCCCTGGGTACAATCAGCATATTTTAAACCTTGCTGACCGGCTGATGAACAAGGACCAAACGGTGAATATGAGCATAGATAGTAAGTGATGGGTATCAGTAGATATCAATATGAGTGACAAGCCATACTTAATTGAGTCTTCAATTTACAAAATGAAGAGTACTGTGATCAGCTCAGCTGTTGAAAGATGGACTATGTGTTCAACATTTTCCTGGCAATGATGCCATCAGTATTTCTGAGAAAAAAAATGCAGATTGTCTCTGTTGGAGCAGGTTTTCATAAGTATGACATGCAGGCTCTCTATTTTCTTGCAGGTGAAAAAGTATAGCCTATGACAGTGTCCATGTGGCGAAATAGTGTTTTGCAGCAGAAAACTTGCTTCATCCAAGGTGTTATCATGCTCTCTTTCTATCAATTGTAGTTTTTGAGGAAATAAAAGGCAGGCATTATTATTACAATTTCGAAAGAACTCTGTTATCCTATTCCTCTTCAGTTTCTATTGACCCAGAATAGTGCATTGATTTACGAGTTAAAATAGGAAGTTTATTTCAAGACATAAATGCTTGTGCAAATATGAAACATGGATAAAGTTGACTGAAAAATGATCAGAAAGAAATAAGAGTTGAGCTAATTTTAAATTCTGATATCAAGCTTTTAAAATATCCTAAATGATTTTTTTAAAAAACAACTTCTGGCTCAGTTGCTGCAAGAAACCATCTTTTATGGTTCTAGAATTAAATTTCAGAAAATAGGATAGATTTACTGAAGAACAGACACAGGAAAAAATATAAACTTTAGAAATAAGATGTTATATTTTAAGAGCCAAAGATGGACCTTTTTAAAAAAGTAAAGATATGCAGACATTTTTTTAAAAATTTTCTTTGTTAGTATAATAACAAGAACAAAAAGAAAAACTGCTCAAATTTTATTAAATGAAAATATTTTTATTGGAAAATAGACTGATTAAATTTGAGAGTTAATCAAAGTATTCTTTAAATAAATGAAAAGTGCACACTTTCTAAGTTGAAAAGCTAGATAAAAGTGATTTCCTGAATGTGAAAATGCACATTATATGTATAAGATTATAATCAATACAATCAGTTAGCCAGATGAAAATGAAATAAGACATAACTTCAATAAATAAAAATTCAGAGAAAAAGTGCTTTGACTACTTGTAAACACTTCTTTTTATTTTTCTGTGTATATATAGGAAATAAAAATATATCTTTACTTCCAAGACACTTACATTGGATTAAAAAATACAGTAGGAAAAATAAGTAAAGAATATTATTTTAATTTAACACTTTTATTATGATCTAAAAAGCCTTAAGTGAATGAAAAATCATTTAAAAAAAATTACACCTTTTTACAAAGATAAAGGATTATATATATATATATATATTCATTAAAGATCTTCATTTTATTTAAATATAAAGATTCTGGAAATTGCTGTTTGGATAAGCATTGCCTTACTAAAAATGTATCATATAGGAGATAGCTAAAACAATAATTAGAAGATCTCTATTGGTTGTGAATTGAATTACCATGACCAGAAAATCTGATGAATACTTGCATGATCTCCCTCACTGGAGATTGAACCAGTGACCACAGAATGCAGAACCAAAACTCTACCACTGAGCCACCAATTCACATCATTCACAAGTGATGTTAAATTAACTAGTCATGGTAATTGTGTGGCCAATTAACCTGAATGTGTCTTGCAAGTTACATCTGTACTCTTTACAGGGGACATGGGGCTACATCTCCCCAGGAGGATTGGAAATACGCATCTGTGTAATTATTATAACCTCAAGGGCAAGGATATTGATGTACATTTTCTTTTTCATTAATTTACTGTCACTTGTGTACGATGTGAACTGGTGGCTCAGTGGTAGAGTTTCGGTTCTGAATTCTGTGGTCACTGATTCGATCTCCAGTAGGGGAGGTCATGGTATACTGTGCTGATGAGACCTATTAAGGTTGAAACAGCTGTTGAGTATTTCCATATGTCGTGCCCAAGTATTTTCCAGATTTTCTGGTCATGGTAATTCAATTCACAATATAATTTCTCTACTTAAAAAAGAAAATGTACATCTCTATTGGTTTCAAGGAGCTTAAATGAAGAAATCAATTCTATTACTATTAAAGGTTCATGAATAGAAAGTACAGCAATTGCACAATGTTGGTTAACCACATGTGAAAAATCAGTCAATGTAGACAGATTATTAATCATTAAGTGGTAAATTATAAAGAAAGCACCAGCATGTAAGAGAGATGAGAAAAATTATAGATTATGCCATTGTGGAAAAATTATGCATATCAGATGTTCATAAATTCTTAAGAAAAAATAATTTCAATCCCTTGACTAGTTTGCATGATTTGCTGTGAAATTATAGAAATAAATAATAATGTGTCATCTAAATAAATAAATAAATAAAATGGGACGAGAAAAGAAAACAAGAAAGAGCATTTTAAGGAGATAGAGAAAAATTGTTTTTGTTTCCTTTTCTCTTTCTCAGCTCAAATTGTATGTGACCCCCCCTCCCCCCACACAAAAAAAATGAAGATAATATAAAAAGTGAATGACTTCTAAGATATTAGTATCCTCTAATGATTGTATTGTCCAAATGTGTAAAATTTGGTGCAGTTAACAATATATAACATTGCAAAATTTTTTTTAAAGTGTTCTGGTTTTTAGATCAGCTCAGCTTCAAAGAAAAGAACTAACCACTTTAAAAACAATTTAAAAAGAAATCTTCTAAGATATATATTTTGGAGTGAATTTTTTTCCTCCAAAAGTGTGCGTGTGTATGTGGTGTGTTTATACATATAGTGCAATTAGAAGGAAACTCAAACCTGGTTAAATTGTCATTATAAATCTATTTCGCCAGAGAATATCATTATACTCTCCGTC
>OY757907.1:38376692-38764192 GCA_963585895.1 Sepioteuthis lessoniana | reverse complement strand
GAGAGTGAGAGAAAATCAAAAAAATATATTATCATCAAGGGCAGTGAACTCTCTGGATTAAGCAATGCAAGTTCACTTGGGGGTTATAATGGGTAAAACACTAACTCTGTCCCATAATAATTGTTACATTTGCATATATATTTTATACACTCAATATAACAACTATCATTAGATAGAAGTAGTATGTTTTTTTAGCTTTTAAGATTTAAGAAATAATCATTATTCTTAAGAGTAATTGCTGCAAGTAAGAACACAAATAATTTTCTTAGGTATTAAAAAAAAAAAAAAAAAAAAAAAAAAAAAAATCAAGCTTGCTGTTTATTTAGATACTTTACTTAGAACAGACAAGAAAAATATTTGTAATATTCCTTTTATTTAAGAAAACAATTAAGATGTATAAAACTGTTTGAAATTTTTAACTGAACAATTGTAAGAATGTCCTTATTACAACTTTGGCTTTAAGGAATAATTTTGACTACAAAGTGCTGTTAGATTGTAATTTTTCTCAGTAGAATAGCTGGACATATTCAATAATCAAAATTAATAGTAACAATGATGGTTCACCATGCTTCCTCTAAAAATACTTTATCATCAATATAGCTCATATAAAAAAATATGGTACTGATAGGAAAATTTAGACAAGAATGAGGGAGATGTTTTGAGTTTCTGAAAATGAATGGCTCTTTGTAAATCAGTTGGTAGAGCAGCTGGTGTATTTAATAAGGCTTCTCCTAAAGCAAATGAGATATGAGATTGAAATTCACTATGAGCTTATCCTTTATTTTGGATCTGTGCTGTCAATGCTGTTTAAGATTGATAATCAGAGAGAACTTCCATAATTTGCAAGTAATAATAAAAAATGAAAGAAAATACTAATCAAAATGAGCAGTAACAATTTTGAGGTGTTATCAAAAAAAAAAATTAATCTGATACTTGCCTAGTTTTGATTAACATCTAATAAGATTAAGTAGGATTTGATTGTATTAAAATGAGGAAAACAAGCAAGCATTATTTTTTTTAGATTAAACGCTGTCAAACATTATTATTATTAATTTTGACTAGTATTTCTTTTCATCCTTTATTTCATTATACTTTAAAAAAAATTTTTATCCTATTTCTATGACAGTGAGTTACAACACTTATTAGATAATAACAAAGAAGTATAATTTTCATATATAAGAAATATAAAAATGTATAATTTTCAAGCATCAAAACCATAAATATAAAGAAGCACAACTTTTATATATTTGTAACATAAAAAGCAGTATTTTGTTATATCAGAATCATATATAAAGCCTAATTTTCAAATACAAAACCAAACTTTCAGTATATCAAATCCATAAGATTAAAGAATCATTTCTATAAATCAGAATCATAAAGATAAACCACCTTATTTCTATATTTTAGAAACATATAAGAGACAGATTGAAATAAAAGGTAATAATTTTTATTTTTTTCAATGAAGTATTGTCATGCATAACTATAATTGGTTTTTAATAAGTATTTCCTTTCATTTTTTAAACTTTAGTTACTAAGTTCTTTTTTACCTGCTAGTCACATAGATTATTATTTTGACTACACTGAGGAACAGCATATATCAGAGACAATGATGAAAGTTAACCTCTTGGTGAGACATAATCTCATGTTCCCTTTTGTCCTAAGGAGGCCTAGTTATCCAAACCAGCTGTTTTACCAACTAAGTTACTTGAATGATTATTTATAGTATATCTTATTTCATTGATGAAGAATTGTTCAAACTAATACTTTGTTGACCTGAATATATGTTTTTTTTTCTCATTGATTTAGAAATGACCTCAGTTGAGATAAAAAAAAGTGAATAAAGATTAAAAAGAAATATAAGCAGAAAATTACTAATAAAGCAAGCCAAAAATATTATTTACTTTGGTTGGGAGACTAAAACTTCAAAATCAGATTTAAATCTTGGCTATTGAGAAATCTAATTTGCATATCCTTATGTGGAATCCTCAGTTCAAACAATGCAGATGTTTATTGTAGCAAAAAGATGACATAAATATCAAATACTTTAATGAACACACTTTAAGAATCTATTTACTTTAGCTTTCAAATAAATTAGAATATTATCATATTGATATAGATTATATTATTCTTATATATAATTAATAAGACTACTTTTAGTGTCATTGTATTTGAAAACTATTTCTTTGAAAGGAAGACCTAAATATGTCAGCATATTATGTTGGCTGGTTGCCAATGGTGATTGGATGACTATTTGCCGATATGACAGTCTCCATTGGCAACTGAGAACAACATCACTTGGAGGCTGGCACTGTTAAGACCAATCGATACATAGAAAACTTGTGTAATATTTAGTATGGTCGTGTAGAAACAGAACTGAGAGAGAAAGGAAAGGAACAGTCAATGGAAAAGAAAAAACACCTATCCCTCAAAAATCCAAGTAAAACAAAAAATGATTTTTAAAAAGTATCACTAATTTTAAGTGTTTAAAGACAGTCAACTTTATCAAAATGTTATTTAAAAAAAATACTATATAACTTGTGAACCGGTCGTTATAAAATGCTTCATGATATAGATGCTTCTATAAAGAAAGGGGTGCAGGATTTTGATTAATAATTCATTGTTATCTCCATTATACTGAGAATTCAGATGATTAAATATAACATTGAGCATGTGTGTAGACTCCATAAAATTATAATTCAGTTGTAAGTTGAGCTGTAAATTGTTTTATTCTCACAAACATTCTAACTATATAGCTCAAATAAAAATCTTGCAATGATGTGCCATTTGTATTGATAAAATGTTTCTATTGAAATATAAAAATGCAAGCATCTAATAATTGTTAAATAGAAGTTATTTAGTTGTTTTGATATGGTTGGATATGGGGAAGATAAAGTGAACAATTTTATGAGAAAGCAAAACTATTTAAAGAATTTTGATCAATTTTTTTTTATCCTTGTTTGTCTTCACTTTGTTTTGGCTGTTATATTAATCTCTATAAGACATTCTTGATCTAGGCTCTTTCTTTGATGCCATTTTTTCTTTGCACTACCAAAATCTCTTTGACACGGGATAGTTCTAGGAAAAGATCTCAGAACAATGTCAACTAGCAGGACCTGTGGAAATTCTACCGAGTGACAAAAAATGAAAATCAAATTCATAAGAAAGATAAACTTCAACTGCAGAACTGTGGGTTCATTTAAAAAAAAATTTTTTTCTCCAAACAACTCTTTCCTCATCTGGTTCTTTCAGTGCTAGTGAATTTCGAAGTACAAAAGAACTGTACATATAACACAGTTTGTAATCTGAAGAAGCAACATTATCTGGAAGAATATCTCACTTGGTTAAGAGAGAGGGTGGAAGACCATCTTGCTTGGTCAAAGAGCAGGCTGGAAGAATATTCCGGTTAATTTTGTTTCAAAGTCATTTCTAAATGAAAATTATCATTCTTAGTCAGTTGCAATTGAAAATTTCACTTTCAGCTTAAAGATAAACCTTGCTGAATATGAATAAGATTTATTTTTGATTGAAGGGGACAGTTATTTTCAGATTATGTCCTAGATAACAAAGCTGATCAACATATATTACGATATAACCCTTGAAAAGATGTAATTGGGCTAATCATTAGGATGGGCAGATTGACATTGATCTATATAAGTTATTGACAAAATAGGTCAAATCTATGGTCTAATAAAGAATAAGTACAATTTTCAGCATTGATTTGTAAAGTAATCTCAGAAGAAATCTATCAAGATTTAAAATGATTAAAAATGAATAAGCTAAAAAATTGATAACTTATGCAATCCTTTTTGTTATTGTACCATATTACAGCAAAGCTTTAAGGTTTTTTCAAATCTAAATTTTGTTGATGTAAAAATATATATGATGCCATAGTACAAGGTGCATACGATAATTTTCCAGACTTTTTTTTGTAGGGGCACTTTTATTGATAGTACACACATGAAACTCTAGTCCCCTTTGAAGTAATCTCCTCTGGCTGCAATGCACTTGTCGTACCATTCCAACAACTTCTGGAAGACCCCATGGAAGTCCTCTTGTGTGAGCATGTCAATGACCTTTGTCCCGGCCTCTTTCATCTCAATTGTCTCATAACGACAGCCTGTGAGCTTAGGGAATAACCAAAAGTCACAGGGAGCAAGGTCTGGACTATAGGGAGGCTGAAGAACTGTCTTGATGCCCATCTTGGTCAAATAGTCTGTGACAAGGATGGAGTTGTTGACTGGTGTATTGTCCTGGTGGAAATGCCACTGACCCGATTTCAAGAGTGCTGGCCTCTTCCCAAGGAATCTCTTCCTGAACTCCCTTAAAACCCCAACATAGTAACCCTAACCCGCTGGCCAATCAACTCTGGTGCATTGATGACCTTACTCCTCCCACACCTCTCATCATCCCTCACAGACTGCCTGCCTTCCTTGAATCTCTTATGCCACTCAAAAACTGATGCTCGATTCATGCAAGATGGTTGAAAAGCAGTCTGAAGCATTCCATACGTTTCTATGGCATCATTTTTTGCAAGTTTAAAACAGAATTTTATTGCATATCATTCTTCTAAAGTGTCAGATTGCATTTTTGAAATTCATCAGCTGTGACAATCAGGCTTTAGTAAAGGGTTAAGATGAATTGGATTCTCTCTTAGCATGATATTTAGTTGTAACAGAGTTGATCAAGTTCATACTGAGAGGGAGATAGTCTTTTGCTTCTCAATGTAAGTTCAAGTTTTATTAGAAGCATTCTTTATTTTGAATCTATCTTGTTTACCAACAATTGTGGAATGGAAATATGGGAGTTGTGATGAAAGAAAAAATGAAATGAAGATCAAAGGAATACTGCTAAAAAATTCTACTTGTATATCAAGGCACTCATTTCATATATATCTATCAATTACACATCTTTGTCTTACAAAGTGTAATTGGAAATATCCTTGTATTGGTAACATAAGGTATTACTCAATGCCATTCAAAGCAATCTTCTCCTTAGTTTCTTTTTATCTCTTACTACAACTTTCAATATTCTTGTATCTGTGTCATTGTGTCCTTCAGTTATTGCTTACTTTCTTGTATTTACTTCAGTGATTTGAAAGGATTTCAGTTAATGGATATTTATGCATTCTTAACTTGCCAACATGCTTGCTCTCTCTCTATAAATATATATATATATATATATATATATACACACACACACACATATCTCCTTTGATATCAAAAAATCATTTTCATTCAATGAATGACTATACTACATAACCAGTCCATTTTTCAATGCTGTTTTTGTGGCATATCAAGTCTTTTAAAAACTGTTAAAGAATTTCTAGGTGCAGCACTTAGTAAAGAAGGTCATGTGACAGTCTTCTGGGACATGAAAGGACTCATCACTATTGATTTCCTTGAAAAGGTACAATTCTAAACAGTGCTTCCTATTACCTACTCCTTTGGCAACATTCAGCTTAATTATTGAATGACCCTTGTAACTATTAGTCATGCAACCTGAGTGGTCAAGGCTCAAATAGACGTCTGTCATCAACTCTTTGGTGGCAAAGGAGTGCAAACCATGTGAAATTTATAGAAAAATGTGTGCTGTGTATGAAGAAGTATTTTTTAGTTAATATGGGTTTTCTACTGTGAACCTGGGGTAAAAAGACAGTCCATGGAGTGGAAACATATGGACTCTCCAGTAAAGATGAAGTTCTTGATTCAGCACTCAGTAAAAAAAGGTCACGCTGACAGTCTTCTAGTACATGAAAAGACCCATCACTATTGATTTCTTTGAAAAAGAAGTGACTGTAAACAATGCTTCCTATTACCAACTCCTTTATCCAGCAGAAGTTCTGGTCTATATGTAAACAATACTGTCATAAATGACAAGAAAGCTAGTTTTCTTCGTATCCTCTCCCCACTACCTCTTATTTTTCATTGATTTCTTATTCCCATGCGTTTTTTCTATTATTTACTTGAGTGATTTTAAGGGATTTTAGTTGACCAACGCTCCTGTGTTTTAAAATTGACTATATGACTGGGGGAGTCCCCGAGGTATAATGGCTAAAGTACTGGACAGCAGTCTGGTAGTAAGCAAGTTCAAACTTTAGTCATGCTATTACATTTACTTTTAGACAAATAACCTTGGGAAAAGTATGACCACCCCCTTATCCCCACTAGCTATGGGTTAAATAGTTTCAAACTGTTCTTTTACAACAATGGCTTTGATATTAAATAAATCACAAAACTTGTTTGGTTTAGAGTTTATGCTTCAATCTTGCCCATAATCTCATGGGTTAGCTATGGACTATTATTCCAGAAACTATGAATAGTGTTGGCCATTTTGACCAAAAATCTGCCCATTTTTCTCCTGTTTGTAAACAATATTAGATAAAGTATTTCATATGGAAGGACCCCATAAAATGAACACAGCAAGAATGTATATTGAAGAATAATAACATTTGAGAAGAGAAAAAAAGGAATGTAACATATAGAATACATTTCATAAAATCAAAAATGAATGTACAGCAAACATTACAATAAAAGGTCATGTACAGTAGATTGATCGGAAATACATTATGTTATTTCATTCAGTCTATATTGAGAGTGAAAGAAATTCACTAGTGGGCTGGGAGTGATTGTTTTGGTTTCTTTGTTTAATGGCATATCAACCTCTGTGGGTTATTTAATGCCAAAGTCATCATTGTAGAAGGACAGTATTAGTACTACTTAACCCCTACTAAAAGGAAGTAAAAAGGTGTTCATTGGCTCATTGGCCTAGTGGGTTGAGTGTTCACCAATGGTCCAAGAGACGTGGGTTCAATCCCAGGTCGTGTCATACCAAAGACTTTAAAAATGGGACTTGATACCTCCTTGGTTAACACTCAGCAATATAAGTTACGTATCAAGGGTAAAGTAGAGCAATCCTGGCAAAGAAGTAGTGCCCTCCACTTCACCTCAGTGTAGTAGCTATTGAAAAAGGAGCCTTCGGGTTGCCCTTGACTACGGTTGCTAACTTTACTTACTTTACTTTTTTACTATGAGTCCAAAAGTGAAAAAAATAGCATGACTCACTTGCAGTCCAACATGTTGGCCATTATACCATGGGCACTCCCTCATTGTGAGTGATAGCTGTGCATTTCTGCTTCATCAACTGGATGAAGAGGAATGACATTCTAAAATTCAGATTCAAATTCTCTTAATAATGGGGTCAAGATAGATATAAAAAAATTTGTAAAATTAGAATCAGCTTTAGTTAAAACAGTTGACTATCACTTACAAGAATAAACAGGAATAGGATGTGTGTGTGTGTGTGTGTGTGTGTGTTGTGCATTCCTTCTTTGGACTAAACATAATTTCAGAATGAGAGATTCATAGTTCCGTTATGAAAGGTTTATTTTTTTTAACTTTGGGGCTGAGTTTGTGAGCCTTAAAGAGTTTATCTTTAACTCTTAATAATTAAAGCTTCATAATCTCTATAAATCCATATTTTTAACAAAATATTTTAAAGTTAAAAAATACTTGGGTGTGTTAAAAGTTTTGTGATATTTTGGTAACGTGAGCCACAATTAGGCGGTTCTGAATGTTTACCCAAAATAGTGAAGGTGTTAAACTGCACTGGACTGAGAAATGCCAAGCTCACCTGATACTCACTGAATGTTACTCAGTGGATATACCTTAATGAGCACAGCCTTAGAATCCATAGTTTTAGGCCTAGTTGACCTTGATTGATCATCAAGGTTCTTGTAAGTAAAGTAAAGTTGGCGACCATAGTCGAGGGCTACTAGAAGGCTCCCTTTTCAATAGCTACCACACCAAAGTGTAGGGGAGGGTGCTACTCCTTTCCCTGGATTGCTCCACTTTACCCTTGATACGTACCTTATATTGCTGAGTGATAAGCAAGGAGGTATCAAGTAGCATTTTTTGAGTCTTTGGTATGACGCGACCAGGGATTGAACCCAGGTCTACTGGACCACTGGCGACCACTCTACTCCTTGAACTATCTGGTTACTGCACAGTGATCAACCGTGCCTTCACATTTCATGCAACAAATGTTTTTGGTTTCTTCCCCAGCATTATGGCCAAGTTCAAACTTTTGAAGCAAAAGTTTTCTAATTATATTACGTTACATGTTCAGCTGTGTAGCATTTAAATCACAAACTGAGTGAACCAGTGCGCAATATATTAGCACACAAATTACCAGCCACGGTGGGTACGTTCCACAGGTACTGCTTTGGTCAAGTGACATACATGCTGCAAACTAGCACATACTAAAATATGGTAAAACTTTTGACTCACCCTGATATTACGAGTCATTTTTGGTTTATGCAAATGACAGGGAATTTAAATTTGAGAAAGCAACCAATAAAATATCAGTATTACTTTCAAGATTTACTTTAAGCAGTTAAAAGGGATTTCCTACTTAAAAAGAAAAAAAGAAATTATAATTATTAGTAGATTAAACATGTACTTTTAAGTTGAGTTTGGTTTGGTTTATTTGTTTAATAGCATACAACTCCATATGGGTTATTGATTGTAATCAAAAATTTATAAATGAATCAAATTTCAACAATCATATGTATTTTCAATGCTCCACTTCATCTTAAAAAAATCAGACCTTTCTTATTTGTCTATATTCATATATCAAGTATTCCTATCTAATACTAATAATTTTCAAACAGATTTATTAGGCCCATTTATGGGACCCTAACAGGTACTACCACTCAGGGTCAGAATGAATTTAGCAATAAAAGAGTACTCCATACTACCCCAGTCTCCAGAACTTGAGCCGCGACATCAGATGCAGTTTAGTGTCATAGCTAAGACAGCCCTTTTTTGTTATAGGGGTGGTCTAACTTACTTTACTGGGGATGCAATTGGTATATTCTAAACCTCATTGACTGGGTAGATGCATTTTGAAGTAAACACATTATCTGTCAGTAAATGATAATAAACAAATCTATTTCTGAGCAGTGTGTATCTTTTCATAGAAATCAGATAAAAATAAATACATAAATAAATAATGTCCATTTGAAAATTTCATCTTTTTAAATAATAAATAAACTTATCACTCAGAACCAGGAGCAAAGTTATATATTTATTTGTAAGAAAATGTTAACAGTGAACTTGCATTATAAATACACACATCTTTGAAGAAAGTTTGAGGCTTTGATTTTGTTTTTGTAGCTTTTTTCATCTGACAAGGCCAAATAGTATATCTGAAGCCAAGTCTTATCAGATTATTTATCTTTCTAACATAGCTGACAGCAATATACAGCTGTTTGTGAATTATGTTTTGGGTTTGGGAGTTGACCTTTTTAAGAAAATGTCCTCTGGAGTTTCAAGCAAGAAAGGACTGCATATGTTGGTCAAGCATTCAGAAGAAAAGAAAAAGGCAAATTGAAAAATTAAATTTCCTTTGTATATATTCTCTTAAAGACCAAAAGGAAAGATGTGATGCATTTTCCTCAAGATATGTAATAATCTCCTTAACTTCTATAGTGTTATATACCTACTCAAAGGACATGACCCACTTCCAATTTATAGATAAGAAATTGGTGTTTTCAGTATTCTTTACTTAAGTTTGTGCAAGTTTCCATCAATATGTATTAGGCTGGATCACTAAGTCTTCAGTCTTATGCATCAGCTGAATTTTGATCTGAAATTTTCCTTGCACAAATAATATTTTTTAAGAATCTATATATTAACATGCTTGTTTGTAATGATGTACCTATCATTAGTGTATGTCACACTTTTGGTTATAAGTATATATGTGGTGTTGCTTTTGTTCAAAGAAATGCTTTAACAAAGACTCAGAGGTTAGGAAGAGAAAGAAATTCGTTTTGAATATGCAGTGATGGGGAAAAAGAAGGTAGAGAAGAGAATGTAATAGAGGAGGAAGGAAAAGATGGAGAAAATGATCAAAGTATGAAAAGTTAGAGTTTTTATTAATTATTTTATGCTCTTATAACTCTGAAATTATAAGAAGGTTATATATTTTATTATTTCTCTTTGGTATTTGTGAAATTATGCATGTGCATTCCATGAAATTTTCACAAATCCAGCAGCAAAGAATCATTACAACATTTGATAGCATTGAAGACTAATGAGCATGTAAGAACAATCAATATCAGCAAGTTTAGTTTCTTAGTTTAATGGCATATCAACCTTCAAACGTTATTTGATGTCAAAGCCATACTTGTAGAAGAATAGTAGTAATACTATTTAATTCACAGCTGGGGGATAAGTAGGCTCATACCTTTTCCAAAGGTGAACACAATAGTGCAACTAGAGTCGCTGTCCAACATGTTAGCCTCTGAGATATGGGGACTCCACCTGAATATCAACTGGAAGTATTAAAAAAAATTGTTGTTTGGTACCTTGATTATTATTGGAATTTTATCCCTGTTCCTCATTTGGTCCAATTCAAACTGAGTTTCTTTTTGGCCATTTATAATAAATTCAAATATTTTGGGAGAAAATCTGGCTTATATACCACCAAATATGGTATTATTTTACTGGTATTTCTTTCATCTTAATTTTAATAGCTTTTTATCACAACTTTTAATACTCTGTCTCTACAGCATAAATCAAAAATAAAGGATAAACCTTTAGCAAGATTTGAACTTGTATCCTTGTAATATCTACACTGTTTGTTCACGGTATTAAACTGATGCTTTTATGTAGTTGTGTTAAAAAGTAATGAAAATTAAGATCAAGGAAATATTAATTAAAAGTTAATTGTTGACAAAGCTTTATCAAAAAAAATTTAAGGTAATATTACAAGAGGCTGCTGAAAAGTTCTAAGCCTGAATAAGATGAGAATGAAATCTACAAGCTTTCAACACATTTATGAATGAAACTGAATGATGAGACATGTTTTTTTTTTAAATATTTTTTTATATTGTTATATTTACTCTAATTATTGAGTATTTAACAAAGATTTTTACTTCTACAATGGTCACACACACACACACACACACGTGGCACTCTTAGTATAATGGTTATAGTCACAGGAGATTGACTCAGCAACTTTAGTTCAAATTCTGGACAAGGCAGTTTGTGATTTATTTCTTGCTAACACCCTTGGGAAAGGCATAAATTCATCTGTTCTCTCACCATTTATGTTTGAATAGTAGAGCAGACTAGGCTTTTAACCTTGGGGTGGCAACCAGTTGAAGAGAAGGAAAACTCTGAATTCAAACCAGATGTACTCTGCTTAAAAAATCTACCTTGTGTTATATCATGCTTGTGTCAGATAGGTTGTGTAGATACATGCATTTACCCAAGTATGTGTTGAAATGTTCTTGGCACAACCAAGAAGAATTTTTTTTAATAAGTGCTTGTAAACTCTTCTGGACTTGAGAAATGTTGAGCCAAGTGTTAAACTTTAGGATGAGTATATGGAATAGCATGTATGTTTCATGGCTATAGATCATTCACTTCTTAGTTTGGCAAAGAACTCTTCAGCACTCCTTTGTATAGATTAACTGAATTACCTAGTGTTGCTCAGGGGAAAACAGTAATGAAGACTGAAGGTTATTGAGTAAAATCTAACATATCCTTAAAATAAAAGGATAACATAGAAAACAGAATTCTGATAAAATACAAAAAAGAAAATGCTTCAGGCTAAACAACATTAGTGGTCTTTTCTTCTGAAGCAGTACAAACTGGTTTTTTTTGTGGACCCAACTCTTGAATAACCCATTCTTTAATAAACTCATTACCTCTTTGATTTTGGCCCAAAATAGAAGCTTTGATCTTAAAATGACCCGAGGTGATATCATCATGTTCATTGTCAAGTCACCCTTATAGACTAATTTTCAGCCCCCAGGCTTCAAACATTTGGTTGGTCATAAGACTGATACAACTAAGCAAACAATTACTAGTTTTATTATTATAGATATATTTTTTTCTTGTGGGTAATACTTTGTTGCTAGAGTTGTACAAAATAAAAATAGGCAAATTGTCCATTTCTATGTGGTGGACATTTCTGGTAATTTAGTAATATAGGAACACTATTTTCAATATTTATTAAAAAAAAAGAAAGAAAACAGTAATAATAGGCAATTCTCTTATCTCTATGGATTGAACTATTTTGATGACATTGTAGAAAAAGGTTTTTTTTATTTTTCTCTCTCTAGTGATTTTTATCCTCCAGATATTTTTGATGGTATGTGTAAACAAGTAAAGGAATAATAACCAAATATTATGAATCATTTTTATAAAAAAATATTTATTCAACTTTAATGATAGTGTTATTAAAAACATGATAAAAAAGTACATGAAAAGCTAAGGCTTATAAGAAATGCACAAACTTTACAGATGTTTGCTCTTATTTTCTTTTTGATTGGCAGAATCTGCGGAGGAAGAGGATATTTCAAATTTTGCTAAAATAGATTTGGTAGAATGGAGCCAAAAGTCTGGAATATGGTTGACATCTAGCAGAAGTGCATGGAGATAACGTATCATAGAAAGTAGAAGTAGAAAGGAAAAAAATTATCGTCCACAATGATTCCTTTCTTTTCAATAGATATCACAGGAACTTTGATGAACTTTCTTACTTTTTAGTTGGAAACTCCCTAAATGCTGAGTCTGAGAAAACTTTATCCAAATTTTAACCAATACCATTGTAAATTTTCAATGTATTTTTTCTTTTTTACAACTAGCATAGTATCCATGAAAAATTATTGGAATATTTGCATATGAATAAGTAATTTTTCCTAAGATTAGAATATCTGAGCATAAATCAAAATATCACTTTCCACCCTTCTGATTGGATTAGAAAACTATGGCAGTCATTATACAAAGAGTATTGAACATTTTTTGACCAAATTAAAAAAAAAAATGAATCCCCACTCTCCAAATTTTTTATTGGGAGAGTCTCTGTGGTGTGGTGGCTAATATACTGGACTGCAACTCCCTTATCCTCCCAGCTAGATTGAGTTAGATTGATATGTCATTAAACAAAGAAACTAAACCTATTTGTGAATTTTTCTTTTAGGGAAATGTTAAAGAAAGCTGAGAAACGAGGTGTTAAGTCAATTGAACTTCAGGATGAATATATAAAATACCATATATTTTTCTTGGCTATTGGTAATTCCATTTTTGGTTCAATCTAGAACTTTTCTGCATTCTCTTGTATAATGAATAAAATTATAGTTTTACTTTAGGTTCTGTCTTGTTTGTTATTTCAATTAGAAACAACAAGAATATAAATTGCTTCTTTTTTTTTTCAAACTCATCTATGTAAAAGATATTTTAATCCCAAATATTTTAGATATGGTTTATACTTTGAATTTTTTTAACTCAATTTTTTTTTGTTATAAAAGCCAAAAACAAACTATGATATCCAAATATGAAAATTCTTAAATTCATAAAATCATTTTTTATAGTCTTTCCAAGTATTGAATAAAGTTTATCAAGTAATATTTTGTCAAAAATATTTCTATTCTTAAATTTTCTTAAAATAATGGTACCATATTCTTAGCTAAAGTTAGATGTCATATCTCTTGTCTCACCTAGAAATACTTATCTTTCTGCAAGAGATGCATTCAGTATATTCTTGGCTTTGTTGACAGGAAGGTTTTAATCAATGTCAGTAAATGATAATTCACCAAATGTCTTTTTTGTCCAAACATCTATCCATCACTTTATAACTCAAGGATGGTTAGAACTATGACCACCTAGTTTACTAAGGTTATTAATTGGACTTTGGAGGATATTTTCAGTGTATTAGTTTGTGGAGTGCTACGTACTGTTATTGAATGATCTTCAATGAACTAAACTCTAGCAAATAAATACAAGTATCCTTAAACATATCTCTTCTCTTGACTAGATATATTCATCCACTTGATGATTTTTATAATTCTTTATTACACTTAATTGGTTATAACAATCCCTTTTGAAGAGCCATTTATATTTATTTTGTTAAATATTGTTTTCTGAGTTTTTAATATCAATGACTTGGTCATTTCTTGGTGGTAAACTTTTTAGTTCCAAATCATTTACTATTGTACAAAATCTGGTGTTTGAATCTAGCATCCTATAATTAAACAATGATATGAAATAAATTTATTATTCTTCAAGAGGAAAAATAGACTGACAGTCCTAGTGTTTGTTTTGTTGATATCAACCAATGGTTTTATATAATGTTTTAACATTGTGGCTACCTTGCTGAGGCCTAAATTACACTGATTGCATTGCTTGCAAAAGAGTAAGGCCTCTCAAAAAAAAAAAAAAGTTTGTCCCTAGATATGATACTAAATTGCATTCAGTGTTGAGGCTCCAGTTCTGGAGCTTTGAGGAGAGTTGAGTCCTTTTGTAGCCATCATTTCCTGATTCAATCTGTTTAGTCCTATCAAAGGATCAAATACATGTTTGAGCTAATGTTTAGGATGATTTAAAACTATGTTAATATATTGGCTCTTAAAACATTGATAGTCTAAGGTGTATGGTTTAAAATGATTGTAAATTAGATTTAATTGTTTATTATCTATTAATATTCAAAAGAAATACCAGAAACCATATACAAATTACTTATACTGAATAGGAATTATTACTCAAAATCAAATAAAGGTTAATAAATGATCAATATTAGATTGAAGATATATAATTGTTCATAAATTATTATCAAAGAGAAAGTTACTTGAACTCATACAACTGCATGTAAGTTATTTCATGTAATAGTTACTCATTCACAAACAATTATTATGAAAGAGTAATAGTTATTTGAGACCATATAACTGATAGAAAAAAAACAAAAGACATTGACTTGATTTAGAAGTCAGATCAATTTTTATTTTGTTAGATTTGGATCATGACTCAACATGTATAGCTGAAACTTGTTCTTTGTTTTTTTTAATCTTTCAAATTCTTGTTTTGATCTTGTTTATGTTAGGACAAGAAATAAAAGAAATATTAAGTAAAGAGGTCACTGAGTAACTATAAGAAAATATTTTATTGTTTGTTTTTTTTTTTCTAAGAATTCCTCCCCACCTCACCCCATGAATAGAGTTAAAAAATATTACCTTATATGTTGTTTTATATAACAATGGTGGGCTGAAAAGTTCATAGGATGATGTCATATCTACTGCTGATGGCTTTTTGGACCGATGGTATCCAAACCCAGCAACATTGATGGAAGAAGTGTGTAGACTGCAAAGAGGACTATGGTGAAAAATAAGCCTCATTTGGTCTCATTCTATGAGAGTATTTTGATCAGCCAATGAACTTTTCAGCTGATCTTCATATTTAAGAAGTACTTAACATGAATGTTAATATTTTTTTGTATTTGTATTGCCTCAACATTTTATGACAAGTACTTCCATTGCAACTATTAAGACCTAATAGAGTAACTCTTAAATAAATTTCACAAAAAAACTTTTGATGCTTTTGAATCAGTATTTTCATGCATGGTGATTCCTGTGGAAATTAGTACAAATTACAACTTTTATCCTATTCTAGCTGTTAGATTTATCATCTGGAATTTATATGCAATTTTAACTATTTTGAAACATGTAGAAGTTATCGGTGGATGCTTATATCCAATGGAGGTGTATGTGGTGTTATGGTTATTGTCATTGGAAATGGACATGACAAGGTGAGTTCAAATCCTGGACCAAGCTGATAGCATTTCACATAGCACTAATTCCCTTGGAAAAAGTATGAATTGAATTATTTTTCCTTCAGCTATGGGTAAATAATAGAGCAAACTGGATTCGTTAGCCTTGGTTAGGCTAAAGAATCAGTCTTGGAGAAGGAAAAACTCTGAATCCAACTATTTTCCCACCAGCCATTGGCAAATAGTATGGGCAAACTAGGATTCTTAACCTTTGTATGGCAACGAGTCTAGGAGAAGGAAAACTAATTTTAAATCAGGTAAACCCTACTTAAAAAGTGACCTTGTGTTACATCCTGCTCATGCAGAAGGATTGGTAAATTCATACATCCAAAGAATCAATAGAAAAACACAAATATGAGGGTGTATCAATTAGTCTTTAGTCTAACACAGTTGTTAACTAAATTTTTATCTGAAATTTTAGCCAAATTTTAGCTCTAAGGGATTAATATTCCCCACAGAAGTGATGACATTGAAAAATATTTTTGTGTACAGTAAATGTAATTTTTTTGTTATTATTAAACTACGTTATAAAGCAACAAAGATAAAACTTGTTTGATAATTCATGAGATAACAAATATACCTCATTTCAGAATTTTATACAACATAAGCCAATGGGTTATACAAGGGGAATGCCGAAGGAAAAGGCATGAATTCATCTTGTCTATTTCCGGCTATGAGTAAATAAAGTGGACTGGGTACTTTAGCCTTGGTTGGGCAACCAGTTTAGGAGAAAGAAATTCACACCAGCTGATTGACCTTGTGTCACATCCTGCTCATGGTGGAGGGGGTTGATTAAAAACATACAAGGGGAAATTGCTAAATTGGTAGCCTAAGGCACAAGGTCATAAATTATACAGTTTGAACTAATTTACCACATAACTCTGAATGATTACATAGAAAATTTGAAATTCATAACTTATTTTTTCTGTTCCTGAAACTTGAGTCAGCTCAGCAATTATTGAGAAAATAGACAATATTGCTCATCATAAAGTCATCAGTAAACTCAATATTAAAGGCTAATCACCTCAGGAGATCATTATGGTGACAACACTATGCCTCTTTCTACAGTACGGTTTAAAAGAGGACAGCTGAATGAATGATGAGCAATATAATCCACTTAACTATTCTGGAACAGAAAAATTAAACAATTATGAATTTCAAATTTCCTATGGTCAAAGAGTTGAACAGTATGTTAATTGAGTTGGGACTAATTCATGTCCTTGTTCCTCAAGACATGAACTTATTGATCACTCCTTATAGATCAGCAGAGGGATTTTAACCACTTGACTATAAACAAGAAATGTAAATAAACACATCATTAAAATAAAAAAAATCAATCATTTTTAATTTAAAGTTTTAGCACAAATCTAAGCAATTAATTTAATAAATATAAAATTGGAAGTCAAATTATTACTAAAGCAGATTAAATCAGTAGATTTGTAACAGGCTGTTCATTTTTGAAAAATTTATGAATGTGTGAAAATATTATTGACCTGTTAAGAAAATACTTTCTATTTTAATGATTGAAATTTATAATCTCTTTGGTATAAAGCCAGTTCTGCAATAAGAGCATTCAATGTCTTAGAAAGGAATAATTATCTTCTACATAAAAGCTGGTACAGCTTTAGTGATTTTTATTTACTCATCTGCATATGCAACTAATTTCAAGTTTGCATGCGGTCAAGGGCAGCATCTTCCCTCACCACAAATCAATCAATCAATTATATAGCTCAAGTCAATAGATCAAGAAATGCTGAAATTTAAGAATCCATAAAACTAATTTGGAGCAATAAATTCAATATACTAATGATGTGAGTACAGTACACAATATAATTATTATAAATGTTTTTATCAGAAAAGAAAAATAACTCTGATCTAGTTGTATTGATGTTTAGTGAATACAGTACACAATGATTATAATAAATGTTTTAATAGGAAAAGAAAAAAATTCTGATTTTGTTATATCGTACTTATCTGGTCTACTTATATAAATATTTAGTTGATTTTACAGCCTGTCAATTCTTATTTAACACTTATCATCTTATAAAAAATTATCTTCACATTCATTTTAAATAGGTAAATGTTTCATTATCTTGAAAAGATTTATTTAACCCATAGATGAGACCCTAAAAGGTGCTACTATTCTAGATCAGTTAGATAACTGAAGCCTAAACACTGGATGCAGTTTAATGTTATACACAGGACATCCTTTTTTGGAAGGAGGGATCTAACTTCTTAGTAGGATTACAGTCAGTGTATTCTAGACCCATATTTGAACCTAGCATCCTATGATTAATATGATTAGGATATTAGATAGAAATAGTAACTCAAAGCCATATAAAGGCTAATACATAGTTAGAATTGTATAAGAATAATTAATTGAAGATATATAATTAATTGCAAATTATTATCAAAGAGAAAGTTTCTTAAAATCCTATAACCATATGCAAATTATTTGTACTGAGAATAGTTACTAAAAGTTATAACTGTTTACAAATTTAAATTGTAATAGTTCATGGAAATCATATAACTGTTTAAAAAAAGAAAGAAAAAACTGTTGTCAGCATTAGATAACCTAACAATGGTTGACATGCTGTAAAACCAACCTACCAACATTCTAGGATCACATAAAGTGAATATCTGAGATGCAGAATGACTCAGCAGTATAAGTTTCTTCAACTATTTTATGAATTCATTTTTTGCAAAGCAATTTCAGTACAAATGATCATTGTTACTTAACTACCTCAAATCATCTACATTCCATCAAAAGTCCTTTGGTTGAAATAAATCTGTAATATAATTCTACTTGTTCTTTTGAATATTACACTTATCCACATACTCTTACCACCTCCAAGTGGGATATTCTTCCCCACTCCATTTAACAAAGGTGATTGGCTTAGCTCATGGCTTCACAAGAAGGATGGTTCTAAATATTTAACAACTGTAAACAAACATATTTACCCTCCCCCCCAAAAAAGAACAACAAATAAAACACTGAAACAGGTTATTGCTTGTAAACTGTAAAATTCAGAGAATGTTCAATTGAAAGTAAAAAATATTGTTTTATCTTTATTTCGTTTCATTTTTTAAATGAGGAATAAAACTTGTTATATATTTAATTTACTATGTTCTTGGTGTATTGAAAATAATGGTTGTTTTTATTGTGGTGACAGACGTTTGTTTTTTCTTTTTCAATAATCATTATTTTTCTTTCATTCATTTCTTTGTCACCCTCTCTCTTTACTACAACTATTACTGTATATTAAGTATAATACTGATTGTTATTGTATATTTTTGTATTATTCATTGCAAAGGCAACAATAGGATTTATAACTAATAAAACTGAAAATCATCTCTTTTTGCATGAATACCTCTTGATTTTTTATATTCTGTAAAAAAATAAAACTCTGTCAAACAAAAGTATTTCTTAGAATTCAATGGTATATATTCCTTTGGACCATCTCCAGCATGCTTAAATTTATCAGACAGTTATAGAATAACTATAATTGACCTTTCAGTTGTCTGTCAATGTTATGACTTCATCTTGACAGGACTTTTCAAATTAATACTCTTTAATCAATCAATGTTACTCTTGTGCTTTTCATTTTAGTTTGCAAAATTATAAACATTGTTTTGAGTAAATGTGGGAATAAACACTATCCGAACATAATTCACAAGAAATCAAATATAACAGATTGGAGAAATCCAATTTTCTCCTTAGAAAAGACAAGTGATATATACTGTATATTCTAACATTAACAATGAATTGAATATTAATTCTTCATTGTGTACAGCAAAAAATAAAATTGAAAATTATTGTATCAGTTATTTAATAGATCTTAATTTCAGGTATCTCCAAGCAGATAGATCTGATGAGTCTGCCACAAGATGTCACCATGAAATAAAATGAGGAGCCCTACAAAAATGCATGATGTTCAGCTGCCATTATGACATGGAATGGGGAAATGTCATGGCCACTGCAGCTTAAAGACATTCCTCCCACCTGCTATCTTGAGTATAGAAGCAATTTTAAATGAGGGAGATCATTCTGCTGAACTCTGTATAAAGATAGTTACATCATTGTAGCACACCCTGTGGCAATAATCACAATAGAGCAATTATTATGTCTAAAATATCCTTATTCTGTTAGTAGAACTTATAGTGATTCTTAATGGCACAATAAAAATGTATTGGCTATTCATAATCTCCATATTTCATTGTTATATGCTTACAGAAATATATTAAAAAAAAAACAGATTGATATCAAACAAAAATTTCAAACAATGCCTGTATGTGAAATTATAGAATATTTGTTTATCTTGCTACTCTAATAAGGGATAATAATTAGCTTCAAGAAAAGTATGTATTTTGGTCGTTGATGAAAAGGTGAATTTAAACCTTTTATTTATCTTCTTTTTGCAGTGGAGTTGTGGATAGTTGTTAGTACAGCAAAATGGAATTGGTCAACCCAGTTCAAATTCCAGTCAAGGCTGGATGGATTCCATTTTCACTAAAGCCTTTGGGAAAGGCATGAATCTATCTTTTCTGACCATGATAAAAATAGCATGGCAGATTGGACTTTCTAAGTACAGTAGTGAGCAACCAGTGCAGAAGGATAATTCAGAACTTAAACCATAGAAAGTGCAATGGTTAACCACTTCCCGAAATTCAAATTTTATTAATAAAAGGAAGTTGTGAAGAGCCATATTCGCCCAAGACCTCTTGAAAGGACATGACATTTTTCATTTTATTTTTAGCTAAAAGAATTTTTTCTATAATAACCAGTTGATAAAAATGTTTTTAAAAAAGTCAAAGATAAGAAATAGAGAATCGATCAATAATCAACTAATGTCTTATTGATTTGAAACTGTCGTTCTAAAAGACCAAGTACTAAGATTTGTGTTTACTTAGCAGCGATCACTGTAAATGCTCTCAAATAAATACTTTGAAGCACTTCAGTAAATTGTAGAAATGTTATCTCTTTGTAAATGATATGCTTCTTTTCTTAATTATTGAATTAAGAGAACTTTTTTTTTTAAAGAACCGAATTGACAAGCCTGGCTCTGGTATCTTCAGGAAACATTTGTAACATATTCAATGTAATATTTAACTCTGAACAAATTAGCACCATGAAAGAGTGAAAAAGTAATATTTTCAAGAAAATCATTTCAATATAAAATTAGTTTCTCATTGAAAAAACTAAATGGAATATCAGGAGGTAAGTTATAACTGAATATAATTCAAAATAGATCAAACCATGAAAATTGCAAAGAGAAAGAAAACAAAAATCAAAAATGATGTGGAACATGAAAGATGCTTTTTGATGGAGGTTTTAATGCAAGAGTCAAATATTGGTGCTTGCCAGTAAAAACAGCTCTGACAAACAAAAATAAATGGGGGGGGGGGAAGAAAATCTTGAGTTTAAGGAATGGAGGAAAAAATTGTTATATGAAAAAAATTATTCATTTAATCTATTTTTAATCATTTGAAATGGCAAGGAAGAAAATGGTGGAAGGATTATCAGTGAGCTTGGAGTCTTTATAACTGAAAAACAAATGATAAAATGAAAATAGATCTTTTACATGGAATGGAATTAAAAAATCTTGAAGAAACAAAAAGAATATAAATATTATTTATACACACATGAGTGTTCAGAAAGTAATTATTTGTTTTTATATTCTCTCTGGTAAAACTTAAGTTAAATTTTTCATCAAAAATGTAATCACCCTCCTTTTTGATGACTGTACCTCAACAAACTCAAGAAAAGAAAGATCATACTCATTGAATTTAATAACTACAGATTTTCACTAACACATTTAATAAGTGACAGAACATTCAGAAACAAAGAAAAAGTTGAAAATGGTCTTTTAAACTCTATTTTGGTAGGAGTAGAGGATTCCATATTTCTTTGAATGTAGAATCAAAACTTTACCTTCACATCAGCCTGCAGCTGTTGAAATGCACAGAAATCTAATTGGATCTAACTTGAGACAACTTTCAAAGACACTTTGTTTTCCAAGTCTAGCATTGTTGGAATTTTGCAATTTTATAGATTTTATTTTACAAAAAATATTTATTTGATACAGTATGATAGGCATTGCAGTAGGTGGATGAAGGTGCACGTGGTGTGATTGTTATTTATAAAACAACTTGGGACGATGTATCATTTTTGCTGGATTATGACCATTATACACACACAGTTTTATGAAGTCCTGCAGCAGTTTTAAAATGTAATAACTCACATTGTACAAATGATAAAATCTTTTTGTAAAATCATGTAAAAGTTCAACTTTTGATAAACACAATTCAACATGACCACCATTTATGCTGACATATTTTAAAACTGCTCTGATAAGAATTATGCTTATGGTTTTATAGCATATCAACCCTTGTTGGTTATGTAATGCGACAGTCCTGATTTGTAAGCAAGTAGTTTCCAGGTCTTGGTTTGGTTTTATGGCATATCAACCATTGTTGGTTATTTAAGGCTAAATCCTTTTTATACCGATATTAAATATGATCTCAAAACACATTTTGTAGATAATACTTTTTAAATGTGCCTGAGCTCATTATTTCACACAGTTAAATGGTTTCACTTATTTCAATCTAATAGGAATAATTCTATTTACTATTAAACATGTTTGCACCTCGTTTAATGAATTTAAATATAGCTATGTATCACAAACAATTCAATTAAACATCAGTCATTTGTTTAGACTTGGGTAAATGTAAAAACTGTTCTATTTAAAACAATTTAGTATAGTATAAGTACAGTTAAAATGTGAAACAGTTCTATTTGATCCATAGATAGGACCCTTTCAGCTGCTACAACTCTGGGCCAGAGTAGACTTGGGAGTAATGGCAATGAAGGGGTACTCTGCATTCACGAAAGCTCTAGCATTACTTAAGACTCACCATCAGATTGTTTCGTGTTATATCCAGGACAATTGTTGGGGTGTCTTACTCCTCTGCAGAGTGGCAGCCCCAGTCAACTGGGCCAAAAAACTGCTCTAAGACTATGAACAGAGTGTATATATATATATATATATATATATATATATATATATGTGTGTGTGTGTGTGTGTGTGTGTGTGTGTAGTTAGGCAGCAGTCATTCATTTAAGCATGTTTCATTAGATAATAAAGACAAATTTTGTCTGTATAATCTATTTAAGATCCTTTCAAGTTTTCTGATAAGTGTCTTAGTTTCAGGTTGGAATTGGTATAGGAATTTCCCAAAATTGTCTGGAGTAATTTTGGACACTTCATAGGCCATCATCAGAGGTTGCTTGCTTGTGTAAGATGTGTTTGTTTTTTGAAAGTTTTTGAAAGCTTATACCATAACAAAAATATGGGAATGCAGAGTTAGATAAAACAGGGTAACTGATATATTTAAAAAAAGCACTTGGGACAATTTTGGGAAATTCATCTACCAATTCCAACCTGAAACTAAGACACTTATCAGAAAACTTAAAATGATCTTAAATAAATTATACTGACAAAATTTGTCTTAATATTTAATAAAACACATACACACACATTATATAACTTGAGGATTTCAGTTAACTAAACAATTTTAGATAATTATTAAACAGCCATCCTGCTGCTGATGTTTTTAACCAATGGTATCTAAACACTGCTACACAGGTGGAATATGTGTGTGGACTGCAAGGAGGATTATGTTGAAAAATAAACCTCATTTGCTCACATTACATGAGAATATTTTCATCAGCTAAGGAACTTTGCAGCTAACCCTTGTGTATAACATTTCTTATTGAAATTAATTAACCTCTTAGGATTAGGCTGTTTTAGTTTGATGATTTATTGGCAAAATATCCTTTTCAGCCATTCCAGGACTATTACTAGTTTCCCTGCTTTATCGCCCTCCACAAATTGTCTTGAGTTCTTATCTGATTCACAATTGGAGTAAAAAGGTTTATAATAAAGTGTTTTTTCAAGAGAGATTTGGTTATTCACTTAAAAACCAAAGAAATTTCCCACCTGATATCCCAAGTGGTTAGAATGAATGAAATTTTATTGGCATGCAAATAAAAAAAGGGTTTATAAATTACATCATCAGTTATTGATGAGAAAAATTCAAATTATTTCTTTTTAAAGTGACACATTTGTAAGGTATTCGAAATTTTTTCCCCTCATTAGTTTTGAAGATAAATTTAATGCACATTAAGGAAGTTTATTTCATACCTTCACACATGACAGACAACTTAATTTAGCAGAAGACCTGTTTCTTAGAATTGGTTCAGTAACTTTGCCGCTGCATGTAACATGATATCCTTTAATTCTTCATATGACAACTAATAAACTGAACATGACTATTCTATCAAATCAAATTCTTAATTTGATGTGGAAAATTGTTTTAAAAATGTGTAATTCACTGTTCATTTCTTGCAAACAAGATTAAAATGGGAATTTTAAATCTAATTTAAAATCCTAACAGGCCATAAATTCAAGTAATAATATTAATTTAGAAATCTGTTTTTGTTAAATATAATCCATATGATACATACAGAGGTGTGTTCAAAAAGTACAGAGACCTTAGCATTCAATACATTTTGCCAGTGTGCTTTTCATTGGTTAAAGCATCTGTTTATATATGAAGTTGCACTATCATATTCCTTTTAATAAAAAAAAAAAAGTGACAGGAGATAGGTCTGGTGAATATGAAGAGAGCTGCATTTACATAAACCTGCTGTTCAAAAAGTATTGAGACTGGCTTAATTTCTTTTTTCAAATTGGCATTGGATGATCAAAAAAACAGTTTCAATATCTAGAAATCACTGTGCACTGTCTTCAATTTAAAAAAAAAGATTCAAAGCTTCAGTTACAACACTTTTTGATCATATCTTGTATTTCATTTTTTATTATATGTAATGATAGTATTAATCATTTCACTGTGTAATTAAATTTCGTGGTCATTTACATAATGTTAGTTTGCCACCAAAATATAAAATTGATATTAGGATGATGTTCAGAAGTCACTGAGAGTCTATCCACTTCTCATAAGGAGAGTTTTTTTTTTCAAAGCCATGAGGTAAATTCACTTTCTGCTGTTAAAATTTTGTGTGGATATATCTACCTTCTGTAACAAAAAGGTTAAAAGCATCAAAATTCTACCATAAGTATTAAAATGTGTTATTCTGAAAGGCATATCAATTGTATTATATATATTTGGCTCCTTTCATTACATATTGACTACTTTCAGCAATTCAGATTTGGCAACCTTACATCTTCAGTTTGTTTTCAATAAATCAGTTTCCTAATTTGAAATAAACAATGATATAATTCAATAGTTGTTAGTAGAAATCATGTTTTCCCATCCTTTCATGCAGCTACATAATATATTAGTAGATACATAATATTATAGCTTGTAGATAATATTGTGGATAAATAATTCCATTCTAGAAATGAAAACCAGAAACAATGGTATAAGTATTATATTTATGTTAGAATTTTTCAAACTTTAAAAAAAAAAAAAATCTAATTCATAAATCAGTTATTGGCAAATTTTTTTTTATCAAAGGGAAAAAAAAAATCAACTTATGGTCTTCTGCTGTGAAAATGGTTGAGGTATCTTCGTTATAAAATTACCTTGAATTTTTTTTGTTTTACGGTCTACCTCATGATGAGCCATATTTTAAAAAGGTTGCCGGTGAAATTATGTATATAAGTATGTATATAAAATAATGTCTAAATATAAGCATATATATATAAGGATAGACTTTTTGTAAGATAATCTTCTTATAAGTCATCAAAAGTTCATCCGTCCATACTGCTAAGGATCTGCCACTTTGGGCCTGATTTTTAGGTAAGATCTTTCTAACTCTCTAAGTCTTGATGTCCGTCTCCCAACCTTTACCCACTCTATTAGTAATTGTTAAAAAAGGCTGGTGGCTCTCATTGAGACCTGGGTTCAATCCCAGTTTGCATCATACCAAAGACTTTAAAAATGGTACTCAATACATCCTTGCTTAACACACAGCAGTATAAGGTATGTATCAAGGGTAAAGTGGAGCAATTCAAGGAAAGGAGTAGTGCACTCCCCTACACCTCGGTGTAGTAGCTATTGAAAAGGGAGCCTTCTGGTTGCCCTCGACTACGGTCGCCAACTTTACTTATTTTAGATCCTCTCTGTCACAGCCTGATATCACCCAACCTAAGAAAGGTTTAGAAATTCAGTTTCTGAAAAAAAAAAAAAAAAAAATTAATACTACCCCATCCAATATACTAGCTATTTGGCAATCTACACAGATTTATCTAATTTGTGATAGCTATAGATGTGGATGTTTCTTGTAACTTACTAAGTTGTTGGGTTCCATGACGAGTAATTCTTTCTCCCAAAATAAAAAGGATTACTTGGCAAGGCCTGTCTTTTTCCAAGTAACATTCAATAGATTTTACTGGGTTACATGGTGCCAATAGCAAGGAACAATCCCTGTCCCGACCTATCAAACATAAAATGGATTACCTTTTACAAGTCTACAAGGTTTCAAACTGCCCATTGATGGCAAAGGTGAAAAAATGAATTCATTCCTTTCCCAAGAACATTTGTAGAAGTGAACAATACTTTGTCCCACCTAATGGATGAACTTGGAGTGTTGCTTCCATTTTCCATGTTGCTATTGAGTCCACTGCACCTCCATAATAACTATATTCATGTACATTTCTCCCTTTGAGTTAGAATATTATTCTGAATAAGAAAGATTTTGTTATATAACAAAAGTAAAATATTTATTTGGGAAAACGAAAACTTCCAATATTTTATACAACTTATCATAATGGAGATTTTTAAAGCAAGACAAGAAAAAAAATGAGAAATTTCTTTTTAAGGGCAACAAAGACATTATATCTTATTATAATGGAAATTGTGTATAGCTGTAACTGAAACTCTGTTGCCACTGATGTCACAATTTCTTTAGTTATTCAATGTTATATTTTCAAAGATGATAAAATAATCATTATCTAATCTTAATTAGCATCTTATTTATCTTTGTATTGATTTAAGTCAACCTGAGTTAGATTTACCTCTAAACAGCCTATGTTATTTATGCATTTAAAATCCTGTAACATGTTTTATATATCACTAAGAAATAATGGTTTATATAGTATATGGTGTGGATAATTTGCATACAGGGTTTAACAAAACCAAGTTTGATGAATAATTACTTCCTATTCCTAATATTATTGTTTTAATCTCAAAAGTATTAAATTCATTCCTATGTACAACATTATAGAGAAATAAAATAGAATAAGTAATCTTTTTATATGGTTTCTTATTTAGTTATGTTAGTCTCTAATTTAATATATTTAATTACATTAAAACTCAAATACTTGCACTTGGAGAATGCATATTTTTGCTAGTACATCCAATGTCATTGGTTAATTTTTAGTGCATGTTTAATAGTATGATTTTCAAATGATCATTACATTTTCAACTTAAAACAGATATTTTTGAAACAAAATTAAAGAAATCCTTATATACCAGAAAATGAAAGAAAAAAATTATTGAATTTATTAGTTTCATTTTGCTTCATCAAATTATATAACTGATCAGAATTTGTAATTAGTCAATATCAAATAAATAATTTGAAAATTACACACATTTCAGAGAAAAATTTGTGTTTTTTTTTTTCCTCGAGTAGTTTATATTTTAAAGTTAACTATGCAAAGATAAAAATCAATCATAAAAATGATCGCAAGTTGAATTTCTTTTATAGAAAAAAAATCATCAGTAAAAGAATTTTCCCACCCTACATTTTGAGAAGGGTTTTCATTATATTGACATAAAAAATTTGTTAGATATCAATATAAAAACAAATCCCTGATAAACAGAAATATACCGCTAAATAAACATTTCTTTAAAAAATCAAGGCTACTAATTATTCAAGGAGAAAATTGAATTTGACTGTGTAAGACAAAAATAAAAAATGGTGAAAAAAAAAAAAAAAAAAGCAGCCAATGAATAATAATCAGAATATCATATAACAACTTTGGTTTATATGATGATAATAACTATGGAGCCATTTTTTGAATATTTATATAAACTTAGTTCAATGTCATGAAAAGACAGGAAAGTTTAATAGTCAGCCATCAGAGAGATGCCAATAAAGTGCAAATGTGGAGGTGCCTGTGGTGTAATGGTTATCGTTGTAGGAAATGGACACAGTGATACAAATTCAAATCCTGGATGAGACTGATTGCATTTCACATAGCACTAATACCCTTGGGAAAGGTATAAATCCAATTATTCTCCCTCCAGCTATGGGTAAATAGTAGGGCAGACTAGGTTCTTCAGCCTTGGTGAGACAACTAGTCTAGGAGAAGGAAAACACTGAATTCAAACCTGTTAAACTCTGCTTAAAAATTGACTTTGTGTCATATCCTGTTTGAGCAGAGGAGTTGGTAAATATGTATAAAGTGCAAATACTTATTACTAAGAATCTTTAAGTTCACATGGACCAAAGGATACTGAAAAATTCTTAACCAAACTAAGAAAGGAAGGACAGAGAGCTATGAAACATGGATATTATTTTTACAGTTCAACACACTTGATACATTATATCTTGAGGTTTTTTTCAACCCTTCAAAAGAAAAACAAAACAAAGGGTCATTCCCTTTTTGTTGGGCCAAGAACTTTTCAACCAACTGCTGTATATTTCTATTACAGAGTCAGTTCAAGGACTTGCTTTAAATATCTTTTTTTATTTAAAAAATAGTTATAAGTGTAGTAAATTGATATAAAAAATTTTTGGAATTCAGCAAAGAATTATTCAAAGTAAACTACATCTTGATCTGGTATTCCTACAAAATGATAGAAAAACAACAAAGTTTATTGGTATTCTAAGCTATTGCTGGAGTACTCTATGGTAGTAGTAATAATGCTTTGGTCCTAAAATAATGTCTGTTTCAAGTGTCATCATCTGTTGAGAGCTTTGTTAGCAGCACAACTGTTATTTTTCAGCATGTGTGAGTGTGTGTATATATATATATATATAAAAAGAAAAATTGATAACAAGGTAATCCAAGTAGAAGGAGAGATTTATTGAGAAGCAAAGTTGACCATATAGCATTTCAGTTCTAATGAACCATCATCAGGTCTATCAGGGATGATATTAGTGATGGTAAATCAACGATGGATGTTTAAAAGTGAAAAATACAAAAACCCAGGGAAAATTTGCATGACAAGAAAAAGTTGGCCATTTAATTAGTGAGTCAGCGTTTGTTGTTTTAAATTACGTCATTTAACTTATTAGAAATATTGTGTAGAATTTATGTTCCGTTTGTTTATCGGGAAAGATTTTGAAACAAAAGGAAGGGAGAAAAAGAGAAAGCAAAAAATTATGATATATGTGGAATATATTAACTAAAGATGGAATATATCATAGCTATTCAAAATGGATTTGCCCAAGTAAGGAGAAATATTATAAAAGCTGGGACGAATATTTAGGGAATTACAGAGTGAAATAGCAGTGGCTTTGAAAATTCATCTAGGTCCTTTATTATGAATATAAATGAGCATCTTAGCAGAATTGAAATCTAATTTGTAATCAGATTGAGAAATGTGTTGAAATAGGATTTGGTAACTTAAACAATGCACTATGTATCTTTTGTCTTCTTTCAAGCGAATGTGAAGGTTCTGAGATGTTTCACCAATATATATATATAATCATCATCATGTTGTGCTGGTAGCACGGATATCCCTGACCCTCTCTCGCCACTCCTCCCTATCGTTCATCGCCCCAGGCAGGTCTTCAGGACAACATCCCGTATCCTCACATAGCTGCTGAATGTATGTTCGTGCTGGTCGTCCTGCTTTTGCACAGCCATGTGTAGGGGTCCATAAGAGTACATCTCTTATGAGTTCGTCCCTGCTTCTCCAGCAGTGTCCTGCATGTCTGGTTCGTCTAAGTTGAATAGTTTTCGTGATAGGAGGCAGGTGGCCGTACAGTTGGTGTCTTGTGGGGTGTTGCTGCCAGGACTTGTTCAAGATTGCACACAGCATTCTTGTGTAATTGCCGTCTAGCTTCTTCTCCAGCCGTTTTGTTAGCGTCCATGTAGTGCACCCATATAGCAGTATCAATGTGACCACTGTCTGGAAGAAACTGCATTTCATTTTATCGGTTAGGTCTGATTTCCATATAATCGATAGCCTATTGATAGCTGTCCATGCTTTCATTAACCTCGTGTCGATGTCCTTTTCGGTTGATTCAACGCTGCTTCCTAGGTAAGTGAATTTGTCTACTAGTTTAAGAGGGGTTCCGTCTAGAGTGGAGATGTCCCCCGTTTGATTATAGCACATATGATCCACACACTTCTTCCATTGGTGTTGCAGTGTTTGGATATCATTGTTCAAAAAGTCATCTACAGCAAATATAAAGTCACCAGGATGAAGTCTGTTTGATTATTGTCCCAAACTATTATATATATATATATATATATATATATAAATTGAAAAACAAAGTAATTAAAAGTGATGAATTTATTAATGAACTTCAAAGGTTCATAAAAACCGAAACCTTTTAATATCAACTTTCTTTCTTAATAAATTCATCACATTTGATTACTTTATTTTGTAATTTTTCTCCATACTGTCAGATTCCTTTTCATTATTTACTTAGAGAGAGAGAGAGAGAGAGAACATAAGTCCATCTTTGTATCCCAGCAATGGATAAAGAGTAGAGCAGACTGAATTCTTTAACTTTCATAGAATACGAGGATTAATAAATGAATAAAGTTTAGATAAAAGATAAAACCAATGATATAATGTGAAAATAAAACAAATAATGAAATACAAAAATAAAACATCCCACAATTTTAATTCCACTGAGAGTTTCAGCGCCAAAAAGAACAGTCTCATTTGAGCCTTGCCAACCCACTAAATAGACAGCCATTTAGCATCCTCCTGAAAGAAGCAGTCCAGATGCTACAAACATCATAATTTATGAGCTGGATAAACATTCCACAAAAGAAGCCCATAATGGCAACTGTTCTAAGAGAAGGAAAACTTTGAATTCACACCAGTGGTATTACACACCAACAAAAAAAAAATTGATCTTGTGTCACATCCTGCCAGTGATGGTAGGGGTTTGGTAAATGATTGTGTTTTTGTTTTCCTCCAGAAGCCAAAAAAAAAAAATACAAATGTATGAGATTCAGGATTTGTTCACCAAATAGTTGTTTTATGAAAAATAATATTAGATTGTTAAGAAGAATCATGGGAGATTACTCATAACATTTTATTTTTTTGTTTCCATTTTATAAGGTTAAAATTCATTCTTTATATTTAATTAGTTATTTTTTTCTTCATTGATTTATATTGAAATTGAAGCTGTCAGTACATAGCCTGTTGCTGCTGCTGCTAAAATAAAAGCTGTTGGTATTTCCACTAACCAGAATATTTGATACAATCCCAGGTGTTAAAGAATTATAAAAGAATCAGTTTCCCATGCTGATCAGTTTTACAGCATCATTATTTTCTACCAATTGCTACAAAAGATCAGCTTTGTTTACTTTAGCAATTGTAAAATAATGAGGTGATGGCAGATTGTTTTTAAGAGTTGTAAATTGGGCTGTTCCCATGTTAAACCTGTTCCAAAGTATAAGATATGTCCAGAAGTAACTTAGGCTATCTACAGTAATGGGATCTTTGTCACCTTTAAAGTACTCCTCTGGAGACCTCATGCATCCCAGCATCCCTTTCACTTTTCAAAACAATCTGGAAACTACTCAAGGTATCAACATGTTTTTTTGTACTAAAGTGTGTTTGCCAAAGAGAGAGAATAGGGAGAATGGGGTTCAATCCCAGTTCGAGTCATACCAAAGACTCAACAAATGGTACTTGATGTCTCGCTTAACACTCAGCATTATAAGGTAAAGATCAAGGGTAAAGTGGAGCAATCCAGAGAAAGGAGAAGTGCTCTTCACTCCACCTCGGTGTAGTAGCTATTAAAAAGGAAACCTTTGGGTCCCCATTGACTACAGTTGCCAACTTTACTTACTTACAACTATGCAACTTGAAAGTATATATATATATATATATATATTTCTATTGTAGATGGTGGTTTTGATAATGAAAAGAAACTAATAATTAAATGTCCATAGTCAGAAAAAAAAAATCTAAGTTAAAAAATACCATCAAATAGATCAATACATTTATATCCCGAAACTAGTGATAAGCTGAATGTGTATCTGAAAATTTCACTGTATAATGTTTAATTTATGTCATATAATTCATTTTAACTGCTGACTTTGATGCATTAACAAAGGTAAAGATTATATCAAAAAAATTTTGTTGTGTAATTCTTTTTTTTAATTAGTTTACAGACGTTAATATATATCTATATTAGACAAATGAGAGTGGACTAATATGTCTGTAATTTGAAACATATTGAGGAAATTAAAAGAAATACAACAGTAAAGTTTCACATCATATCAAAAGAGGAGTTTCAGAGGTATTTTGACCCATGGAAGACTCACTGAAATAAGCGTGTTGAACATAAAAAAAAAACATTTTGAAGAAAAGTAATGTTTTCTTCCTTGTTCTATCAATTTTCATTTGAAATTTTCCTTGTATAATGTTCAATCTGTGTTATTAATATTTATCACTGAATTAAGTGTATTGACAAGGAAGGGGATTATGTTAAAAAATATTTGTTGTATAAAATAAACACTTTTTTTTATCCTTGGACTTATTCATATACCTATATAACTGGATTTTGTTAACACAGAAAAAAATGAAAGAAAGCAGAAACAAAATAAATAGCACAAAATCATTTTTTCTTAAAGATGTTCTTGAAATTTAATGAAGTCTGAAACTTTTGTCTGGTATAATTTAAGAAGCACCAAATTAAGATCATTCAACTAATGTATCGCTGGGTTGGGATGAATAGAAAGCACTTTATTTAAGACTTTATGAATAGATATTTTATAACTCTCCAATATTGCAGATTTTTATTCATGTTAAAAAAAAAAAGGCAGCTTAGAATATAAATATATATTTTCTTAGAAATTTATTAAAAAAAAAAAAAGACTCCAACAACAAAATAAACAGGAACTATAAATTGATTTTTGAATTAATGTTTACCAATAGGTGTGGGTGGAGTATTAGTTATTGATGTAGAAAATAGAATCACCTATCAAAGTTCAGATTCTGGTTCAGCCCAGTTAACTGAGGCTGTAGAATACACTGCCTGCATCTCTGCAGAGAGGTAAGACCTCTCCCACCCAACAAGTGTCCAAGATATGACATAAAACAATCTGATGGCAAGGCCCCAGTAATCCTGGAGCTTTAGGGAATGTGAGTACCTTTTCCTTGCTATCGTTCCCAGGTCAACTCGGATCTGGAGTGGTACCACCTGAAAGGGTCCTTTCTATGGGTCAAATAGAACTGTTTAATGTCTAAACTGAGTGCAAACAAATGACTTATGCAAAATTGAATAGTGAGAAATAGAACTGTTGGATCATTTAACTGTGTAAATAAATGACTGATGTTTAATTAAATTGTTAGTGATACATAACAATACTTGAAACTATTTAACTTTGTTGACTTTACAAATCATATATATCTAATGTGTATGAGTAAACTGGATTTAGCATTAATGGTTGACATGCAATAGAATTAAACCAAACCCAACCCAACCAAACCAAACTCTGGCTGAAGCTGTTTGCATTTACTTTGCACTAATACCCTTGGGAAAGGAATGAAACCACTTCTCTATATATTTGGTTAAAATAGAGTTGTTTAATCTTGGTGACAGGTAACTACTTAAAAAAGAAGGAAAATTGAATTCAAAACTGGTGAGTAGGCATTGGGAAATCACTCCACAATCATTTCAAAGAACCATTATTGTAATACATTTGAACCTGTTGAGAACCACATTTGCTCAAGTTCTATAAATGACATGGCACTTTCCATTCTTTTTCAGTCCCAGATAATAACAAACATTGTTATAATTCTAACCAAGGTTATCTGTGTTCTATTCAGATAAATGCTCTTGAGAAAGGTAAAACCCCAATCGGCTCTGTACTTTTATCTTGCATATATTAATAAAAGGAGGCATGTGAGAATAGTCGACAGAAAAGATATATCAGTGTTTCTTCTTTGCTCTTGGTGCCAAGTAAACTAGTTATATCAGTCAAATGATACTCAGAGTGGAGGATAAGTTATGCTCTTCCATGATATTATGAAGAACAAAACATCCAGTATTACATCTCAATAAAGTCAAGCTTTTGGAGACTTATGGTTAAGTCATACTGAAAATACCAGTTCCTACCAGGTCACCAAAGTTAAACATCAACGAGCATACTCAGTACATACATGGGTAACTATTTGGTAACAGCAGGTACTGTAAGCAATCTATAACACACTAAATAAAACTTAGTAAATAACAACTTCAAATTTTTAAGAGTAAACAATATATATTTATCTGTTTAGTTTTAACTTGTTCACAACTCAGACACCTGACACCCACTTGCCAGTACAGAACTCCTGAAGATTTGGAATGAATTTCACTCTTATAGAACTGCCTATATAACTAAAAGTCTGTAGTGAAGAGCAGAAAATGGTTAGAACAAAGTTTCTTATATGAAATGCCTATCAAAGACTTAAACTGCATTTGTCAAGATTGAACAAATAAATAAAACAATTTTCTTTGACAAAGTTCCCTTGGCATTCAACACACTTATTCCAGCGAGTTTTTCTATTGGTCAAAGCACCTCTGAAATTTCTTTTTTGATATGGGGGGGTGAAGCTTTTAATGCTTTGAATGTCCTCAAATTTTATTCTAGAGATGAATTTTCAGTTTAGGAAACAAAGATAAAGTTGAGCAGAGATAAGTCAGGTGAAGATGGACAATGCTACACTTGTGCCATCCAGTATTTCACCAAAAACTATTCAAAATGTATTAAAAAAATTGGCACTGTCTAGACATCATCACCTTACCATAATCTTTTTTTATTATCATCTATACACATCTTCATTTAAATTTCAAAAGATTCAGTCAATACTTTTTCATCATAGTTTGTATAATGAGATAATCTATAATTATACTAAGTCAAAAAGTATCTTTTAAAAATTCAAAGGAAAAACGATAAATTATAAAATTACAAAGAAAAAAATTATTAACATTTGATTATTAATTCCAAGGATAATAGCTGAAAAATAATCAAAGTTGTTTTTTATTGTTACACACTGTTGTAATAAAAAGTGAAAGGGGGTGGAGCAATGAGAAAGCCCTTTAAAATTCATGTACTGTCTGTTAAAAGAAATATTAGCACAGTTGATTGAATCAATGATATTAGCAATGATATAATCAGAGTCAGACATGTGCAAACATTACTCAATACCCTTCAAGCATTTTTCTTCAGAACTCTGTAATGTCTTTTCAGATTAAATAACATGTTTTAGGCAAATAGGAAGGAATTTGAAAAAATTGCTTAATCTCAAATTCAATGTTAATTAACTGATCACTCTTGATTTTTGGAAAAAAAAAGAAAATAACATTTTTTTGTTTCATGTACTTCTGATAACTGGCCTTGTGCATATTGTTTCCTTAATTGAGACAAAATGATTAACCAATTGTAATTTCATCTGAATGTCTCATTTTAATCAGTTGATTCCACATCATAAACTATTAGTCAATTCATACCATAAAAAGTGATGGCATTTAAGAAATTGATATTTTGTTAAGTCATTATTATTACAAGGAGGTTTAGACATGCAGGTCTTTAAGCCACTGATTACTACTGGCATTGAAACTAAACAAATAATAATAATAATAATATTAGCAGCAACCATGGCCATAATTACTGGAGCATGAGAAGTTATCCTGAAGACCATAGTAAAGAAACAGAAGATTAGAGATCAAAGAAAGAATTAAGACTTTTTACAGCAGGGCTTCTCAAACTTTTTATTTGATGCATCTTGTGTAACCAAATTTAATTTCTTTTCACCCCAAATAAATTAACTGAATATTAAATTACAAAACATAACTAATTTATCAATGTTCAATGCCACTTTAATACTTGACTTATTTTTTAATGAGAAGGATTGGCTTGGTAGGCACAGAAGAAATCATGAATATTAGGTTGGAGGTTTGTGACACCAGAAAGGTTTTAAAATGTCAGAGCCAGATTACTTGTTCATTTAAATTACCTGCATGTTTTGAATGGGTTGAATGCAAATAACACAATACTAGTGGCCATCAAACCAAATCAGATATTCTGTTTGGTGTATGATACCTGGGAACTAGTCTACATGACCCAGTGATTTTTGTTCTGTTATAAAAGGATTTATAAATACAAACTAGTAAATTTACCCTTGTCTATGCTTTTATTCCTCTAGCTAAAATTTCATCCCGCCCCCTAGGAGGTCTATATGGACCACTCTGAGAAACTCTGGTTTAGGTCATGGCAGTATTGAAGTTATGTTAAATAATAGATTAGCATAATCTATAATTTGATAAATAGTGTAGAATAGTTTAAAAGGACCTGTTTGATGTCATCCAGTTTGAATGATGTTGGATGACTCTGGAGGTCATTTGAGAATGTGGCTAAATTGGATGAATGTCAGAATGTCATGCGATCCGATAGCACAAAGTTAGAAATTTTAGTCAGAATTGCTGGCTGAGAGCAGTTGAGATTTCCACTATGCTCTGATTCTCCAAACTTGTTATATGAAGTCATCATAAATAAAATAACTATGTGCACATATAGAAATATTTCTGAGCTGTTCTTCATTCCATCACAGAAGAACTAAGAATAGTTGAAGTTGTGAGAAGCAACGAATGAGAATGATAAGATGGCGGCAACAACGATAACCAAAGACAAAGTGAGGATATATGTGTCACATGTTGAAGAAGAGAGTATATAACAGTCAATGAGAATACTTAACAGGATACAGTGGCTACAAGGAAACTTGCTGTCACTTGATCTAACCATATATTTCATGCAAATTATGTTTAAAATAGAAGAAAGATGTAAAAAAATTCTATACAAGACAAAACCCAACAATGATATCTGAATTTTCATCTTTTTTTCTTGTTCTTTTGATAAGATTATTGTAAAAAAACAATTTCCCTATATATATATATATATATATATATATATATATATATATATATTTCTTTTTTTTTTTCTATTTAAGTAACCTACTTGTATGTATGTGTGCTTTTCTTTTTTAATCTTCTCAGTTCAGCTATTCAGGAAATAGAAATTAGTCTGTTTTGCAAAAGAAAATAATAGAGGAAGATAAAAGGTATTCTGTTGATATGACAATAATTGTACTGATTCCAATAAATGGGAACTTATTGTTGATAACTTTCTTAAGAGTCATTAACATACCAGAAATTGTTTTGATAAAATGGACCTCTTCTGATATGACAGAACATATTTGGAGCAAGGGAAGGATACACATTACTTCCACTGGGATGAGGTCCAGATCATTGACAAGAAGCAATATTGGAGAGGAATGAGGAAGCTGAAAGAGGCAGTATATAATAGTTCATCAACCAAGAGTATCAAATCAGATTTAAACATTATGCAGTTTTCTATGTGGAATTAAGTGGGTATTGGAAAACATTCCTGGGTATATTTTGGAGTTGCCCAGGTACTTGGTTGAACAAGCACTGCAGGAATAGATTGATCCTATTGTAGATAGGGCTTAGAATATGTTGACTTTATCATCAGATGAGGGGTAAGTCCCCTCACCACAAAAAAGAACAGTGTTATCCTATGTATGGTGCAAAACTGCCTCTGATATTAAGGCTTCAGTCCTGGAGATCTGGGGAATTTGTAATACCTCTTCATTTACATTACTCCCAGGTCCAGACTGACTCAGAGTGGTAATATCTATTAGGGTCCTCTATGAGTCAAACAGAACTGTTTAAAAATTATTCATGTTCATCAGGAATACTTTGTCATATAACTGTAAATGATTTTTATAAAAAAGAAGCTATAATTTTTTACTTAGGATTATTATTAGATCCTTGAAACCATATAACTGTGCAAACAAATGATTATTTAAGAATAAATAATTACCTGAAGCCAGATAATCATTAGTATTAAATAAGAATACGTTATATCATATAATTATGTGCAAAAAGACAAAAACAAAAAACTTAAGAAACAACTGCACAAAAAAAATATAAATATAAAAGTGCAATGAATGTCATCCCCTAACCTCTAAGGATGAAGTAACCCTAGCCAGGTTTATATGCCATTAAAATCAAATCACTCAATCAAACCCAACCACAAGGAAAGGTAGATTTCTCTCTCTTTTTTTTTCTCCCCTCTCTTGATTTATAGAATTAATGGAAGCTGAAGAATGGAATGACTAAAATATTACGTTAATCAAGAATACCAAGAAATTGACCATTTAGTAATAGCAGGTAATGTAAGCAACCAAAGAGCTGTGTGCCAAATGAAGCAAAACTTAGAAAATACTAAATTAGTCCAAATAATTTCTTGTAAGAACTGAATTTACACGGAAATACCTGAATAAGTTACGATTACAATGACTGAACACAGTTATTATTATAAAGAAAAGTTTTTGTAAATGGGCCAAAGCCTAGCCTGCTTACCAAAACTTTTCTTGCTTCCCAATGATATCTGTATCGGAAAAATAAGATGCAAAAAGTTTGGCTTTGGGTTACCCTTATGCTTTTAAACCTGGACTATATTCTAAATTTACAATACAAAAAAACATTAACTGTTTTTTCAAAATTTTGAACTAAAATGAACTTGTCAGAATTATACATTCGACTATAATAAAAGAAAATTACTGTGGCACACCTACTATTAGAGTAAGACATTTGCTTTGAAATTACAATAAGAATGATAAAAAGGAAATTTAGTAAAATCAATGATAATTAAAATTTAAATTATATCTCATCATAAAATTCTTTTAGCGTGCACAAAGGAATCCTAGATCAATGAACTAATGAAATTGTTAGAGTTGTTTATAATTGTCGAGTGACCATTTATTTATCTGAGTATTGCTTTTTAAGAAGGGTTCTGAATATTTAACAGTAATGTTTTTGACATTTTTCTATTTTCTTTAAACAACCATTTTCAACATTGATATTATTTGGCTCTTCTTTAAAATAGCAGACTGACTCAATGAAACCAATACCAATTGAATTAATAGAAAAGAGTTTGATAAGAAATAGAATGTTAAATCATTCTTTTCTTGAAATTCAGCCATATAAAGTTATTTGCTATACTTATTATTTGGATAGTTTAAGTATTAGAGCTCAAATTCATTTCATGTTGACTTTTAAAGATTATCTATGACTCAATGACATTAAGATTATTATTATAATATATTACTGATCTCAGTATTGCAATGAGCAACTTGACATCAATGAGGCAATTTCAAAAAGTATCAAGACTGAAGCCTGTATTTATCAAGACAAATGAACAATGAAGGAAGCATTAATTTTCTTCAAAATAGTCTTCTTGGCATTCAAAATTATTCCAGTGAGTTTTTTTATTAGTTGAAACAGTTATAAAATTTCTCTTTTGATGTGTTATCAAGTTGTGTCATTTTATCTCTTAATGTCTTCCATGTTCTCAAATCTTAGATGGATTTTAAGTTTGGGAAACAAGAAAAATCTGCATAGAGAATGGTTTGGTGAATATGGAGGATGTTGCACAATCCAGTGTTTTTCAAAAACATTTGGTCTTAAAAATAATGAGATTGGCCACGTGATTTTTTTCAAAATGGCTCTAACTTGTTAAGACATTATTTCTATTATATTGACTGCATTTCTGCAGAAGGATAAAACCTCTACCCCAAAGTGTTGTGGAAATGACACTAAACAATCTGATTGTGAGGCTCCAGTCCTGGAACTCTGGGAAATGTGGAATACCTATTGATTGCTATTGAATTCCACAGTCCACTCTGAGCCAAAGTGGTAGAAACTGTTAGGGTCCCATTTATGGGTCAAACAGAAATATTTAATCATTTTCTAAGATTTAAACCATTTAACTATGTGCAAAATGACTTAAATTTAATTAATAGTATTACATAGCAATACTTGAAACCATTCACTGGTGTGTAAACAAATGAATAATATTGAATAGAATTACTAGTGGTAAATAGCAATACTTTAAACTATTTAGCTGTGTGTAAATAAAGGGGCTCTGGCTTATTTAAAAATTGTTACCTACAAACTATTTGTTTTCCAATCATATATTTAATATACATTTATAAACAGTATTTGGTATTAAATAAGGGTTGATATGCTGTAAAACCCCATCTACTGAAAACTTGAGTTTTAAAAATCTAAAGCATCAGTCTTGACTTTTTGATACATCTTGTATATCTGAATAAAGTTACATGACTTATCAACTTACTTATTCAATTGAAAGTGTCAGTCCTGTTAGCAGACTATAACACTTTTAATTACCTGTGATCACTTCAGATATACAGAGTTGTGCCAGACTGAACAGTTAGTAGCAAGTAAGAGTTTGTTTATTTCTATGTTAACACCAAAATTTTTGATACCCACATTGACAGAATAACTTTTGGAAGTGGTTGAAGTTGCTGACAGATGAAAGAGAAAGTTTATTTTGGCAATTCCACAACTTGAAAACATAACACCAAAAATGATTATATGATACAAAATATCCATACTTTCACATTATACAGAAGATTAGGCATAAAAAATCTCCAAAAGCACTTTGTTCAAAACAGAACAGATAATTGAGTGTAATATGAAAGTGCTGTTAGAGGACTATTTGTTGCTGCCTCCCACCAGACATGACTTGACACAAGGTCAAAAGCCCGAAGGCTGATTAAAGTTGGGATAAGGGGGAAGGGAAGGTCGGGAACGAGCCGAGACTTGAACCCTGCTGGTCTGTGCTGCTCATCGGCTCACTTGGTGCAATGTGAGCCTGATGAGGCAAGCAGTTTCACGAACTCAAATGTGGGTCCGGGCACGTATGCCAGATTATAGCTTGAACTAGACACCAAGGTCTAGTGCCATTCAAAGGTTTCTGAGAGCGTCCAAGAGAGGGACTGGTCATATAGTTGTGCTTTTTAGCAAATAGTTCAAGAGTAGTAACTAATATTTCAGATAAAGTGCTTCATTGGTTTCCCACATACATATATAGATTATCGGAAGTTCATTCCATACAAAGTGCTCTTTTCTTTGTAGCAATAAAATCTAAACTGGGGTGTAAATATTTATTTGTCATCAAGAAGAAAACTACAATTACCATTCTAATGATTTATCAATGTGCCTGTAACTAGAGCTTCTGTGAAATATGCTTGTAGATATAATCAAATGTAAATAGGGAATTATAATCAGATAAAAATCTATTTATATAATAAAATATAACTTATTTCTCACCCAACCTGATTTCATTGTAGAATAATAATAAAAAAAGAAAAATCTTATAGAAATTCAAATATATCTAAGATTTTTTTAAATTGGGTAATGATAAGGTAGACTGTTAATTAAGATAAATAAGGTCCAGGCAAGAATAGGATAAATATATATATTTTATTTTAGAGTTAACATGTGCGACCTGTCTCGAAGAGATCCCTCTAAAAAGTGGTCAACCCCCTTTCTCTTCCTCCTTCCCCTCACAGCTCCCTCTTCCTCCAGGGGGAGATAATTGCTCATCCCGTAAGCCAAGATAGGATGTTAACATAGACTATAATATTTAATCTCTTTCACTATAACCTCAATTTTCTCCTTTCTCATTTCATGTCACCTTTTTCAATTTCTCTTTCCATTTAAGGGGTGTCCTTGTGGTGTAATGGTTAAAGCGATGGACTGCGGAATCGTAGTACGCGAGTTCGTACTCCAGTCGCGCTATTACGTTAACTTTCACACAAATACCCTTGGGAAAGGTATGAACCCCACTTATCCTCCCAGCTATGAGTTAAATAGTACCACTACTGTTCTTCTAGGAGAATGGCTTTGGCATTAAATAACCTAAAAAGAGTTGATATGCCATTAAACAAACCCTTGGGAAAGGTATGAGCCCCCTTATCCTCCCAGCTATGGGTTAAATAGTACCACTACTGTTCTTCTAGGAGAATGGCTTTGGCATTAAATAACCAACAAAGGTTGATATGCCATTAAACAAAGAAACCAAACCAAACCTTTCCTTTTAAGTTTTTCTTCCTTTCTGTTTACTTGAATGATTTTGAAGGATTCCAATCGATGAATTCTTCTGCATTCTCACTAACTAATGCAACTGTAGGGATAGAATGAATGAATTTCTCTCCACTTCTGGTCTTTGAACAGTAGGGGTGTTGTCTTTGACCTCTACCAGGGAACATGGCTATCTTACCTACCCTTATTCTTACCTACCCTTTTTCTATTTTGTACTTCATCCACATACTGCTTGTTTATGGAACAATATGCATATTGTTCTTGCAGTCATTTATTCTTTCCATTTAATACCACTTGTAGATTTCCTTTCTTTTTAAATTTTAGGGCACATTAAAGTTCATGAAAAAGCAACATGAAATATTGCAGAGAAAGGAAGATTGAAATATAAAAAGCTATTGTAAAAGAGTGAGAAAGAAAGAGATTAAACAGTATAATCTATTTCATAATTAACCATTTAATGCCAAAGCTATCCTTGGAAAAGGACAATAGTGGTGCCATTTAATCCATAGCTGGTGAGATAACAGAGATCATAGCCTTTTTCAAGGGTATTAGTCTAAAAGTGAATGTAATAGCACAACTCTCCCCACTGGTTGGTATTTAAAATATTAAATGTTCTTGCAGGGATATACTAATGCTTGGTCTTTGGAGAATGGGGACTCAACTAAAACATCTTTCCTACCATCAAGCAACCACCATCTCAAAATCATAGACAAACATAAGTGACAATCCATGTGCAAATAATCACAAATGATCAGAAATTTACTATTTTTATTACAAAATTGAAAAAAAAGCGATTTTTTTCTTAAGAAATTATAGCAATAACGCCAGAAAGAAATTCTTAGTTTCCTGTACTATACAAGGGTCAGCTGGAAAGTTCATTGGCTGACCAACATACTGAATCAAATGAGGTTTATATTTCAACACTAGTAACCCTTGTGGTCCACGCTTTTCCATCAGTAGTGCTGTGCTTGGATCCCAATGGTCAATGTGTCATCATCATATGAACTTTTCAGCCTATCCTAGCACAAAACTGAATTTAATTCTCTGAGCAAATATCATGTAAAAGAATTAGCAGAAAAATATAAGTAATGTTGGCGACCGTTGTCAAGAGCGACCCAAAGGCTCCCTTTTCATAAGCTACTACATTGAGGTGTAGGGGAGGGCGCTACTCCTTTCCCTGGATTGCTCCACTTTACTCTTGATCTGTACCTAATAATGCTGAGTGTTAAGCAAGAGAGTATCAAGTACCATTTTTTTGAGTCTTTGCTTTAACTCGACCTGAGATTGAACCCTGGTCTCCTGGGCCATTGGCATTGTGTATGTTGTGTTTTGTGCGTTTTTAAAGAAATGTGAAATACCCCTGGCTGGAGATGAGAGAAACCACTAGACGATCGGATAGCCATGAGTGGCTTAGGAGGTTGAGATAGTGGGGACCGGCCAGCGGTATATTGTCACATTGTTTCATATCCTGCCCAAGTGGAGGGGTTGGTAAATATGGATAGATGATGGATGGTAAGAGATAGGGAACTCTGCTGTCAGTGTGACTCGATGATTATTAAATAAAAGATCTATACTGATCTCATAGAAGTGTAGTTGTTTATAAAGTGAGTTTGATCCTTACTGTGTTTTCCATAAATGTAGATGATTATGACTGATTGATTTTAATGGCATGTCAACTTGTATGGGGTTAGGGAATCGCATATATTTATATTTACATTATTGGTCATGGTTATCAATCAGATATTCCTATCTAATACAAATGATTTTTAAACAGGTCTATTTGACCCATAAATGAGACACTAACAGATTCTACCACTCTGGGTCAAAGTGGACCTGGAAGTAATATCAATGGAGAGATACTCCACACTTCCCAGATCTCTAGAACTGGAAACTTACCATCAAATGTAGTTTAGTGTCACACCTAAGATACCTATTTTTAAGGAGGAGTTTTTTACCCCTTTGCAGAGGATAGTCATCATATTCTAAGCCCTGCCAATAGGACAGAGGTAAATTAGAACAAAATATTGCTTCATTCATAGAGTTATGACAAGGTAGTTGCTTGTTTTTTTTAATTTTTTGAGTAAATGTCAAATCAATAACATTGTCATATAAGACAAATCATTTTTTGCAAGTAAATACTATTTGTTATTTCAGACAGTTCATATATCAGATTGAAGAAATCAATTTTCCCAGCATTGAACTTTAAAAATATTGATTCTGCCTATTCAAAAATGAGAGAGGAAGAGGATTTATATAATATTGATAAAATTAGAGATAGATTCAAGATTGTATATACAAATATCACTGAAATTTTGCACTTTATTGTAATATAAAAGTTCTGTTCATCACAAGAATAAATTATGGTAGATATATACAAAAGTGAATGTAAATAAATAAATTTTTCCAATATTATTTCATTGATTGTTAATTTTCTTTTGCTCTTCATTTAATTATGTAGATGGACCAGTAATTCCATTACCTGAATACTGATCTGAAATTCTCAGTGTATAACCATAGGGATCTGTTCTGGGTGGGTATGATCAAATAAGTCATTAACAGAAATAGGAAATTCTTTCTTGGTTGCTGGTTTGTATTCAGGTGCTGATTGGATATCCTCCAAAAACGCATCACTCAGCCTATTCATGTATGTATTTATCCAACCCTTCCACTACAGGCAGAATAAGACACAAAGTCAAGTTTCCAGCTGAATACAGTTGGTTTGAATTCAGTTTTCCTTCTTCTAGACTGGTAAGCCTTATTAAGGCTATAGAACCCAGTCTGCCTTGCTATTTACTCAGAGAGAACAGATGGATTCATGCCTTCCTCAAGGGCATAAGCACAAAGGGAAACACGAATCCAGGATTTGAACTTATTGCAGATTCCATTTCCTACAATAGTAACTGTTACACTAAGTGTTGGCTCTTTAACTCATGGATCCACCAATATTTTGTTTGGTATCCCACCAGTCTAATTGATCTGTTTATATTATCATTGTTTATCTCATAACTAAATTCTTGTAATAATTCAAATAAATTTTAAATCTAAATTTGCATCATGATATACTATGAAGAAAAATGTGTCTGGTAAATTAATCGCCAGAAAATTTAATGTATAGTAAATTAATCACAGGTAAATTACTTGTAACAGAATTCAGGATTTAATCATTGGTTTTAAGAATTAAAAACAAACAACAACTAAAGAGTTTGGATGAGGAATTTATATTATATGAGCAATTAATCTGATGTGATGAATTTACTGATGATAAATTTAACACAAATGATGAATTTACTGATGATGAATCAAAAAATAATTCTGGCGAGTTCTCACCTGCTACCTTAACAAAATTGCATAGAAATTAATTTGGGATAACTACTTTTAAGAGAGTTACTGCATGGTATTTAATTGCTAATTAATCTGCTCACTGACAATTCACTATTTTCAGCCAATTTCTAAAATTATGGTCAAATAAAATTTCCAAATCAAAAAAAGAAAAAAAAAGAAATCATTTAACAAAAAAGATGAATTAGAAAACCAGGAATATTTAGTAACTAATGAATGGAAGTTCAATTGGGATAAAAGAAAAACAAATTGCTCACATTTCTCTCCAAACTAATGCACACAGAGAAAAGCAAGACTCAATCTTTTCTTTCTCCCCTACCAGCTAGTGGTAAATAGTAGGCCAGGCTGGTTCTTCAGTTTTGGCCAGGTGGTTGATCTAAAAGAGGGAAAGCAGAATTCAAACTAGCTGTACTTTGCTTAAGAATAAATTTAGTGTCATATTCTGGTCATAGTGGGATGGAATGTCCTTGTGGTGTAATGATTAAAGTGCTGGACAGTAGCGAGTAAGCAAGTTCATACACCAGTCACACTATGTTCCCTTTCGGACTAATACTTTTGGGAAATGCTTGAACCTCCTTATCTTCTCAGTTAAGGGTTGAATAGTACCACTATTGGTTTTCTGCATGGATGGCTTTGGCATTAAATAACCCACAAAAGTTGATATGCTATTAAATAAACAAACAAACCTGGCCACAGTAGGATGTGACACAATATCAATATGCTTGTGGCAAAATGGTTATCATTATAGGAAATGGATACATTGACTGATTTCAAATCCTGTATGGGGCTGTTTGCTGTTTGCATTTCATATAGTTCGAAAACCCTTGGTAACGGTATGAATCCAATTATTTTACCTTCAGCTATGGATGAATAGTAGGAGAGAAAGACTCTTTAACCTTGATTGAAGGATTCCCCATAACATAGGGTTTGGTTTGGTTTGGTTTTATGGCATATCAACCATTGTAGGTTATTTAATGCCAAATCTACTTTTATACATATAAACACTTCTATTTCCAACAATTCAGTTTATTATAAGTATAGTTTTTTGTTTACACCCAGTTAGATATCAAAACAGTTCTATTTCAAACAATGAAGTTTAGCATAAGTACACAGTTTAGTCATATATGACCCATAGAAAGGGCTCAATCAGGTGCTACCACTCTGGGCCAGAATAGACTGGGGAGCAATGGCAATGAAGGGGTACTCTGTATTCCTCAAAGCTCCAGCATTACTGGAACCTCACCATCAGATTGTTTAGTGTTATATACAGGACACTTGTTAGAGGCGGTCTTACCCCTCTGCAGAGAAGCAGTAGGTGTATTCTACAGCCCCAGCTGACTAGGCAACATAATATAGGGGTTGGACTGTGACATAACATTAAGCAATTCTGAGCTCCAGTTATACTATTACATTGATTAGGCGCCTCTGGTGGTGTAATGGTTAGCAAGCTCGACTAGCAAACCTACACGAGTGAGTTCGAGTCTCATTGGGTGCCCCTTTCATGTGGCCTTGTGCCACATCTAAGCAAAAAGCTTAGTAAATTTCCATTGATTTTTGGACTAATACTCTTGAAAAAGTAATGATCCCCCTAATCCCTCCCACAAGTAATGGGTTAAATAACACTACTGTCCTTCTACAAAGATGGCTTAGGGATTAAATAACCCACAAAGGTTGATATGCCATGAAACCAGAACTCTTTAACCTTGATATAGCAATCTGTCTAGAAGGAAAACTCCGAATTCAAACCTGTTAAACTCAACTTAAAAATTGACACTGGGTTGCATCCTGCTCATGTAAATGATTTTTTTTTCAGGTTTGGGTTTTTTGTTTTTAATGGCTTACCAACCTTTGTGGGTTATTTAATCCCAAAGCTTTTCTTGTAAAAGAGCAGCAATGATACTACAGTGTTGTGGTCCAAAATATATTAACCACAATGCGACAGAGTCTCAACTGATCATGCAGACAGGTTGAGTGTATATATATATATATATATATATATACGAGGATCATTAAATAAGTTTCCGGACTTTTTTTTATAGGTACTTTTATTGATAGTATGCACATGAAACTCTAGTCCCCTTCAAAGTAATCTCTGGCCACAAAGCACTTGTACTGTTCCAACAACTTCTGGAAGGCCCCATGGAGGTCCTCTTCTGTGAGCATGTCAATGACCTTCGTCACAGCCTCTTTAATCTCCTCAATTGTTTCATAATGACAGCCTGTGAGCTTAGGGAATAACCAAAAGTCACAGGGAGCAAGGTCTGGACTATAGGGAAGGTGAGGAAGTGTCTTGATGCCCATCTTGGTCAAATAGTCTTTGACAAGGATGGAATTGTGGACTGGTGCATTGTCCAGGTAGAAATGCCACTGGCCTGATGTGAAGAGTGCTGGCCTCTTCTGACAGAATCTCTTGCTGAACTCCCTTAAAACCTCAACATAGTAACCCTAACCATTTGGCCAATCAACTCTGGTGTATTGACTTCCTTACTCTTCCCACACCTCTCATGCATCCCTCACAGACTCCCTGCCTTCCTTGAATCTCTTATGCCACTCAAAAACTGATGCTCGATTCATGCAAGATGGTTGAAAAGCAGTCTGAAGCATTCCATACGTTTCCATGGCATCATTTTTTGCAAGTTTAAAACAGAATTTTATTGCATATCATTCTTCTAAAGTGTCAGATTGCATTTTTGAAATTCACCTGCTGTGACAATCAGGCTTTAGTAGGGTGTATTCCAATTGCTGCTGTAACTGTTTATTTAAACCTAAAATCATAAAAATTGGTCAGTCATCTCATAAGATGCATAGCAATAACATACTGAATTTTCAAGAGTCCATGACAATTCTAAATGCCTGTACAAAAAAGTCTGGAAACTATTGAATTCACCACGTATATTTATTTATTTATTATCAACTGATGATTTTCTATGTTATCTTGGCAAAAATTATGGATTAAATAATTTAATCTATTTTATTCAAGGAATATTTCATTAAGTTGGAAGGTTCAGCAATTAAGTAAAAAATGTTTTGTGTCTTATCTGTTACTCCTAGATAAAAAAAAAAAAAAAACTATAGTGAACATTCTCCAAGTGTGCTAATTCCATAATTTTGTCAGGGGTTGTGTGCATACAAAATAATTCTTATCAATTTGATTTTCAAGAACCTCTTCTCTTCCTCTACTTAGAAATACATTAAAAATAAAAATAAAAACCCAAAAAAAACATAGGAGTCATCATAGCATTGATAAAGTATTAGTTAATAAAATAAAGCTACTAAATGTTTCAGTACTTGGCTATAGTGAATACTTTAATATTCTAAATTAAATAAGTTATATTTTTAATTAAAATGCAATTAAATTACTACTACTACTACTATTATGATAATCATAATTTTTCATCTTTCTGTATGTGTTAAATAATTGAAGAAAGGTTACTCTTTATAACGCCTTAAATGTAGCACAATTAAACTCTTTTAGAAAAGAATAATAATTTTCACTGATATATTTTTAGATTTTGAAGTAAAAAATATATTCAATTTTCAAGTATCAATTTAAATGAATATATCACCACTTTATAACACTTGAAGTGGAAAAATACTACTCTTTAATCATTTCAAAAAATTCTTACAAGAAAGATTTTCCTATCTGATTTTCTAAGATAAAAGTATTGGATAGGTTGTGGTACATAAGGTGTTTTTGTTGTGTCTCTTCTCTCCAGAGACCAATATTAGCATTAGTATATCAATGATATATTAATACTAAATACAACAGAAGGAAAGATAAAATAAACTCATTTGAACATAAAAGAACATTCAATATTTTATATGCATGACATACCTACACAAGTGGTATTAAAAAGAAAGAATATACAATTGTGCCCTAACAACTAGAACTATACACAGATTGTTCTGTGAAACAAGGATACAAAATAGCAAAAAGCTTATTTGATAAGAGTAGGTAAAAGATAACCATTTAGCTTTACCATTCCCTGGTAGAGTCAGAAATAACACCTCAAATCTTCAAAGACCAGTGGTGAAAAAAGGTCAAGAAAGGATTCATAGAAGTCATGTGACCCACTATGGGGCCCCTATTGGGCATGCAAAATATCAAAGAGATAATTATTTATTATAATCTGACAAAAGTATTATATTGATAATTCCTCAATTATACAAACTATTTTTCTCAGTTTAGTCATTATAGATTTTATTATAGACAAAACTCTGGTTTCACAAGAATGGGATCAAAACAAAAAATATCCTAATAATATCCCAAGGACAAAATAACAAGAACCAACTATTACAAATTATCTGTTTTCAGTCAAATGGCTGTATGAAGATGGCCAAAGGATAGACAGTTAAAATTCAATCTACAACAATATCTATAATAACCAAGATGAGAACAAAATGAGGAGGTTCTGGAAAGTTCTTAGCACTACCAATGACCTAAAAACATTCCTTTCTTGATTGGGGTTTGAACCTTTCAGTATTGTCTCATATTTTGAATAACCAATGTATTATAAAAAGGATTTTGTTGACAGTTTTAGCCCACTACACTGAAATACTTGAAGTACTTTTATTTCCTCCTCCTCGCCCATTGTAGCATCAGTTTACTGGTGAGAAGATCATGCTCTTTTAAGCAGAGCTCATCTGTTTTGCATTCAGCTTTTCTTCTCCTTAATCAGTTGCCATACCAAGGTTAAAGAGCCCAGTCTGCCCTACTATTTATCCATAACTGGAAGGAGAAGAGTAGAATTCATACCATTCCCCATAGTGTTAAGACTATGTAAAATGCAAATAGCCTAGGATTTGAACTTTAGTCACTCTGTTCATTTCCAAAGACAATTGTTACACCATGAGCAGTGCTTGTTGACTTTTTTGGTAAGAAAATATAAAATCAACCCTCAGAGATTAATGACCATCTGTAACTACTTTAAATCTGATAACACCGAGAAGTCTCACTTGTACTTTATTCTATTGGATATATCACTAATCAAATGGCATTAAATTCAAATTATGTTACCATTGTGTATCTATTTTTATTCAAAAAAAAAAAAAAAAAAAAAAATCTGTTACTTCTTATGTAACTGAGACAATTGAAAATACATCTGCAATAAATTTTGTTCTATCTGATTGTTCCTTATCACAGGTGCAAAGCTGCATGGTCTAATGCTGCAACCAAATTTGGCAAAGAAGCTTCCAATGGAATGATCAAGATCAATAAAAAAGTAATTTATTTCCCTCTTAGATATTTGCCAGTTTCCATATCATTTTATTCCTAACTTTGGTCTTGTGACAAGTTTTAAAATACAGACATCTTGTACAAAGAGATAAGTAAGCAGAAAAGCTTTTAACCAATAGGTAACATTCCACTATCATGTAGGGTGGGTCAGAACTAAAACAGTTAATAGCACATAATATTAGAATTATGATACACTTTGTGTTTTCTAGTTTTCTCAAAATTATTCCAAAAATAACAAAAAACATATATAGTGGAATATGTTAATTTAAAAAAGATAAAATTATACAAATTAGTTTTCTTTGAAAACAAATTTGTTTTTGTCTCACATTTTATCAATTATTCTTTAAAAGGCAAAGTAGAAGAGAACCTGTTCGTCAACACGAAAGAATTTCAGAAGAGCTAGAATCATTGAATATACAAGCATGTAGAGTATTACATAAGTTTAAAAACATGAGATATTGAGAGGTTCCCAATGAAATAACATTTGATTAACAAACAAAAAAAAGTATTGATATACCAAAATATAAAGTAAATTAGGGAATTTGTACAAAATTTATTTTGCGAAGTACAATACGTCTCAAATATACCAAAATTGCATTAAAGTTAACTGGACTTATTTTTATCCAAGTTATTGAGCAACATGCAATTTGAAAAAAAATCTCCAAAAAACAAAATATATTTGTTATTGGTATCAATAAGATATGAAGAACAAAGCAAATTTGATCGTTAATTATTTTGTAGCAAAAAGCTAAAAAATTTCCTTGTTTTCAAAATAACTTACTCTAGATAATTTAAAAACTCTTTGAAAGTAAATTTTTTCTGACTTATTTATTATAATAATTGAATATAAATAAAAAGACTGACAATGAAGCTTAAACAATAGTTTCTAAAATGGGTTGTTATTTGAACAAAGGTCTGCATTAAGCAACAAGGATCCTTAACTAATTAGATTGAATTTTGAATATATATATTCATAGATAGCATTTTATTTTAAATAATCTTCTAAAGATTAACACACCTTCCTTGAACAAGATCGACTTTGAATATAGCAGCCACATTCTAAAATGCCTTCAGCACATTTCCAATCAATTCTTCCTCATACCACTGGTAAAATTTCTTAGAGTCTGTAAATTCCCTCCCACTTGTTCCTCTTTTTACTTTTTATATAAATGTATATGACTTATCATTGTATTTGTCATTTCATGATATGCTCTCCCAAAGATTCCTTCGGTTGGGTCCAAAAATACATACAGTGCCTTCCTAAATTGATTCCATAAAAAAGTCAAATGACATGTGTAATATATGTGTGTGTGTGTGTATTAATAAGGTAATTAAAACATCAGTCATATTTCAACCTCATCATTAAATATTAATAATCACCAAACAAATTAACTGTTCAAAATTAAGAGTTATTTTTAAATGCTTTCTGATAACAAAGTATATGGGGTTTCTAAAAAGTTCTTAGCTTGACTATGAAGTGAATAACCTTGAGCCATAAAATATACTTGCTATTCCAACTATTCCTCTTTCATTTTAACACACTTGGTTCATTGTAACTGTTAAGAGAAAAAAAAAAAAGAAGGAAAAAAGCTACTGTTGTCTTGTTTGGGCTGAGAGCTTTTCTACACTCCCTATGTATATGATAGATTGGTTGCAAGTAAACATTAAGTATTTCTCTGTCAGTAAAAGAGATCAAGTGAATTTAATGATCAACAAACATCAATCTCAGGAAATGTGGTTTTATTTGGCTTGCTGTGTTCTGAGTAATAATTAACAATTCCTAAGAATCGTTTCCTTTTAAAGCCAAAAACATCACTAATTAAACTATTTTAAGCTCTGTGTGTCGAATCCATAATTATCATCAAGATTTTTTTTTTTTTCTTTCAGAATAAATCTATCTACATTGTTTGTTCATTACTATGTAGTAGAAAGCTAAAAAATCATTCTGTACATGAAAAATAATATGTAATTTAGACATTTTACCTTGGAGAAGAAACCATTTTTATAAAGAGGAGATAGTCAATTCAATTAGTACAATCTCTTTTTTGACTTGAATAGAGATGATTAAAAAGTTTTAAAATAGTTGACAGCAACTAAAAAAGTAAGTATAAAGTGTTGTTCATATAGATAAAAATGAATAAATGATAAAAGAAAGAAAATACAAAATTTTGTCCAAATAAAAGAATTTAATCATTACAGAAACATTTGCCACTGGTCATAAAACCTATGTATAATTTCACATATGCTATTTTTGAAATTATTTCTTGTTTGTTCTTTATTGCTTGTTTTAAAGAAGAATTATTACTTTTAAAATAAAACCATTAACATCTTTTACCTCTTTTTCCAGTAACAACCTTAAGATTCATTCTATTCAATATTTTAAGTTAATGATATGAAATAAATAAATCAGTCCTAGTTCTTTTATCATTGTATCTAAAACCAAAATGGTTTCTGTTGGGAGAGTCTTCTATATTCTCTCAAATGCAAAATTTAGATTGTCTCTTTGTTATGTGAATAAAGGCCCCTTTTAAAAAATTAAGACTTTATGAACTGCGTTATTATGTAGATGTAAATTAGAACATATAATGCCTTCATTTTAAAATGCAAGTTATAAAATACAAGACAATTTGGTTACCCATTGCATCACCCTAAGAAAGAAAAATAGCAGATTCTGATGTGACCAGAGTGATCATTAAATTTCTGTGAATAGTATTGCTATCATTTCATTTAAAATTTAAAACACAAAGTAAAAAAATATCAGTGTATTAAAAGAAGAAATATGTGACAAAATGGACATTGGGTTAATTAAAAATATTCTTTTATTCAATTTTTTTTATTTTCTGATTTTACTCCTTTCCAATTGCCTTATTTTACATCTGTCTTTCAGTTTATTTTCCTCTCATATTTCTGCATCTCTACGTTCATCTTTTCTTTCATTCTCTCTTCCTTTCTCTTCTCTGTTCATCTTTTCTGTCTCCACTGTCTTTATATTGATTGTTAGTTTCTTTTACATTTTTGTTCCTGTTCATTCACACTTCCTTTCATCTTTCTTCCAATTATGTCCATCTAGTATCCTTGGTTCCAAATCTTATTATCTATGAAGTTAGCATTGAAAACATCACATGATGACATCATATCTACTGTTGATGACAATTTTTTTTAATGATGGTATCCAAGCACAACAATACTGATGGAAGAAGTGCATAGATTGTAAGGGGGACTATGAAAAGTAAACCCCATTTAGTCACATTCCATGAAAGTATCTTTTTCAGTCTCTGAACTTTTCAGTCAACCATCAAAGATGAAGTTGTGTTAATTAGCAAATTATTTTATCAGAATTTCTTTCATCTTAATTTTAGTTACTTTCCATTTCAAGACTTAAGCAATAATCCCACCGTCTTTGGTAATTAGAAATAAACTTTTGGTGAGAAGCTTTTTTTCATGCAATAGCTGCTCTATGTCTCAAGAGAGTCAAAGTTTGCTGATTACATTTAACTATGTAGCCGTATCTCAACCTGGAAACTTTAGAAAAAATAATTTGATCATTGTTGCAATTTTTAGAATACTTTTTTCTTCATTAACCAATAAGGTTTTGAACTCATATAAACATTAGCCAGATGTATATATTACTGATCAAAATATTGTACTTTAATATAATAATTCAAACTGCAAAGATTAACAAAATTTCCCCCAAATTTCCTTGGGTCACAACTTATCTGAAAACAACATAGATGTTTTAGCAGGGTAAAATAGGAAGCAATTAACATTGGAAGATAACAAAATTACAGGTGTAATGGTTATTAGCTGAGGAAATGGATATGGCAATAATAGTTCAAGTCTTGGATTAGGTTGTTTACATGTCACTTTTATCTAATGCCTTTGGGAAAGGCATAAATCCATCTCATCTCCCTCTAGCTATTGGTAAATAGAAGGGCAGAATGGTTTCTTTAGCCTTGGTAAGGCCACTAGTCTAGGAGATAGAAAATACTGAATTTAAACCAGTCAAACTTTGCTTAAAAATTGACCTTGTCACAGGCAGAATGTAGATAAATACAAACAAACTGTAAAAAAACTGTGGAGAATTAATATGTACATAAACTAGAGATTGGAGGCTGGCAAGGTACTCTCATTTTCTAGCTGTGAAAATCTAAATAGTTCTGATAGCAGTCTGCAAAAATCCCTTTAACTCTCCAATATTTTAATCTTTTCTTTTATAGAGATTTCTATATTTCTTTTACTCTGAAGATAAAAAAAAACAAGGATGTCTTCATTAATAGACTACATTGATGAAAAGACATTTTAATTTATTCTCACTTTGAAAACAATGATAATCACTTTTCTCTTTCTTTCTCATAGACAATATTTCAGAAAGGGTAGACTTTAGAATAAAAACAACATAAACATATTGGTTGTCTGTTTGGAAAATCTATAAAGAACAAGTGTAACAGTAAAGGTTTTTTTTTGTTTAATGGCATATCAACCTTTGTGGGTTATTTAATGCCAAAACCATCCTTCTAGAAGAACAGTTGTAATGATATTTAATCCATAACTGAAAGGAGAAAGGGGTTCACACCTTTCCCAAGGGTATTTATGTGCAAGTGAATGTAATAGTGCGATTAGAGTTCAAACTCACTTACTATGGTTCTGCAGTCCAGCGCTTTAACCATTACATCTTGAGGACACCCCATGTAACAGGAAAGAAGTTTTATGTATTGAAAGTGACATTTCAATATATTTTACCATCAACATTGCAAATGGTTGTCTGAGTCAAGATAGTAATTGCTAGTTTCAAATACTATAGTGAATCAAAAATTTTGCCATAATTTCATAATGTAAAACACAATTTGGCAACTCTGGATGCTTTTGATGAGGTTGTAATGAACCACACTGGACTGGGCCTTGCCTAATCATCAAAGTTCTTGCAACCTGAATAAAATTTCTGGAACCATCTGGTTACTGTGCAATGAACAACTGTGCTTTCATCTTTCACACAAATATTTTTGGTTGCTTCCATGGCATGAAGGCCCAGTTTGAACTTGTTAAACATAAGTTCTTGAATTTGCATTCATTATACATTATCTGTGTGACTTTCAAATTACATATTGTATATTGTTTTACTCAAATTACCATGATGCTACCATAGCTTGAACTGCTTCGGTCGCATGATATACATGCCACAAACAAGCACATACCCAAATAATACAAAACTTACGCTAGTATTACATACAAAATTGTATCTTCATTTACCCAGCTCATCTGCCATGGGCATGATATGACATAAGATGAATTTTTCGGCAAAGTAGTGCTGGTTTGATTTCAGAATTTTTCTTCTCCTAGATTGGTTGCCAATTCAATTCAATACCAATTCAAGAACATAAACCTTTTGGAATATTTAAATTTTATTTTCAAAGTCATGCTGGAAGGTTATTTTTTAGTGAAAGCACTTGAAAAAAAATTCAGTTGTCATTTGAGAGCTAATAGGATGCATGTAATTAATTTCTAATTACTGTTGATTATCTTTAATTCCAACTACAAGACCAAAACAGTGTTATGCGCTTACACCAGCATATTTTTCAGGATATGTCACTGCACATGTGATGTTTTGATGATTGAGCTGTGCTAGCAAACAATTATTACTGAGTCTGAGTCTCAATGGGTGCCATATATTTCTAGCCTTGTGTCAAGCTAAAATAAGCTAAGTAAATGACTATAATATGAGATAGTAAAGTTCCATTAAATGTATCTTGTTTCTTTGTATCTTATTTCCTGATATAGTTAGATTCAATTCTCAACTCTTTGTTGTGGGACTTTTGTTTGAGATTATATTTTTCATAAATTCACCCATTTATAATAGATGTTTTAAATCCTGAAGGTTGCCATAATAATGGGAGTCAAGTGTACTTTGTTGATGTCAAGTTTAAAAGCAAATGAATCCAGCAGTACAGATAGCTAAAATGACTTTGCAGAAAAAACAGGAACTATCTACTGGATCTCTGATTGCATTCTGGAGAACATAAAACAGTGTATCACAAGAAGCCTTAATTTTGGTTTTAGATGCAACAATAAAAGAAACAGATGCAATTTATTTCTTTTATATCATTATTCTGAAATATAGAATAGAATAATTTTAAGGTTGCTAATAGAAGTAGTAGTTGTAAAAGGATGCTGGTAATTTTGCTTCAAAAAGAATAAATTCCCCTTTGAAGCAAGCAATAAGAAACAAACAAGATAGAGTTAAGAAAAAAACCCTACTTGGAAGCAGGTGTGTGAAATTATATATTGCTTTTATGGTTGAACCAAATCAATGCCAAATGTTTTCTTAATGATTGAATTCTCTTTTTTCTTTTATTTAAGAATGAACAGAAGAAACCTCTTAGCAAGTATTCATGCAGGCTTGCATTAATTTCTAAGCACTGAAAAATTTATCTCTTCCTGATTTTCAAAACAACACATGGATGGAGTGCTGGAACTTGCTCAAACACCACATTTTCAATTAAAAAAAAGAGGGGGACTTTGATGATTAAATCAAATTTCTCTTTTAAGCATTAATGGTACCATAACCCTGTGAACATGAATCACCTGCTCGTAACAAGACTAAAACACTCCAAGAATGAGCTATTACAGATTGTTTGGTTTGGTTTCTTTGTTTAATGACTTATCAACCTTTGTGGGTTATTTAATGCCAAATCCATCCTTGTAGAACAACAGTAGTGAAACTATTTAACCACCATAATCGTTATTACAGATTATTCTGTATATATTTATCCAATCTTTCTGCAGTAGGCAGAATATGACAAGGTTAATTTTTAAGAACCGTTTTGAATTCAGAGTTTTCCTTCTCCTAGACTGGTTGCCTTACCTAAGCAAAATAATCCAGTCAGCCCTACTATTTGTTCATTATTGATGGAAAACGAATGAATTCATGTCTTTCCCAAGGGCAATAATGCAAAGTGAAAGTGAAACACAAACAGCATCACCCAGGATTTGAACTTGGACCAATAATTCTATTTCCTATGACAATAAGCATTATGCGTAACCCAGTGGGGAGGTGCAGAGACCTTTCGGAAGGGGTTTAATACACAGAAGGGAAAGAAGTTGATGTTGATTATAGAAGACTATGGAAAATACCTTGCGAAGGTGTAATAGTGTAATGGATTTTTAATGGGCAGTGTAGAAAGAATCAAAGTGTTTATCTTAACGTAAAATTTTTGTTATGAAAAATAATGAACAATGTGTTTTGATAAAAAAAAAAAAATTATCACGGAAGAATTATTCAGTGACTGAGAAAATTGTGAAAAGAAAGTGTTCCCACCTCAAGGTCACTGCTATACATAAGAATTTACGACTCCATTTGTGAAAAAGGAATCCTCAAAATGACTAAATTATACAAGTGACAAAATAAATTATGAAAACAAAGTAGTGACACTTCAAGGTTATCTGTTGTGATCAAATGTTGATAGCCTTTTGAAGTCAACACTCTGCACTGACTCTGCCTGAGTTATGAATACATAAATTAAATGAAAACTGTAATGGAATTAGATGAGCCAAGATTGAGGTCAGACTAGACCAGAAAGGCAAACGGAGCAGCTCCACCCCCCAGCTCAGAGTTTTATTGACCTTGTGTTTGAGTAGAGAAAGAGAGGAAGCCATCCGAAAATGATGTTGTGAAGAAAAAAATATAACTGCTGTTAAGATTGCCTGGTACCAAACTGCCTGAGTGAAAGATGATAGATAAGCTAAGTCTTAGGTGAATACCTGACAGTCTCTGACAGAATTTGCATTTATGTAAGAACACTGAATAAAAAAAATGTTGAATGACATTTTCTTTTATATACACTAAATATTGTTATTGTTGCAAAGCTGTGTTGTTTTTTGCTTCTGGGTGCAGATGTTTTTTTTCTTAATTGTGCAGTGGCATTGGTCTATTTACTAACTGGTGACTATGATTAGTGTTAGATTCATTGTATTGATCTTAAAAACACAATGTGGATGGATGATGAATTATTGTGCATTATCCCAAGATATTCCCAAAGTGGAACATTCCGTAGGTTGTAGGTGGAATCTCTACTGTTTTTTGGTAAAGCGACGGCCCTGTTCTATTATATATGCAAAATGTACTCTTTCTATTCTCTAGGCACCCCAATGAAGTTAATATATTGACTAAGTTTTCTAGTTGAACATAGATAGATATTATCATATTTGATAGCATAAAAACCCAACTTTTTCCATTAAAACTAGATTTCCATAATCTTATGCTAAATGCTCAAAAAGAAGCTAGTTTTGAACTAGAGTAACTCGGGAACATGGATAAAGTTACTGCAATAATGTCTTTCTAATATTCCCAATTGAAATGGTGGACACATCTCAAAGTAGGTCTAATTTGTTATTATAAACAATATAGTGGCAACTTTTAAAAAAGTATTTGATTTCGTATTTACTGTATCTGAATGATAAATTGCATCACTATAAAATTGCATAATTGTAAGAAGTGTTACTTATTTTTAGGCTGCAAAATGTTCACATTTTTTGTTACAGTTTCAGTTCTATAGAGTTTGGGAATACATAATAACATCTAATAATATCAGTTTTGAATGTATTATGTTCAACAAGAAATAATAAAATCCTTTTATTTTTGGTTTAGAAGAAAATAAACTCATTACAAAAAATATAAGGTGTCTATTTAAGGATTATACACCATGTGTGTGTGTATATATATATATATCACACACAAACTGCAGACATATTGATGACCCTAATAGTAAAAAGGATTTATTTTATACAAATATTTTTTGAAAGAATCTCCTTCCTCATCAATGCACATAATCCACTACTTCTGTATTGATCACATTAAGTGAACATTATACAGTTAAAATTTCAAATGAAAACTCAAAATTCAGTTCCTTTTTCTGGATATCACTTTATTGATCTACCCTTGTGCATTTCTATTTTCTGTAGATAACTTATTGTCTAAAAATGAAAGAGAGCTAAAACACTGTGAAAGGACATTTATTGGTAATTGAACTTTAAAACATGTTGATATTAGATTAATTTAGAAAAAAATATGAGAGCCGAGTTTAAAAATTTTCACTGACATATGAGTTGGCATAGTTCATTTGAGATATATGATGTTGAGTATGAATCATTAGACATAACATAAAAGGAATTTTGTGCATTTATTTCAGTGAGAATGTCTGATAGGCAAGGAAAACATGGAACAGGAAAGATAAGGTGATTCTGATAGAATCCTCAGCATTATGAGTGAATAACCTGAATAGACTGGGGAAAGTATCAACTGATGTCCTTAATTTCCTTTGATGGGAACATGTCTATATAACTTTGAAAAAAAGGAAAAAAAAAGATGAAAATAAAATAAAGTTTTATAACCACCATAAACTGTCAAGTAGATTAGGGTCAAATGTGATAATGCTTTTCATTTTATCGGTAAATTGTCTATTCCAGTCTCTACCCATTTTGATTTACTAGTTTTCTTTTTTCTTCTTAACTGCAATCAGCTTGAATTTCTCAGTAACTTGTAAAATTCCTGAAAAAAGAGGTGCGAGTTGAAGCTGAATGGCAAATATTCTCCAGGCAACAGTTGTTAAAGAAAAAAAAAAAAGAAGAGTTATGCAAGGAGGAAAACTGCTTTGGCTTTTATATATCTTCACTAGCTGAACTATTCTAATTAACAAGGGTAACGGATCTATTAATTAAAAAAAAAAAAAAAAAAAAAAAAAAAAAATCAACCATAACCTGATGGTTGTGAGTTCAATCCCTGTGCTGGGCAGAACATTTATACAACTGCAACAACAATGAACCTTTTTTGAAATAGGATGAAAAATTAACAGCAGTATAAATTCATTTGTATTTAAAAATCAGAAAGTGATAATTTTATGATAGCCTTATTGATATGAGGACAAATATAACATTAGACTAATTTAATGTGGAGGGTTCCACATAAACATTTTTGATTTTATTCCAAAATACTAGATTGGTTGGTTGGGTTTTATGGCATATCAACCCTTGTAGGTTATTTAAGGCCATATCCTGTGTATATATATATGATTTATAAACAAATAATTTGTTGGTAACAATTTTGAATGAGCCAAAGCTCATTTCTTTGCTCACAGTTAAATGGTTTCAAGTATTACTATCTAACACTAATGATTCTATTAAATATTAATCGTTTACTCAAAGTAAAGTGATTTCAAGTATCCCAATCTAATGGGAATAATTCTATTCTATCAGTCATTTGTAACAGTAATAATTTAATTTAACATCAGTCATTTGTATGGACACAATTAAATGGCTGAACAATTCTATTTCATCTATAGATGGGACCCTATCAGGTAACACCACTCTGGACAAGAGTGATCCTGGGAGTAATGGCAATGAAGGGGGAACTCCATACTTTCCAAAGCTCCAGAACTGGAGCCTCATAATCAGATAGTTTAGTGTCCTATGGGATACTTGTTATGGGGAGGGTTTTACCCCTCTGCAGAGATACAGTCAGTATATTTTACATCCCCATTGCCTATTGTCCAGAATACTAGGGTGAGTCAAATATTTTGCAATATTTTAGTACATGCTAATTTGCTGCATGTATATCCCATGACCAAAATAGTTTTAAAGTTATGAAAAGTACTTACTGTGGTTGGCAGTATCATGGTAGATGGTGCATTGCTTCAGTTTGTGTTTAATTTGAAAGTCGTACAGATGAATGTGTAATGTAGTCTCATTCAAAAACTTATGCATTATAAGTTCAACCTGGGCCATTGTGTCATGGAAGCAGCCAAAAACATTTGTTGCGGGAAAGATGAAGGCACGGTTGATTACAGAGGATTTAGAAAATTTTACTCTGGTTGCAAGAACTTTAATGATTTGGTAAGATCAGGTAAGCCTAAAACTGTGACTTCTGAGGCTATGCTCAATGCCATAGAGGCAAATCTGGTGAGTAACACTCAGAGAGTATCAGGTGAGCTTGGAAACTTACTGTCCTGTGGAGTTTGTCACCTTCCCAACCCCAGCAAAAGCATCTGAAGCTGGCAAATTTTGACTCACATTACCATAATATTGCAAAACTTTTGACTCACCTAAGTATATGAATAATTCATGAAGAAACACTAAAAGTGTCTGTTTAAAATGATCAACTTTTCTTACAAAACAATAGATATTTTCTCTGTCTAATTGATACCAAAATTAAATTGTTCAAGTGAATTTAAGTGGATCTATATATGAAGGCATAGATATTGATTCTTATCTTATTGTTTTTGTTTGAGAATGTTTCTACCATAAGTGTCCACTTGTGGGTATATATTTGCTAGCCTATAAGACTAATTAAAAAGAAAGCATTTAAATACTATATTGTAGGTATTATAAATTTGAAGACGATAGCTATAAGATTGAGTTATATGGCTAGATGATTGGTAGTTTGGTAAATGTGGTTGTAAAATTTGTATCTTATACCATAATTTTTACCACATTGTTAATATTTGACAATGTGTACATGTTTGAGATAACTGTTTTGTGATATATGGCTTGATGCCTAAATATATTTGAATGAGCAATAAACATAAGATAATTAGCATTTAAGTCATTCTAGGATTTGTTGGAACGTATTTATAAAAGGTTTTGTGTTTGAGAGAGAAGAAAGAGAAAAAAGGGAGGATGAAAATGAGATATAAACATAGGCTGAGTCATGTGCATGGATATATATATATATATATATGTGTGTGTGTGTATCAGTAAGAATCTGTGTATATGTATTTATATGTTTGCATACATCTGTAGAAACATTGTTTGCAATTATATGAGTATTTACGTTCCTGATTGTGTTTTGGGGTACAGAATATGAATGCAAATTGTAATGCATTTGGGAATACTAATTAACAATCATAAATGTACACATAACAGCATAATCAATCAATATTTTGTTATCCACATCAATTTATCCCGTTTTAACCGATTACAACCAAAGTGCAAATGATAGAATCTTGATTTCTCTTGGTTTCTTTGTTTAATGATGTATAAACCTTTGTAAGATATCAAATACCAAAGTCATCCTTGTAAAAGAACATTTGTGGTATTATTTAGTAGCCTGTAGCTAGGTGGGTATAAAGGGGTTCATACATTTTCTAAAAGTGAACATAATAGCAGGACTGGAGTTTGAATTCACTTACTATTTGTCACATGTTAGTTACGACACCATGGTGACTTTCTCCAGAATCATGTATAACATTTTCCTGAGATCTAATAGAGATATATTGTTCCAAAGGATTTCAACAGCCAGGCAAACAAAACAGAAACTCAGATGAATATTTAGAGTCAGTTTGTCTTGAAAATATCATACTGATGCTTGGATGATGGCTTTGAACTATAATGTTTGTCAAGGTTAACAATGGATGTAGCAGCTATTTTGCTGCTGAGTATGTAGAGTAATTATTACTGTGAAGCTAGCCTATGAACTCATTAACTCTTTTTCTCCATCTGCTTTACAAGGTTTTTGTTTTGCATGGCTATGTGCTTTTAGATAGTGTAACAGGTCAGTTTCTTACTGGCAAATTTGTCCACATATGGGACATTTGAACCATTCGATTACAGTATGATTTTCTTTCATGCATTTAAAGAAACCATGACATAACTTACACACTTTACTGCATAATGTGCAAAGCATTCTTTTCAGGTTCAGATTAATTGATTTTAACAGCATGTCAATCCGTGTAGAGTTATTTTATGCCTAAAGGTTAAGGAATTGTATTCATTGTACTGTATATTTTTTTTTTGCTGATGGTCATATCAAATACAAATAATTTTCAAACAGAAGGGAGGATGTTGTATGTAGCTTGATTGATTCTTTATTTTATGATATTGTGAGATTTTGCATGATTAACAAAATTAGCTTTTAATAGAATCATGTGTTTACAATTGTAGGTAGAGCCTTAGGTCAATGAGTGATGTATTCTAACAGCTTTCAAAGAACAAGTTTAAATTTAGTGATTCACAAATTGCTGTTCAAATGCTGCAGCTCCTTTTTGAATGAATTGCATATGTCACTTGGAACGGTCAGTTACTTAGCATTCCCAGGTACTGAACATTGATTTTCAGAGTCTTCAGGTTATTCCTGACAGCATCTTTGAAATGGTTTCTTAACCAATGTTTGCCAGTGGTTAGCTAACAATCTCTTTGAAAGCCTATTGTCTTCTAGTCTCAAAGCATAGCCTGTTCCAAACACTTGATACAAGATTAATTGCTTTTCATATATGAGAGATGTAGATATAATTTCTGTACATAGTCAAAATGTTGAATGTCTGTAAACAAAGGTTACATTTTAGACAATGAAAATTTAAAGTAATTTTATATATTCTATGCCAATTTAAGAATTATTCTTAAAAAACTTTCAGTTCTCATGTTCTTTTCCCAAATAAACAAATGCCTAAGTAGCCATAACAAATATAAATTATTCAAATTAATTATACTGATATATAATTATTTTGATTGCAATGTTTACAGAAGAAAAAAGGACTCTTAATTAGACCCAATCATGATTAGAGTAGCTAAATTGGATTTGTGGGGAAGCCCTGTGATGTCGTGGCTAAAATGCTGAACTGTGAGATTGTAGTAAGCAAGTTTGAACTTAAGTCATGCAATCACATTCACTTTTGAATTAATATGCTGGGGGAAGTCATGAACTCCTTTACCCCCTCAAATATGGGTTAAATAGTACCACTATTGTCCTTTTACAAGGATGGCTTTGACATTAAATAACTGAAGACGGTTGATATGTCATCAAACAAAGAAGCCAAACTAAATAGGCTACCAAATTAAATTATGTATGAAAAAAATTAACTGGTGATTAAAAAATCTAAGGAGTGTACTTATTTATGGACTATATATATATATATATATATATATATATATATATACACACACATAGAGACTGCAGACATATTGGCAACCCAAATAATAAAAAGGATTTATCTTACTCAAAAATTTTTCAAAAAGATCTCCTTCTTCGTCAGTGCACTTAACCCAATACTTCTCAATAGATCATATTAATTGAACATTATACAGTTAAAGTTTCAAATGAAAGATTGAAATTTACATCCTCTTTCAAGGTTTAGCTTTATTGATCAACTCTTGTCCACTGAGAATTTCTATTCTCTGTTGATAATTTACTGTCTAAAAGTGAAAGAGGGATGGAGTCTCTGTGGTGTAGTGGTTGATGTGTTGAACTGTAACATTGTAGTAAGTGAGTTTTAATTCCAGTCATACAATGATGTTTACTTTCAAACTAATAATATGTTTTGACTAAACACTGCAACACTGATTGAAGAGGGACTAAGTTAAAAAAAATAAACCTCATTTAGTCAAATTCCATATGAGTATCTTGGTCAGATGATGAACTTTTTAGCTGACACTCATACAGATTAATTTGTATTTATCTTAAATCAATGGAAATTGACCAGACTATGAAAAGTTAACTTATGGAAGCCAATTCCATATATTATCATATTTAGAAGAAGGAAGAGAACTTTGTTGACTAAGAAACTTCCCTCCTCTCATTATGAAAGTGTAAATAAAGCAACACTGATTGATTAGATGGGATGGAAAAATACACATTTACCAAGTCCTTCGATAAGAAATTCTTTTGTGCAGTAAGAAAAGGATCCTTTCCTCACTTTCTGTCACATGAATATGGTCAAGTATCAACAAATGCCAAAAGAAAATGAACTCAGTTAAATGATTAAGATAGAAGTGTTTGTCAAGGATATTTAGTCACCTGGTGGTTGGGAGTTCAATCCTGGTTTGGATAGTGTAAAAAATGATATACTCTGGTTCAGTAGAAGAGTGACATCCCAAAGATGAATTAACTAAGAATAATCAAGTGACACAAAATATCTGCAAAACATAGGGAAATAAGAACTATCTACTCTTGTAGATTAAATAAGGAGTTTAGTTTTAAATTCTCAGACATTTAAATTAGGTTAAAGAGAAAAACAGCAGGGCATTTTAAGAAAATCAAGACCTAGTGGTGTACCTACATTTGAAGGGGCCCTGCAGTTTGATCTGTCATAGGAAGTTTTTAATTTTTGATAATCTTTTTATTTTAAACTATTATTTTGTATTGAATGAAACAGTAAAAGTAATGTTATTTTCTAAATACTTTTTCCCATATAGTAGATCCAAACAAACCTCTATCAGGATCTCAAGTGTATTATAATCAATTTTTGACTTATCTTTTTTCATATTCTTTGTTGTTTTTTATCCCCAATTTTCAAGTGATTTTTAATATTAATTCCATTAAGTAGGCAGCATAAATAATAAATAAAGATGGCATAATGTGATAAAAGTATTGAGATTTAAGCTTTATAATTTTAAAACTTAAATAAAAAATAGGTGTACAGCTGATTGGTTGATTGATTTTAACAGCATTCCAACCCATCTAGGGTTATTTTATGCCTAGAAATTAAAGTATCATGTTCTATATACATTCATATTTACATTTTTTGTATACTTGTTTCTTAAGGTTGTTTGCACATGGTCCCATTGAATAAAAAATGATTTTTAAAAAGATCTACCTAATCCATAGATAAGATCCTAACAGATACTACCACTTCAAGTCAGAATGGACCAGAGAATAATGGAAATGAAAGAGTACTTCAAACTTCCCAGATATCCAGAACTGAAGCTTCACCATCAGATACAATTTAGAGTCATATCTACGACATCCCTTTTTTTGTGGGGGTCTTATTTCTCTGCAGAGGATATAGTATACATATTCTAAGCTCTACTGACAGAGCTTGAGTACAGCGGAGCAATTTGTACAATAAAGTGAGAAAGTATGTTGAATAAGAACTGAGAAAGTATTAAGATAAATGCAGCATATTCAGGAGTTTTATGTGGCTTATTCTTGTTTCCAAAACTAAAAATTCAGCTAAGAGTTGAGGAAGTAGAGGACATTAAAAGAAATACAATGGTACAGCTTCACATTATATGAAAATTAATGGAAAACTTGCTGGAATAACTGTGTTTGAAATTTGGTTGGTTTGGTTTGGTTTCTTTGTTCAATGACATATCAACCTTTGTAGGTTATTTAATGCTGAAGCCATTCTCCTAGAAGAACAGTAGCGGTACTATTTAACCCATAGCTTGGAGGACAGGGGGGTTCATACTTTTCCCAAGAGTATTTGCACGAAAGTGAACGTAATAGCGCAACTGGAGTACCGCAGTCCATCGCTTTAACCATTACACCTCAAGGACCCCCTCCCTGTTTGAAATTTAAGGGGATGTTTTTGAAGAAAAATTTTTTATTCCCAATTCATTTATGTCTTAGTATATAAAGCTTCTGTCTCGAACCATTTTGGACACGCCTTGTGTATGTCAATGAACTTATAACTGAAATCCAACTGATAGCTCATGGGATAGTCTTGTTTTATATGAAAATATAAAATGCATATATTATCATGGAGGTTCAGCTAGCCTTAAAGCATGAAGAATGGAATCAACAAGGCAAATTCAGTTATTTGTGGTTCAATTATTCATTGCCAGATCAGGATGCTGGAAATATCACTGAGCTTAAGACAAAAGTGTTGTCACTGGGTATATCCGAGAATTTATTATCAAGTGACACATTATTACATTGGGATGGAAAAAATATCTCTAGTGAAGAGATTATTTTCATCTCCACTGTTGGACACACTTTTCCCCAATGAAAGTGTCATTGTTAACCAAGATTTTGTCTTATTCTTGTTACTACTTTCCAATTTGAGTTTTTGTTGCTTGGAATATTTTTCAGAAAGACCAAGAACAAAATTAACATTTTCATAGCAAAAAGAACTCCATTCTTGATACTTCATCATATGTTTGATTATTCATTGTTTATGAGATTTCATAAATCTCATTAGGTGTTATGACATCATCATAATATCATGATAGATTATGATTCATCAGGGTAAACATAGGAACTTAAGTAAACAGAATTTAGCTTGCTCATAGATTCATATCTGATTTATTAAGATAATATAGAAAAATTATGAAAAGTAGGCAGAGGACTAATCTATTACAGCCACAGAATAAAATCTTGCTCTGTTAAGTTTGTGTCTCATGAAATCATCTTGTGGTAAATTTATTGCCAGTAAATTTATATGGTAAATTTATCAGAGAGAAATTATTTGTGCCTAAATTCAGAATTTGATAAAAAGAGCTAAAAGGTTAGGGTAACCCTAGATTATAAGGTTTGGTTTGGTTTCTTTGTTTAATGGCATATCAACCTTTTTAGGTTATTTAATGCTGAAGCCATTCTCCTAGAAGAACAGTAGTGGTACTATTTAACCATAGCTGGGAGGATAAGGGGGTTCATACCTTTCCCAAGGGTATTTATTTGCCCAAAAGTGAACATAATAGCGCGACTGGAGTTCAAACTCACGTACTATGATTCTGCAGTCCATCGCTTTGACCATTACACCACGAGGACACCCCCCTAGATTATAAGAACAATTAATCTGATATAATGAATTTACCAAGAATCTGTTAATTTACTGATGTAGATCAGATAAAATAAACCTCAATCTACTATTAAAACAAATTCTAACATTATTCATGAGAAGCAGTATATTATAATAAAGAATATATATCTCATAATGCAGTCTTACAACAGTGTAATGTAAAATTCCATTATTATGGTAACATTATTTATGATTCAATAAAAAAATGTGACTCATGTTATCAAACATTATTCAGTAGTGAGACCATATAGTTAATGCATTATAAAAATAGAGACTTCATTTTCAGCTTCAAAACTTGTAGAATAGAAACGCAAGAATAATATCAATACAACAAACACAAAAAAACTGATAAATATTTTTGTATAAATGTAGTTTCTCAGATTTAAAAAATGTTCAGCCTTTATGCCAATTGAAAAAGAAAAACAAAAAAATGTGTTTACACCACTTGAATTTATCAAATTTAGCATAATTTAAAATTCTGTTTCTATCACCAAAGGAATCCATAACATAATACCCCTGCCACCTTTTCAATGAAACTTCTCATAACCCCAGATTGGGCAAGAGATAAATCTATCACATTGTATTTTAAAAATAAATAGATGGGGGTTTGCAAAACAAAAATATAATAACTGAATGACCCATAAACCTTTTGGTTTCTGTTGTACCAGCATTCCATAATGATACTGATGTTTCTATTTAGGAAGGAGGAAAGAATTCTAATTGGCATTTCATAGTCATCTATGTTAGATTGAGAATTTGGATGATAAAAAAGAAGATATTTAGCATAAATGAAATAATAGAAATTACTTATATTCACAAGCCAATTTTTAATTGAATCTACCATTTATTCTTATTAGAAATTTTAATGAGGTACTTATGACAGCTTCATTAAGAAAAGAAAGGACTTAAGTGATGCTCTTCAGCTGTAATTCAGTCAGATATTATGTTAATGATTTTACAATTCCTAACTAGCAATTTAGGTATCTCATGATATAACAGGTAGGATTTATAAAACAACTACGTAAGAATAGCAAAGTTTCATTTACTCTAATGGACATGTAAATTATTGCATAGCAAATTTTGGCAGCAAAGGAGAAAATAGAATAGAAAATAAGAAAAAATAAACAAAAAGTAAAGGAAAAAAATTATTTGAGAATGAAAATAAGGAGAACTGGATCAAATAAATACTTAAAGAATTCTAAGAACTTTGCAAATGTTAGAAATTCAAGTGACAGAAACCTTAATTATATTTCAGCTTTGTCATCTGCTTACGCCATTTTGAAGGCTGAAATAAGAAAAAGGTTCTTAAATATTCTCAAAAATTTCCTGGAATGGAAATCTTGGCAAATTGTTCAAAGTGACACAAAAGTTGTTTATTCTGTTATGTCTTTTATGTTAACTAATTTTCTTGAACTCACATGGAACAACTATCTTACGATAGAAAATAAGGAAAAATAGAAAAGTAAGGGGTAGTGAGACAATAAGTGAGAGGGAGAGAGAGAGCAAGAATAAGATTAAGATAAAATAAGAGTTTTATATATATATATATATATATATATATATATATATATGATAGAGAGAGAGAGATTAAAAATGTTAGAGAGAGATTAAGAATCTTAGAGAAAGAGATTAAGAATATTAGAGAGAGAGAAAAACTTAGAAGCTTAGAGAGAGAGAGAGTGAGCAAGAGATAATGTAAGAGATCTATATAATTCTGAAATTTGAGACCTATTCCTAAACTATTGTAGTCTTCAAAATGTGTACATGCTCGGCTTCTTTTAAATTTCTTGCCTTTGCTCTCGTTCCCAGATTAATATGTTATGATCGGACTCCCACTCTCTGCTACTGTTTCCTCCCACTCCAATTCCTCTACATTAATATTTGCTGGCTTGTTCTTGCTACCACCCACCACCTCCACCATGATGATGATCATTTCTAGCGCTATATACATGTTACTACTGCAAACACTGATTGTCAGATCAATAGCAGCTCATGTAAAAGCAGCAGCAGGAGAAACAGTCAGCAACATAGCAGAGATTCTCATTTTCTAGCTCTTTCTCTTCTGCATCAATGCTTTGGTGGTTGTTACACTGGTCAACACATAGAAACCCAGCTGCTGCCTATAATCAAGTGACTTTGTGAGGTACCTGCATTATAAAGAAAACAATATATTTAGCTGTTGATTTCTATCTTTCTCCCCAAAGAAAAGCGACCTGATTCCTATTTTGTTGATTAGAAGTTTAAAAACATCACAATAGTTATTTATAAATTCTGATGCCTGCCTCTGATAGCCAAGTTGGACATTTTCTTTGTATTCTTGAATATTATGCTTACCTAGAAACCTGTTGAAGCTGAGAGAGTGAATTCAGTTATTTTGATTGGTGGAGATGTTTGTAGAGTATAAACAATTTCAAAGCTGTACTTGATGAGGAAAACATGATACTCAAACAAATAACACTGTGTACAAATAATCTGATAAAGAGTATTTTCTAACATGAGAATTTGGGTTTGAACAATCAATGATTTTTAAAAAGAGGTTTCAGATATTAATTACATTAGCTTAGTTCTGGTTCAAATTGATTGGTTAATTTATATATAGATTGGCACTTTTACTTAAGATCAGAGTGTAGTATCCATGTACTCTGCCCAGGACCAAAATGACACTCCCTGACATTTCTACCAAGAACCAAAGACTACTATCTTTACTGATGTAAATCCTTTATATCAACAGTCTTCATAAACAGCCTTTGGTGGGAACATGTGTATAAGTTTGAATTTGTCTTTAAAACCCCTTAAGCTGTCAAGTAGTTTAACAACATATTAATGTAGTTACCATAAAAAAATGATGGTATCATTTATGTAGGAATGGCTCTTTAAAGTGTAGACTGTGCTCTGTCTAGAATTTGTACCTGTAGAAATTCCATAGTTATTTTAAAAAAAACAAAAGGTATAAAATAATCAGATGAAGATTATTATTTCAGAGAGTATAAAATTTCATACATCCTTAAAAAAAACAACAAAAAAAACATATATATATATATATATATATATATATATATATACACACAGGTACAAATACAACACTTTGATCGAGTATAGGTTATGGATAGAGAAAGAAACTTACAAAAATGTCAAACTACTTAATCCTATGCTTTTAAAGATGTTTTTTAATTCTTTATTCTGGTTTCTATTGTAATTGTGTGGTTAGAAATGCACACACATACATATATGAAAATGTACAGAGTTGAAAAAAACACAAGGTCTTCAGAGGATGATTTTATTAATTGAATTATTTGCCAACGTTAAATTTTTCAATTTCAAGACCATTATCAGGGCATGTGAGTTATTAAATGAAGCAAAAAAAAAAAAAAAAAAAAAAAAAAAAAAATGAGAAAGTTTTAAAACATTCTATTTTCCTTTGAAAAAGAAAGATTTAAAATGCCTTTCTATGGTGGGGAAAAGATAGAAATCTACTGAAAATATTGTTTTCTTATAATGTAAATACCTTAGAAAGTCACTTGATTATAGGTAGCAGCTGGGTTTTAAAATAGCATTCTGTTGCAAATTTTTGTGATGTAATTAGTGTTCAGACATTTATTTAAAAAATATATGCATACATATAACACAAGATTGACATTTTCTGTTTTAGAAATAAATTTTTTTTTTCTCTTATTTAAATAAAAACTAGTTTTGCTTTGTACTGTAGAGGCTAACCATCATTGTCATAGAAAATGGAATTAATGATCTGAGTTCAAATCCTAGACAAGGTTGTTTGTATTTAACCTTGAGCTTATGGCCATGGAAAAGGCATGAATCCATTTGTTTTCCTTCAGCTATGGATAAAGAGAAGAGAAGACTTGTTGCCTAGCCAAGACTAAAGAACCAAGAGAAGGGGGAAAACTGAATTAAAAATCAGGGCATGTTTGGCTAGTAACTCCACCCGATAAAAACCTGAAACTGCTGAAGGAAAACACTAAATTCAAACCAGCTTTACCATATTTACCAACCCCTCCGCTCGGGCAGGATATGACACAAGGTCAATTTTTAAGCGGAGTTTAACAGGTTTGAATTCAGAGTTTTCCTTCTTCTAGACTAGTTACCTCACCAAGGCTGAAAAACCTAGTCTGCCCTACTATTTACCCATAGATGGAGGGAGAATAATTGGATTCATACCATTCCCAAGGGGATTAATGCTATGTGAAATGCAATCAGTCTCATCCAGGATTTGAACTCGTGTCGCCGTGTTCATTTCCTACGACGATAAACATTACACCATGGGCACCTCCGAAAACCAGCTTTACTCTACTTAAAAATTTAACTTGTGCCACATCCAGCCCAGAGTGTAGGGTATGCATAAATGCATATTGTATAGGCTAATAAGAAAAATAAAATATGCAGTATATAGTAAATAATAATGGTTTATAAAGTTTATAAAAAAGTATTTCAGAATTAAAAAGCAGAACTTAACCAATTATTATTCATTTTCATCAAAGCAAATTTATTTACACTTTCTTAGTTACTGGCCTTCTTATCGACTCAATAAATCCAATAATTTTGTCAAAACATGTTAATCTATATCTAACCCTAAATTTAAGAACTTCCTGATGATAATGTATTAATAGAAAACTGAATAATTCTGTCCGAAATGCCTAATCTATATTTCTCAAAGCTGTTTAAATCTACTTAAAGTCAACAAGAAAAGTATTTTTCTAATACAAAAATTGGCTAATCCACATAACATTGAATAAGCATATTTCCAAATAAGATTTTATTTGTATACTATCATCATTACTGTCATAAATGATGAGATCATATACAAATAAATTGGTACATCTGTTTGTCTATTGGTTTTCTGATGTTACTATCAGTCTTAGTATAAGAATATCAGTCAAGTGAAATTCTTTCAAACTACTGGATTCAACAGAAAAAAACAAGCATCAGAAGAATATGAAAAGAGAGAATAATTCAAAAAGGGTGAAAGATCATACAGTGACAGAGCATGGAAAGAAGAATATAAAGTATAGAGAGTTCTGTGGTGTAATGGTTCAAGTGCTGGACTGCAGCTTTAACTCCAGTTGTGGTATTACATTCACTTTCATATCCTTGGGGAAGATATGAACTTCCTTATCCCCCCAGCTATGAGTTAAAGTGTATCACAGTGGTTCTTCTACAAGGATAGCTTTCGTGTTAAATAGCTCACAAAGGTTGATATGCCATTAAACAAAGAAACCAAACCAAAGAGAAACTGAAAAAGAGAAAAAGAACATGATGAGACACAAGGAAGTATAGGAAGAAGAAAGTGAAGAAAGAATAAATTAGAAGGAAAGAGAAATTGAAAAACTGATGCAGAACCGCAAGAAGACTCAAGTGTAGAAATTTATCATGAGAAAGCAGGGTGGAAAAGAGAAAGAGGTTAAATAGTGCATTCTATCAATTTATTATGTCAGTACAGAGCTTATTCTAAGGCCAACAGCAACAAATTAATGAATACTTCATTTAATTCTAACAATTTATTAATCAACACATGAAACAATAACAATATACAGTCCTCCCTGTGTATAAAGTTGAGTTTGAGGGACTTATTGACACTCTGAAGAAGATATCTGGTATCTTAGGGTTGTCTTTCTGAGAGCTTTTTAATATCCCCCACCTTACAGAATGTCTGGTGGGATCTGTCTGACTGGATTTTGGATTTTTGCGCCAAGACTTCTGGGCTCATCACATGATTAGTATATCCAATCATAAAGAGCCTCTCTCTCACTCACTCCATACACAGGAATTACCATTTTACTAACCCAACAAATTCATTCTCTTTTGCTTTTAATGGAATCAAATAATGTATTATGTTGCCATGACAGAGTTTCTCTCTCGTCTATAGGGAGACTAGATTGTGTCATCTATATTTTCACTACAAGTAAATATAATTTTGAATATTTGGGATGAATTTTTTGAAAGTGTATGTAAATCATAACATTGCAAAAAGAATTATGTGAAGCATTTTTTAGATATGAAGAACTTTTCCTAATGAATGCAAAAGAAGCTACTCTTCCAGAATATTTTATTAAGGAAATATTTGCAATAATTATATTGAAATGTAATATTTTTAGGTTTTACAAAACAGTTGCATTTGAGAAGTGAAAATCCTATATATATTATCAATCAGCAATAGGAAAGGGAAGTAAAAACTAAAGAAATATAATGGTGGTGTGGTGAACTGTATCAAGTTGAAAATTTTTAAATGTCAATGTGTTATATATATATATATATATATAACTGAAACTTAGTATGGTTTGATGGTATATCAACCATTGTAGGTTACTTTATACCAAATCCTGCTTATACATATATATCATATATGTATATATGATTTGTAAATACATTTTGTCGGTAACATTCTTAAATGAGCCTGAGCTCTTTTTTTGCAGTTAAATGGTTTCAAATATTGCTATATCACTGTCACAATTTAACATTTGCACACATAGTTTTTTCTAATTGACCAATAGATAGGACCCTATCAGGTGCTACCTCTCCAGGTCAGAGTGGACCACAGAGTAATGGCAATGAAGAGGTATGCCACATTCCTTAAATCTCCAAGGCCAAAGCTTCATCATCAGATGGTTTAAATGTTATATCCAGGACATACGTTGGTGGGAGTCTTATCCCTCTGTCGAGATGAAGTCTGCTTATTCTAAAACTTATTCTTAGTGAATGTAGTGAATATAAGGTTTGGTTTGGTTTAATGGCATATCAACCATTGTAGGTTATTTAATGCCAAATGTATATATATATATATATATATATATATATATATATGAACAGTTCTATTTCAAACAATTCAGTTGAGCATAAGTAGTTTTTTTGTTTATACACAGTTAAATGTCAAAACAGTTCTATTTCAAACAATTCAGTTTTACATAAGTGCACTGTTTAGTTCTATATAACATATAGATAGGACCTTATCAGGTGCCACCACAGGTCAAAGTAAACCTAGGAGCAATGGCACTGAAGGGGTACTCTGCATTCCCAAAAGCTCCAGAATTACTGGAGATTTACCATTAGATTGTTTAAGTGTCAAATCTAGGACACTCATTGGTGTGGTTCTTACCCCTCTGCAGAGAAGCAGTCAGTATATTCTGCAGCCCCAGCTGACTGGGTCAGTAAATATAAGTATTATATTCCTATATATATTGTACATTACTGAAAACATTTCCTCTCGTTATTTTGGACAAGTATCCCAAAAAAAACCCTTAAATGGTTATTCTAGACAATGGAATTAGATGAATGTGAATGTCTATTCAAGTGAGAAAAATAGAAATATATGGAGAAAGAGATTAACAGCTCATCTACAGGTGTACAAAATTTGAATTATCTTACATACTTCATAAAAGAAGTGCTCATGGTGTAATGGTTCTCATTATAGGAAATGGACATGGTGTCCTGAGTTCAAATCCTTGATGAGGCTGTTTGAATTTCACATAGTGCTAATATCCTTGGAAAAAGTATATATCATCTACTTTTCCTGCAGCAATGAAAAATAGTAAGGAAGACTGGGCTCTTTAACCTTGGTATGGCAACCAGTCTAGAAGGAAAATTGAATTTAAACCTGTTAAACACTGTTTCAAAAATTAACCTTGTTGTTTGGTATTTATGGGATATCAACTTTTGTAGGTTATTTAATGCCAAATCCATTTTTATACAAATAATCAGTTCAACTTCAAACAATTCAGTTTAGCATGAGTATGCAGTCTAATTGTCACAAACATTTCTATTGCACGCTATTCAGTTTAGTCAAACAATTCTAATTGAATCAATTCAGTTTAGTATAAGTATAGATTTTGTTTACACAGTTAAATATCACAACAGTTCCATTTCAAACAAATCAGTTTAGCATTAGTATGCAGCTTAATTCTATTTGACCCATAGATAGGACCCTATCAGGTGCTACCATTCTGGGCCAGAGTGGACCTGGAAGTGATGGCAATGAAGAGGTACTCCTCATTCTCCAAAGCTTCAGCATTACTGGAACCTCACAATCAGATTGTTTAGTGTCATATCCAGGACCCTCATTGGGGGAGTCTTACTCTTCTGCAGAGAAGCAGTCAGTGTATTCTACAGCCCCAGCCAACTGGGCAAAATTGACCTTGTGTAGCATCCTCCTCATGCAGTGGGGTTGGTAAATATATATATTCTTCATAAATTTTATTAATTTCTTATAAATCAAGATATTCAAAATAAAACTTAGATTTTTCTTTGTTTTATACAAAAATGATTAAACATTTTAGTTCCATCCCATACTAAATGTTACATATAGTGTATAAAATTTATATGCAAATCTAACAACTTTCATGGGAGAGAGGAAGTAACATTAGTAAATAAAACAAAAACAACTAAAGAAAATGGATTTACTGGAATATAAATCATATATTGTTATTCATCTGAAATTATTCATTTGAAGAAGCCAACACTTTCCAAACTGGGGAATTAGCAGAAGTGGTTGGCAGACACTACATTACATGGTCTGATGAGTCTAATGTCAAACAGATGTGACTGTGGTATCAGCTATAAAGACTGGTTGGATAGATAAACCTCATCCTGAATGAGTAGCAATGTAAATAAAATTATCATAAAACAAACAACAGACAATAAAAATTTGTGAAGGATTAGGTGGGTAAATTTTTAAAATATATTATTGTTACACATCTTGTAATATAATAGAATTGAAAGAATAAAGATAACTTATGATGAAAGTCATGATATCTTTGCAAGTGACATTTTTGGAAACTTAAAAGCTGAAGTAATCTATTAAAAATACTAGCAAAAATATGCACCCTCCAGGCACAACTATTTAAGTTTAAGTGTCATAAGATATATCAAATTAGAAAGACGAACAAAACTAATAATGCATATAAAAAGATTACAATTATTTTGATTTTATTCAAATTGATTTCTATGTAAAATTATACATTTTAATACATTTGAGAATAAAACAATAATATTAGAAATCAATAAAATCTAGTAATTCCTTATTAAACTCGGTTTTGTTAAAATCAGTACACAATTTATCTACACCATAAACTATGTAAACCTTTATTTCTTAGTGACATAAAATACACAGTGTAGGATTTTTAAATGCATTAATAATGTGGTGTGTTTTGAGGCAAATCTCACTCAGCAAGACTTTAATAGAGATATTGTTAATAAGATGTTACTTAAGATAAAATAACTGAACTAGAGAAGTTAATTACTTCCCATGTAAAATAACCGAATGCAAACGGTTGCTCAGTAGCATACTGTACTGAAACCAGAAATGGCATAGTTTTGCCTGAAGAAGGCCAGAGAATGAACTAGCTGAAACTTGCATAAAATCACTTCCAGTTTCACATGTTCATTCTAAATACCATTGAAATTATAGAATTTATGTCTTTTTTTGTTTGGTTTATTTAAATGGTAAATCAACCTCTTGTGGGTTATCGAATGCCAAAATTTGATTCATTTGTAAATGTTTATTATAATTGTAACTATATTTCCAATGTTCCATTGCAATTACTTTTTCAGCAAAGGTTACTGTCAATGCATTCTAAGCCCCACTAACAGGGCTGCCTTATTTTGTCATGGTATGTACATCCATAATAAAGGACAAGAATTATTAATTTGGGTAATTAATCAATGAGACCATGAATTAATTCAATAATATGAAAATATTCTATAAAGACATTTTATGATTAATTTCCAATATAGAGATCACATAATTATCACTGTAGTACTCTGTGCTAATCTGATCTTGTTTTCAGTTTATCAGTAATTGTATTATTTATATAATCATCACATTGTAGTACTTTGCTATCTACTTACACACGTACTGACGATTTCCTCTTTCACTTCTTTTGAAGTATAAGTTGCATCAATTTGAAGCAATTGAATCCATAAGTTCAAACATTCTTGCTAATATTTATTTACTAATTTTTGCTTGGGCTGGTATGTAGCACTTGTGGTTGCATACCTCATGCAGGGTACTAATTAGAAAGACTAGCAGGTTATTCTTAGTGAATTCGCTTCTCACTGGGTGCCCAATACTTCTGGGCTTGTGCTAAGCTAAGTAAATGACTATGGTACCTGCTGTTAACATGTAATAAGTTTTCTTATTTCACTGCGGAATAAGAAATTGTTATGGCAGCATGAGGCATTTTAGAAATTCAAATATATCTAATTTTTTCACTGATAATAACAAATGTAGAATCCACTACTTCTCTTTTCTTTTGGTCTCTCATTCAGTAACTTTCAGTACTACTTTGTTCCACCTCTTGGAAGGATTGCTTCCGAAGCACCACTCCATATTAACCTAATCTTCTGTCACATTTTGGGCTTTGTGGGGAGTCAGATACACCATCTATTCCTCAGCTCTTTGTGGAAACTGGGTCCCATGTTCGTTCTCTTTCTTCTTATGCTTACTTGGGTGATTTGAAGAGATTTCAGTTGACTGGTGTTCATGTGTTCTCATCTCACTAATACAACTGATGCCACCAACTTGAACTTATAGACAAGGAGAAGTGCTGATCCCTATGTAAGCATATAAAACTACAGTATACACAGTTGAAAACTTTTTTTTTATATCAGAAACTTTGTACATACCAAATATATACTTTCTGATATATGTCCCAAATTTCTAAAATAAATCATCATACATTAATCTAGTCATACTAGTGTCCTCATCTGAGTTGATGTACTCTCAACATTTCAGCAGTTGTACTCTGCAGCCTTCTTCAGATCTTTGTTATATTTGGTAATTTTGAACCAAGCCCTTCATTCAATTCAAATGAGTGCTCTTATTCTGCTGGATATACCTCAAAAGTTGATCTTGTGTATAGACTAACCCTTGATATTTACAATAATATTATTATTGATGAAAATTAATATTATTTGTATAGATTTAATTAAAAAGTGAATCTAATTGAAAGTTACCTGAGGATTTGGGAAGAACTTTTCAATATACCTAATAATATGCTTTGATTGTATAATGTTTCTCTAGAATTAGTAAGATTCTGGTATCTTCAATTTAGAAGAAAATAATGGGCAATACTGTATTTACAAAGCTTAGTCTGGCACATGGTCACTTATTCATGGGTGATATTGTATATATTGAGGCTGATGCTGTACTTAATTTTTTCATTTTATTTAAGAAATAATTTTGCTGGATCCAAGTACTCTCTCTTGACCATTCTTTGCTACAATCACAGAACAGTTTGACTGGGTTTATTTCTTTAATGGCACAAACTCCTAATGGATTATTTAATGACAAAATTTTCTTTTTTTCAAAATACTTGATTACAATCATGACTATATTTTCAATGTTCAGTTTCATTTTTTTTAAATAACCTTTTTTGTCTATAATCCTTTGTTTTTACACAGATGGTCAATTTAATCCTGTGATACCACTTATTAATTGTATTGCTTGACTCATAATTGAACTCATAACCTCTAAGTAATGAGAAATGCTTAACCAATGGCTTTATCCACACAACAATATTAAACCAATCAGGTAGTAGAATTTTATAGCCTTCATCAAGTCATGTTGATAGCAAAGATTCCCTTGACTCTCTTGCTATCCATCCCTATTAATCATTGCTCTTGTCAAGTCTTCTAGACGGCACCTAGTTTTGACACAGAGCTAATAATGTAAGTCTGATTATCATATCATATTTACCACCCCCTCTGCTTGGGTAGGATATGACACAAGGTCAGTTTTTAAGTGGAGTTTAATAGGTTTTAATTCAGAGTTTTTCTTCTCCTAGACTAGTTGCCTCACCAAGGCTGAAGAACCTAGTCTGCCCTACTATTTTACCCATAGCTGGAGGGAGAATAATTGGATTCATACCTTTCCCAGGGGTATTAGTGCTATGTGAAATGCAATCAGTCTCGTCCTGGATTTGAACTCGTGTCACCGTGTTCATTTCCTACGACAATAACCTTTACACCACGGGTAAGTCTGATTATAGACTGACTATGTGTAGAAGTCCACAGGAAAACACTGCTTATGAGTTTGTCCTTACTTCTCCAGCCGTGCACAATATGTTTGGTTTATTTTACTTGGATGGTTTGTGAGGTGGGTGGTAAATGGCTGTACAACTGATGTTTTGTGGGATCCTGCTTGCTGGATTTGTTCAGAACAGCATACAGCATTGCTCTAAATGTCTATTTTTTCTAATCAACTGAGATGAGGATATTAATCTGAATAGATTAATGTCTGAAATAATTATAGACAATATGGAAAGAACAATGAAGAGAGAAAAATACATAATCAAAGGTAAAACTCAGATATCTACAACTTTCTTACACGGAATTATTTTAATTAGTGTTTTCATCTTGGTTGTTATAGTAATGTTTTGGTTGTTGTATTCTCTGACCTTCTTTAAGTAATTGTCACATGCAATAACATTTTGGGAATTTTACATTGAACACTTCATTCATTCCATGGAAGAAGTCTTCATCCATTAATTCTTTTCTTGTAATACTGCTTGGGCTTGTTGCACTAAATCATAGAGCAGCAATATTTTGAATAGTACTGTTTTGATTTGTGTCGGTTTTGATGGAGTACAGTTATAATGAAGGATTATTTTTCAGGAAATAAAGCCTTTTTTTTTTAAAATTGCAAACAATTTTTTCTTTTCTAAACTTGTTTTGTTATGTACTTCAAATTATTTCTACTTTGTGAGTGCAAGATTTTTTTATCATCATTATTTTTCTTCTTTTTTATGATACATTTTTTTTTGTGCGGGGGTGGGGTTTGAAGTAAATTGAAACTTTATAAGACTTTTGAATGGTTGAATTTTGTACTGTAGAAGCAATTTTAGAAAAAAAAAATGACTGCACTATTCAAGGCATTCCTGTATATAGTTTGGTTGATTTGTATAACAGCTTATTAGCCTATTATCTAATGCCAAAAATTCGATAAAAATAAGTTGGACACAGCTGAATGTTTTAAGTATTCCTGTCAAATACTAATAATCTATAAACATATATATGATTTCAAGTAACTTTTCTTGTTTAATTATAAGCCTACCTTATCAGCTAGGTTTTGAATATGCTGACTGAAACCCCTGGGTAAGATACTAAACTGCATTTAGTAGTGAGGCTCAGGAGATTGTGGAATACTTTTTCATTACCATTACTCCAAGGTCCACTTTGATTTGGAATGTTAATACCTGTTAAGGTCCCATCTATTGGTCAAATAGATACGTTTGCAATTTATTTGTACTTGACAGGGGTATGTGATATAAAACTATTCAAACACATGATTACTATATAATCATGTGCGAAACAAACAAATGCTCAAGAAGCTACACTAAAAATGTAAATGTAAACATACAATGTATACAATTCCTAAACATCTAGGCAGAAAGTAACCCCAGATGGGTTGATGAGCCATTAAAATCAATCAATTGTTAATAATAAGCACTTGTTTACATACAATAATATGGTTTCAAAAATTCCTAATTCTCATGATTTTCAAACAGATCTACTTGAACCATTGAAGGGGCCTTAAGAGGTAATGCCACTGCCAGTTAGAGTAATGGCAACAAAGGAGTACTCTACACTACCCAGAGCTCCAGAACTGAAGCCTCATCACCAGATGCAGTTGAGAGTCATATGCAGGGCACTCTTTTTTTGGAGGGGGTCTTACCCTTCTGCAAGGGATACAATTGGCATCATCTAAGGCCTGCTGACAAGACATAGCAGTATATGGATTTTACTGTCGAATACAAAAATTGAACTGACAATAATGTACACACTAAACTAATGCTTATATCTACTCAGTCATTTAACTTTATTCTTCCCATGTTAAAGAAGCTGAAAGGTATTTTTTTATTGGGTATTTGATAACGGGTACTATATAATCATATTTACCAACCCCTCCGCTCGGGCTGGATGTGACACGGGGTCAATTTTTAGGCAAAGTTTAACAGGTTTGAATTCAGAGTTTTCCTTCTCCTAGACTAGTTGCCTCACCAAGGCTGAAGAACCCAGTCTGCCCTACTATTTACCCATAGCTGGAGGGAGAATAATTGGATTCATACCTTTCTCAAGAGTATTAATGCTATGTGAAATGCAATTAGTCTTAGCCAGGATTTGAACTTGTGTTGCCATGTCCATTTCCAATGACGATAACCATTACACCACGGGTACTATATAATGAGATTATATATATATATATATATATATGGATGTATGTGTAACATAATATGAATACATAATTGATCGGTAATTGATACACAAGAATTATTTGCTTTGTAATACCATAAACAACTTAGAGATTCTGCAGCAGCCAATCATAAACATACACAGAATAAATAAAAATCAGTATCTTTAACTTCAACTTTCAATGAGACAGACAGTTATTGTAAAGGAGACATTTTCAACTTGTCAGAATTTAGCTCTAAGCAAAGTTTATGTCATGAAATAAGATTATAGAAACAAGGCAGAAAAATGTATTTGAAATGTTTGAAGCAGAGAAAGGACAATATGTCAATCTCGTCAATGATTCTAAATGTCTGCATTATTGATAGCTAAATGGAAGTGGTCAGAATTCAGCCAAAGTAAAATGTTTATTTTTATCATCTATAAGCAAGTATATCTAGACAAACCAAATTACAACTAATTCTTGCTATTTTGGAAACAAGACTTGGTACTTGTTTAAAATTGGTGTCTATTAAGGAATGTGAAGAAATGTATATAAAATATGACACTGCACAGTAATATGTAAAACGCGGAAACCTATTTTTGGAGTGTCTTGAGTATGACACTATTTTGTTGCCATTACTCCTAGATCAACTCTGACCCAGAGTGGATATTTCAGTTTGGCCAAATAGATTTGCTTATGTATGCAGAAAATGATTTTGAATTACATAATAGGTTGGTTCTTTAAACATTGATATTGCAGCATGAATTGTTTACCTGTTTAAAATGATCATGAAGAGACATTTTTGTACAGTATATGATTGGAGAGCATAACTATAAAAATGACTCTAGTGTAAATTAACTCAACATGAGTTGATCTATCATAAAACCAACCAACCAATCTTTGGAATTAAAAAAATCTTAAAAGATGACAACTTTATAAAACAAGATAAAAAATTATTATCTTTCATAAAGAAGAACGGGTTATCAGTATTTTTTTTCTTCTTTATTTTTCTGGTTGGTGTTAAAATTAGGTTTAGATCAGTTGATTTAAACTGATAACTAGGATAATGTTCCATTTTGTACACAAAGCTATGACATCATACTTTGTTGGGTAGATTTCTTTACATTGCTGAACAGACACCAATTCTAAAGAAGTACCCAAGGCTCAACAGAAATGAATATCTTGAAAGCTCTGAAAGAAAGTAATCATTTTTCAGTTGTCAGTGATTTTTGTTAAAACTTGAGGGAGTATTAAAGTACTGAAGAAAAACAAGTTGCCATCAAAAATGATTTTGAAGTATCTATTTAATATGTCTTCAGTAGAAACATCAGAGATATGTTTAGTAGTGGATGTACATTTTGGGAGGAAAGGAAAGTTTGTATCTTTAATGAGCTTTTTATTGTAACTAATTCTTATTTTATATTGAATTATATTATTTTATAAATGCCCTTTCTCATACAGTAGACCCAAACTTTTCAAGGAATATATAGTAAAATAATTTCTGAGGCACCATCAAAAAGAGGGCCCTGAAAATTAAGCTTAATTAGTGTCAGAATAGATCCATCACTTGATATGTGATAGAAAGAAGTAAACTTTAGCAGTTTGGTAGAATCAGTTATGGATGCTGAACAATAAATCAAATTGTAGTGATTACACACTTAACCATTGAGAATCTTGGCAAATCTTAGAATTATTTTTGATTAACCAAAGAACACTTTGAAAAAATAATTTTCCAGAGATGAATGCTTATTTTTTTTTTTTTTTATTTGAGCAAAGGAATATCCTTAAGAAAAAAATTTACTTCTCAGCATTTTACAAGTGATTTAGTTTCACTGGTAAATATTTGTCTCCAAAACAGGAGAAAAAAAACAACCTAATTTTAAAAAATATAACTTTATATATCAATAAGAAAAATTGTTGTCCAAAATCTACCCATATTTTTTTCCTTTCTGTCAGTTAAGGATCTGCTAAAAATATATATCTGGTTATAAATATTTTTCAGGATAATAATTACCTGTAGATATTTTCCTGATGTTTGTAACATTTTTACAGTTCAGTTTTCTATCTATTTTTTATTTACATATTGATATAGAAGAAAAAAAAATGCATTTGAAAAAGGCAATTACTGCTAGTAAGAAAAGGATACAATATGATAGAATTTTAGATGTGTCCTCTAATCTATCAGGTTGTCTGGGTGCCTTGTGGAGTAATTCTCCTTCATGGCATATCCAAGGGTAATTATCATGCACATCTATTCTTTAAGTTCTATGTGTCAGTTTATACTGGATTACATGTAGGCAGTAACTTAGTGTAATGCTTGTCATCATAGGAAATGGAATTATTAACAAGAGTTCAAATCTTAGATGAAGCTGTGTTTCACTTCACAGTAATGTTTTTGGGAAAAGGCATCAATCCATCTCTTCTTACTCCAATTATGGGTAAATAGTAGGGTACATTGGGTTCTCTAACTTTGTTAATGCAACAAGTCAAATTGAAAAACTGAATTCAAACCAGTACTCTTTAAAATTGACCTTGTGTCATATCCTGATCATAGCAAAGGGGTTGGGTAAATGCATCTATGGTGTCAGTTGCAAGGAACAATCCATGACTTGACTTCTCACCGAATGCCCCAAATAGCTTACTATTACAAGACTAAAGTGTTTCAGTTGTCTTATTTATCTATAGATAAGAGAGGGGAGAAGTAAATTCATGCCTTTCTCACTGGTATTTGATCATAGTCAGTTCAAACTATCCTAGTGTTGTATACCAGAACCCAGAGTGCTAAGAGTTGGTATTACATAGATGGTTTGTGTAAAGGTCTCTGTATGTCTTGTCCCCATTGCTCTAAACAGAAGTTAACAAGTAGTCATGGACCAGTAGATCTACTCCCTGAAAAGGTATGATAGGCTAGTTCACAACATCTTGTCAGAATGCAAACTATATTTCATAGGAAAATACATTTCAAAATGAAACATTATTTTGTTCATATACCATATAAAAGGTAGGCTTCATGATTTTCCTTTGTAGAGCAAGATTTAAAAAATGTAAACTAAAAAAAACTTGACTTAATAATTTAAAACTATGTGTGAAGTTTTTTCTCAGGGGAAATTATAGATGCAAGAATTGATCAAAATATTGGAATGGTGTCAAATTCCAACAAAAGGAACAGACAAAGTCACTTTACAAAAGTGTTAATGATTTATTAATGACTCCAATAATGTTTTATGTATTAAAAAACTTAGTTATTGCCAAATAACACCTGTCAAAACTAAAAAAAAAAAAAAGGAAAAGTTTGGTTTGGTGGTACTTGATGGCATATCAACTTTTGTGAGTTATTTAATGCCAAATCCTGTTGATATATATGTATGTCTGATTTGTTAGAGAATAGTTTGTAGGTAACCTTATTTTTTAAATGAGTTATAGCTTATTTGTTTGCACACAGTTAAATGGTTTCAAGTATTGCTGTTTAATTCAGATAATTCTATTTAATATTATCCATTTGTTTGGATACAGTTAAATGGTTTCAAGTATTGCAAAATAATATTAGTAATTCTATTTAAGTATTTCTACTGAATATGAACAATTTGCACACATCTCTATGGTTTCAAATAACAACGATAATCATTATTAAGTGATTGAACAATTCCCTTTTACACATAACAAGTACTACCCCTCCTGGTAAGAGTATATCTGAGAATAATGGTGATGAAGGGGTACTTTATACTCTTCGAATTCCAGGATTGAAACCTCACAATCAGATGCAGATTAGTGCTATACCTAGGACATTAAAAATACTTAAAAAATTTTTTTATAATTCTCTGAAAATAGTATAAGGTAACAAGCTATAATGCCTATATATAGATGAATTGTCTTAAAAAACAATTTAAGAGTTTGAATCTGTAAGCTTGATATTTCAGGCTGAGTGCTATATAATTATAAAGCATTGGGGACTGGAAGATTGCTGTTTGGTTTACTTACTTTGTTTAATAACATATCAACTTTCACATTTTATCTAATACCAAAGCTATCCTTGAAAAAGAATAGAAGCAGTAGTATTTAACTCATAGCTGGAGGGATAAAAGAGTTCATGCCTTTCCCTAGGGTATTAATCTAAAAGTAAACATAATAATGTGACTGGATTTCAAGCTTACTTATTGTTGCAATCCAGCATATTACCCACTATGCCATGGGGATTTTCTCACAAAGACTGTGGGAGATATTTGAAATAAAAGTCTTTGTACAACAGCCATTCTTAAACTTTCTTTTAATAGCATGAATGGATAGCTTTAAACAAAGAAGACTGAAGTTTGAATGTGTTTTGTGCTTGATCTTTTGTGAGCTCAGATGAAAGATATCTGAAGGCCAAGGGACTAAGAACTTTATGGATTTAGAATAGCAGTGTAATAATAATAAGATTTGAAAAAAAAAAAAGCAGAAGATAAGTTCACTAAAGAGCATTCATAATCACTATGAGAAAAAAAGTAATAAAAAGAATATCCAAAGCAAAATACTTTGTCGCAAGAAGACCATGTCAAATAATAGATTTGATTTATTTACTTAATGTCATACCAACCTTCATGGATTATTTAATGCCAAATACATCATTTAGAAGAAGAGTAGTGAGACTATTTAACCCATATTTAAATGTTGGGTGGGTAATGGGGTTCATACCCTTCCCAGGAGTATTAGTCCAAAAGGAAATGTAATAGTATAACTTGAGTTCTAATTCACTGATGTTGCAGTACAGCACATTAGTCACAACACCATAGGCACTCCCCCATGTCAGATAATAAAAGGCTTAGTATAATGACCATTCACAAACTTTTAATGGAATGTTAGGATAACTCCAATCCTATCACTTCCATTTACAATTATAGTTGAATTCCTCAAGTTGTATGGCTATAGTGGAATTCCTAGCAGCATGCCGTGTACAGATATAGTCTAATTTCATCTTACATTCTGTTTGTTGGTCTGTATTTTTCACCTGCAGAGGAATCCCCATACATGGTTTTAATAGTTATCATGCTGTACTGCATGCAACTATAGTTGGATTTCATACCAAGTTCTGTTTTGGAAATGGAGTTTTTTTTTGTTTTTCTTTTCCCCTGGAAAATATGGCACTGGGAGTTCATGAAAATTGGAAAATGCACCAGTGAAAATGTATCCGTACCCTGAGCTTGAATTTTTTTATTATTATTATACATTTTGAGGACAAATTAACTTGGAAGAATTAACTGATACAAAGTAGTTTTCAACTATGGACAGCCAAATGAAAACAAAGTACCTCCTTTGATTGAATAAGGGATTTGGTTCACAATATTCCGGTTATTAGCTATGACAAATAACTAAAGAAGGCTGGAGAATACAATGGCCAAAATATTGTGTTTGGAATAACAATCAGGATGAGGATACTAGTCTTGGTACATCATATTTACATTATTGCCATTCCTTCTGTATGCATTAAAGTTATAATCATGGCAATAATATTAGTATATAGAAAAAAGGCAAAGATAATTTCAATATGTTTACTAACTATTCATGAAAGGTATTTAAGATTGAAGTAGTAAATAAAATTTTTAGATTTAATGCGGTTATTCAATTAAAATTAACCATTTTTTTTTTAATTACTGAAATGGATAAAGAAAAAAGTGTCTACACATTGCAATTGAATTTGAATGTGTCTTTTGTATGATTTTTTTTTGTAAATTTTCTGAACTTGATTATAGTGTATCTGAGAGTCAATGGGATAAGAGTATGCTTACAACTGTATTAACAGCAAAAAATTCATGGTACTCATTTTTAAAGAAATAGTTGTTATTTAATGGCATATCAATCCATCCTTTTTTCTTTTAGAAAGACACTAGTGTTACTACTTAACATGTAGATGGGAGGATAGGGGGGCTCATACCTTTTCCAAGGGTATTTGTCCAAAAGTGAACGTAATAGTGCAACTGGAGTTTAAACTCATGTACTTTGATTCCACAGTCCAGCACTTTAACCATTACACAAAGGGGACAACCCTGAAATAGTTGTTAATATTCAGATCAAATTAAAATGCAAAAAATACAATATTTGATTGCAAGCCTCTCACTTCTTATTATAATATTACAGTGTTATAGAGTTATGCTAGTTTCTTGGTTTCTTCGTTTAATGGCATATCAACCTTCATGAGTTATTTAATGTCAAAGCCATCTTTGTAAAAGTAGAGTAGTAGTACTATCTAAACCATTGCTAGGGGAATGTAATAGCACAAATGGAGTTTGAACTTGGTCACTGATATCACAGTCCAGCATGTTACCCACTATAAGACATGGACTCGCCTAGTTAGGATAGGTAAAGTATTTGTAGTCTATGGTGTTTGGGTAAACATTGGTTGATCAGATACTTCAACTTTGTTTATCAGATCCAGAAGATTTTTTTTAGCTATTCTAAAAAAGAAAAATTTATTCCACTTATAATAATAATAATAATAATAAACAGTGCAAGAACAAAAATGTTTTGAGAGTCTTAGATGCCTTCAAGAATATTCCCTTAATTTCATAAATGCAGCTTTGCAGTCTTTTTAAAAGAATTTCTAGCATAACCACTTACGTCTTTCAAAGTAACTCATATATATTCACTAACCCCCTCCACAGGATGCGACACAAAACAAATTTTAAGCAGAGTTTAACGAGTTTGAATTCTGAGTTTTCCTTCTTCTGGACTAGTTGCTATACTGTGGTTAAAGAACCCAGCCTGCCCTACATTTTACCCATAGCTGGAAAGAGAATAGTTGGATTCATACATATCCCCAATATTATTTGTGCTATGTGAAAAGCAAACAGCCTCGTTCAGGACTTAAACTCCGGTTACTGTGTCCATATCCTATGATAGTAACCATTACACCATGAAGGCTTCCCAGAAAAAAGTAAAAATTTATTGATCAATATTCTGTCCTTGTGCTAAAGCTAAGCTTATCAAATGATTGTTTTTGAACGAGCAATCATCATATTGCTTCAAAATTTGTTTCATAAAGTTAGAAAAAAAAATCAATGGTTTAAAAGGAAATATTTTTTGCACACTTATTCATTTGTACACAAGCTTTTTGTTCCTATGTAGGCCAAGAAAAAACAAACAAACAAAAAACAATTGATGGTATACTGCCTATTTTCATGTCAAGAAAAAGGCTTGGCTGAAAGTTGGATAAGAGCTGTCAGAGTGTCTTTTTATTATAACCTTTGGCTCCCATATGTCTTCCCCTCTAAAACTATTTAGACAGAATTCTTAAGCCAATGCTTTCATGTTCTTCATCTAATTAACCCTTTGAGAACAAAGTTACTTGCTGCTTCACTTCTGATAAGTTAGGTTGAAATTAGAACAGGAAAAAAAATTGCTCTTAGTTAACCTAAATTCTAATTTCAATCTTGAATCTGAATTAAAATCTACTGAATTCTTAAAAAAAAAAAAAAAAAAAAATAAATAAATAAATTAAATAAAATAAAAAATACAAGCAAGAAAAAAAGAAAAGGTTAAATTTTGTAGGGTTTGAATCTTTTGCCCAGCAACCTTCAAGTGTAAAGCCGTTTCAGTCATAACTTAGAAATGAGTTCTTGCAAACACTCAAAAGATGTTCTTTTGGGCTGACAAATATATATATATATATATGTATATATTTATCCAACCCCTCCACCATAAACCTTTTTTTTTTCTCCTAGACTAGTGGCCATACTAAGGTTCAAGAGCCCAGTTTGCCCTACTGTTTACTTATAACATGGGGGAGAATAATTTAATTCACACCTTTCCCAAGGGTATTAGCATGACATGAAATGCAAATAGTAATGTGAATTAACCAGATTAACCACCCTTGAGCAGCTCCTTTACCAGTAGGGTTTTGTTTATATATAAAAAACTTGTTCATTAAATAATGAAAAGTATGAAGGAAGTCTGAAAAGTAAGGTACAATCATTTATTAATCTAACATACTTATTAGGATATAAATAAAACATTGTGCTCATGTTACCAGAACTACAATGTCATTTTCCTAAATGAGGCTTATTTTTAAATATAGTCCCTTTTGGATTCCACACACTTCTTTCGTTGGTGTTGGAGTGGTTGGATCCCACAAGTCTAAAAAAAGTCATCAACTGCAGATAAAACATCATCATATGAAATTTTCAGCCCATCTTCTAGTTTTTGACTGTTACTATTAAAAGTCTCAATAAACTTTAGTCACAAGCATGATCCTCATTGTTCAGGAAAACATTTTTTTACAAGACTTCAGACTAAAAGTTGATTATGTAAAAGTTTTCCTGGTAATTTATTTCTATGCTTTATTACAATAATAATTAAAAAAAATGAACAAAACAGAAAACAAAAGTTTCTGCTAATGAGCAAGGAATAGCAAAGCAATTCTGTAAATCAATCCTAGTATAACGAGTTCTGTTTTTACTATGGGTCATATTTTATTGTTTGGTGTCAATTTAGCATTTACTTAATTATCAAACTCAGAGGATGATTAGTCTTAGTAGCAAAAATATGCTTCCCCCACAGCAGGATGCAAGAATTCAAATTTTAGGTATAGTTTGATATGCTATTGATAAAAAAAAAAAAAAAAAAAAAAAAAAAAAAAAAATCAAACTGAGGGTTATTCTATGCCAAAACGATCCTGGTTGAACATTAGTGACACTATTCAAAACATAGCTGGAGGGATAAGTAGGTCTATATCTTTTTCAAGGGTATTAGTCCAAAAGTGAACATATTACTGCAACTGGAGTTTGAACTTGCTTACTGAGGCCACAGTCCAGCACATTAGCCACAATGCCATGAAGACTCTCCTTAAAGTTTTAATGAAATAAAGGATTACATTAAATTAGAAAGACTAACGAAACCAAATAAGAATGCATATAAAACGAATACACTTATTTTTTCCTCTCATTTTAATTGGTTTCTACATGAAATTATACATAGAAAGCAAAAAAAAAAAAAAAAAAAAAAAAAAAAAATGAATAATTAAAAAAAAAAAAAAAAAAAAAAAAAAATGGCACTTGATATTATTCAAAATTAAATTACATTAAACTTATTTGAAACGCTGGGATATAATCGAAGAACAGTTTGGGTGCGGGCTCTTCTCATCACTCCCGCCTTTCATTGCTAATTTTTCCTTATTAAACTAAATTAGACATTAAAGAATAAAATTACAGTTACTTATTTTGCTAATGGATTTCTTTTAAGACTTATCAATGGGAATTTTGCTCATATTTAATTAAACAAAACCGAATTATCAGAAATCAAAAATACCGAGAAAATGTTTATCAAAATAAAATTTTTATGATTAATATGCAAATTAGCCTTCCTATTCACATTGTAAACCGCTATTTGGTTGTATATATAAATACAATTGCCTGGTATCAATATGTAGATATGGCAATCAGTAATTGAGATTAAAATAAAAAATAAAATCATAGAGAATGTGATGTAAATAACAAAGGGAATTGTGACGTCGGTGGTGACAGGCAGACAATCTCCACTGTAATTAGATGAATCATTTTAAGAGCAATGAATTCGATCCTCACTGAAGACTCGCCAAAATTAAACTAAGCTTGGTAAATATCAACAGCTCAAGTCGAATGGGCTTACTAAAATTTTCATTGTGTTTGTAACTGTAACCTAAGAAAAATGACTCACCATAGCGAGATTTTCATTAGAGCAATCACTTATTCATGAAACAGTCAACAGGGTTAATTAGGTTGTTGAACAACAAATTTTTAACAGAATTAATTAGAATACTGCGTTTAATTACATATTTTATGAGTAATCAATCAATAGAAATTTCTAACGCTATAATTAAAATGTTCAGAAAATACAGTCGTAATTACTTGGATGAGACAAAAGTTTTGTAATATTTTCGTAGGTGCGTCTATCAAGTGACCGAAGAAATTCAAGCCGTGGGAAGGTACCCGCTGTGGTTGGTAGTTGATGCGCCGACACATTGGGCATTTCTTTCCTCCATGTGTAATTTGAAAACAACACAAATGAACATGCAGCGTAGTCACATTTTGGAACTTTACGAGTTCAAACTAGGCCATAAAGCTAGAGAAGCAGCCAAAAAAACATTTGTTAAGCGAAAGAGGAAGGCGTAGTTAATCACATAAAAGTAACCAGGTGGTTCATGAAATTTTGCTCGGGTTGCAAAGAACCTGGATAGTCCAGTATGGTCAGAGACCAAAAACAGTGGATTCCGAGGCCGTGCTTCTGGCCCAAAAGACAAATCCATCGAGTAGCATTCGGTGAGTATCAGGCGACCTCCTCATCTCAGAGTCTAATGTAGTCTGTTACCTTCACAAAAGCATCCAGAGCTTCCAAATTTTTGTTCAGATTGCAAAAACTTTCGAATAACACGAGTATTATGCGCATATAAATATTCTACCATAAGAAACCAGCTTTGGTGGCCATTAAGGATGATGTCAAGTCACTTCCTATTTATAGAATTCATATAATTAACAGCGAATAAATAAGAGAAATACTTTGATTCCTGTGCCGTAACGGTTAACGTGCTGGACGGCGGCCTCGAAGTAAGCGAATTCAAACTCCAGTCGTGCTATTACGTTCACTTTCAAACTAATACATTTAGGAAAGGCATGAAACCCCCATATCTACCTAGCAATGGGTTAAATTGTATCACTGATGTTCTAAGATGGCTTTGGCATTAAATAACCGAAGGTTGATATGCCATTAAAACTAAACAAACCAAACCAAACTATAATTAGTATCTCATAGTTATACGTATCACTTAAAAAATTATAATGATTATGGTAAGTGTAAATAAAGATTCCAAATTTATCAATCTTGAAATTACTTTATTCTTTAACTTGAAATATCTTGATGCTGCAGCGTTCACATACAAAAATTTGTTCATTATAACAAATTTTTGGAAAGATAAAACGATATATATATATATATATATATATATATGATTTTTAATTAAAAAGAAGAATGATTCAAAAGTAAACTTTTAAAAGTTAAAAAGAAAAAAAGATTTTCTATCATTTCCTAAAATACATACTTGCATTGAATTTAATGTAATTTATATATGCCTAAGATTGTAATAATTTTATATCTAACTGAAACTTAGCAAAAACAAACAAAACGAAACAAAAAAACAACAACAAAAAACGGTACATCATAGAGAGTTTTTTTTATTTGAGCAATTCACAAAAAATCTTTAGACTATAAAGCAATTTTCAGTTCAAATTGCTACTGAATAATAATTATGTGAGGTAGTGCTAAAAGCAATATTCAAATCATTAAAATTCTTTCCCCAGTCGACTGGGGCTGTAGAATACACCGACAGCTTTTCTGCAGAGGGGTAAGACCCCACAACGAGTGTCCTGGATATGAGACTGAACAATCTGATGGTGAGGTTCCAGCAATGCTGGAGCTTTGGGGAATGCGGAGTACCCCTTTATTGCCATCGCTCCCAGATCCACTCAGGCCCGGAGTGGTAGCACCTGATAAGGGTCCTGTCTATGGGTTAAATAGAACTAAACGGTGGTTGGCGTTTACTGTTTTTATGCTTTTAAACCGTGTATTTATGCTGAACTTAATTGTTTAAAATAGAACTGTTTTGACATTAAAACTGCCTACTAATGTTACACTGAATTGCTCGAAATAGAACTGTTTTGACATCTAAACTGAGTATTTATGCTAAACTGAATTATCTGAAATAAAACTGTTTTGACATTAACTCTGTGTATTGCCCAGTCGGCTGGGGCTGTAGAATATGCTGACTGCACCTCTGCAGAGGGGTAAGACCCCCACCCCCAATGAGTCTCCTGGATATGACACTAAAAAGTCTGATGGTGAGGTCCCAGTAATTCAGGGGCTTTGGGGAATACGGAGCAGCATTTAATTGGCATTCCTCCCAGGTCCACTCTGGTTGGTTTGTTGGGTTTTATGGCATATCAACCTTTGTAGGTTATTTAACGCTAAATCCCTTTTTATGTAAATAATCAGTTCTATTTCAAACAATTCGGTTTAGCATGAGTACACAGTTTGTCAAAAACATTTCTATTTCAAACTATTCAAGCAGTTGTATGTAACAATTCGGTTAAGTGTAAATACAGTTTTAATGTCGAAAAACAGTTCTATTTGAAGTAATTCAGTTAAGCATAAGCACGCAGTTTAAATGTAAGTACGGTTTAATTGTAAAAGTCATTTCTATTTCAAACTATTCAGTTTTACTCAAACAATTCATTTTAGCGTAAGTATGCTGTTAATTCTATTTAACACATAGATAGGACCCTTATCAGGTGCTACCACTCCGGGCCAAAGTGGATCTGGGAGCAATGGCAATGAAGGGGTACTCCGCATTCTCCAAAGCTCCAGCATCGCTGGAACCTCACCATCAGATTGTTTAGTGTCATATCCAGGACACTCGTTAGGGGGGGGTCTTACCCCTCTGCAGAGGTGCAGTTAGTGTATTCTACAGCCCCAGCTGACTGGACAATACAGAGTTAAATGTCAAACAGTTTTATTTCAGATAATTCAGTTCAGCATAAGTACACAGTTTAGACGTCAAAAACAGTTCATTTCGAGCAATTCAGTTCAGCACTAGTACTCAGTCTCAATGTCAAAACAGTTCTATTTTAAACAATTCAGTTTGGCATAAATACGCAGTTTAAATGCAAAAATCAGTATAGTGAAAGAAGCACGTAGTTCTATTTAACCCATAGATAGGACCCTATCAGGTGTTACCACTCCGGGCCAGAGTGGACCTGGGAGCGATGGCAATAAAGGGGTACTCCGCATTCCCCAAAGCTCCAGCATTGCTGGAACCTCACCATCAGACTGTTTAGTGTCATATCTAGGACACTCGTTGGGGGGGGGTGGTCTTACCCCTCTGCAGAGAAGCAGTCGGTGTATTCTATAGCCCCAGCCGACTGGGCAAGGTCCACTCTGGCCCGGCGTGGTAGCACCTGATCGGGCCCTATCTATGGGTTAAATAGAACTAACGGCATACTTAAGTTAAACTGAATTGTTTGATTAAACTGAACAGCTTGAAATAGAAATGTTTTTGACAATTAAACCGTACTTACATTTAAACTGCGTGCTTATGCTAAACTGAATTATTTCAAATAGAACTGTTTTTGACATTGAAACTGTATTTACACTAAACTGAATTGTTTAACATAGAACTGTTCTGACATGTAACTGTGTGTAAACACAATATGTACTTATGCTTAGCTGAATTAGAACTGCTTGACTAAACTGAATAGCTTTAAATAGAAATGTTTTTTACAATTAAACTGTACTTACGTTTAAACTGCGTGCTTACGCTAAACTGAATTATTTGAAATTGAACTGTTTTTGACATTGAAACTGTACTTACACTAAACTGAATTGTTATATATAACTGCTTGAATAAACTGAATAGTTTGAAATAGAAATGTTTTTGACAATTAAACTGTGTACACATGCTAAATTGAATCGTTTTAAATAGAACTGTTTATTTACATAAAAATGGATTTGGCGTTAAATAACCTACAAAGGTTGATATGCCATAAAACCCAACCAACCAATCATTTAAATTCTCGATATAATAGAGATAACACGGAAATACTAATTAAAATATCTAATTCCTTCCTAAGTTGATATCTTCATGGACCGTTGTTACAATGGGAAGCTTCAAAAGTCATCTATTATTGAATAAAAATTAAATTTTATTTGAGAGAAGCACATTTTTGAAGGCAGAGTTCCTGCGTGCTAATATTTCATAACTAATTGAAATTCCTTCCCACGCGCAACAAAGACATGATATCGTATTATAACGGAAAGTACGTGTCAGTCTGTAACCAAAGCTACGTCACTACCGATGTCATAATTCCCCCTTTTTTACGTTATATTCTCGATGCTTATTAAATAGTGCGTATTTAATCTTAATTAACATCTTATTCATTAATGACGTCCAGCTAAGTTGGATTTTTTGCTGCCAAGAGGGATACTCTGCCATTTTCAATCACTGGGGATGTTCTACATAGATTTTGCTAGTTCAGATAAAAACAGTATGCAACAACAACGAGAATCATAGATTTTGTTTGGTTTGGTTTCTTTGTTTTTAATTCCATATCAAGCTTCGCGAGTCATTAAATGCGAAAGCCATCCTGGTTGAAGACCAATAGTAATACTTTTTAACCCATAGCTGGGGAGATAAGAGGGTCGATACCTTTCTTAAGAGTATTTGTCTGAAAGTGAAAGTAATCGCACGACTGAAATTTGAACTCGCTTACTACGATGTCACAGTCCAAAATGTTAGCCACTTGGACTCAGAGAGAGAGAGAGGGGTGGGGAGACACCGAGAGAGACGTGAAGAAATTAATGAGGAACATCCTTTTAGACCAAACTAGACTTAAACCGCAGGAAATAAGTGGTAATATGCAACAAAAGAAAGTTATATTTAGAGCATAATAGACTTCTTCAACAAGAAGAAAGAGATCATATCCATGAAAATGAACGAGCATATAAATCTCGAGTGGCAGAGAGAAGCGCGTAAACTTCGATTACAGATAATATGGCAAATCATCTTTTCTCGCTTAAATAGCTCTTGATTTTGTCCCGTGGAATTTCCATGGGTCCAGCTAGGTTCAATCATATTTTTGAAAAATAAAATAGGGATGAATCAACGACTGTTTTCTGAAAGAAATTGTCAAAAAACCCCCATCAACCGAAGGAAACAGGACGCTTAAAAATTACACAAATTTTGAATATTTTGGTTTATTCAAGAATTTTACACTTTTGCTTGTTCAATTTAGAAAGTTACCTTGAAGCTAAGTGTATTATGAGTATTCAAATATACATTATATGTTCAAATATTTTCTCTGCCATTCCAGCTCAAAGAAAATCATGATCGAAGAGGTTTAGTTTCTTTGTTTAATGGCATATCAACTTGCGTGGGTTATTTCATGTCAAAGCTGTCTTTGCAGAATAATATTAGAAGTACTATTTAACCCATTGCTGGTGGGATAAAGGGTTTCATACCTTTGCAAAAGTTTGATTTGGTTTCATTGCATATCGACCATTTTGGCGTATTTTTATGCTAAATCCATTTTTATACGTATAAACAGTTCTATTTCCAATAATTCAGTTTATCATAAGTACCCATTTTAAATGTCAAAACAGTCCCATCACAACCAATTTTGTTTAGCATAAGTATACAGCGTAGTTCTATATGACCCATTGATAGGACTCTATCAGGTGCTACCATTCAGTGCAAGAGTGGAACTGGGAGCGATGGTAATGAAGGGGTGCTCCACATTCCCCAAAGCTCCTGCATCACTGGAACCTCACCATCAGATTTTTTAGTGTCATATCCAGGACACTCGTTGTTGGTCGTACCCCTTTGCGAAGAAGCAGTCGGTGTATTCTACAGCTCCAGCAAACTGGGCAACCTTTCCGAAGGGTTTTATTGTCTGAAAGGGAACTTAATAGCGTGATTGGAATTCGGTGAACGTAAGAACGTGATTTGATCTCTAACTCGCATCCTAAGATGTCACAATCCAGTACTTTAGCCATTACTTTCCTTAAAATAAAGATTTCGTCTCATGAAGCCATGAGTAATCTTTTCATTTCCTTTTTCGTTGTTGAAAGGATTTTTAGACTTGAATAATAAAATTAATTGTATTACTTTTCGTATTGCATACATTTACCTTCAAGTCTTTAAGCCATTACTTAACACTTTGAAGGTGTGCTTAGTGTAACGGTTTTCATCGTTGAAAATGAACCTGGTGACCCGCGTTCAAATCCTCGACGAGTCAGTTTTCGTTTCAGTTTACGCTAGGGAAAGGCATGAATCCATATTACTATGGATAAATAATAGTGTAGACGGAATACTTTATCATTGGTTAGGCAACCAGTCTAGGAGAAGAAAAATGATTTTAAACCTATCAAACTCCGCTTAAAACGTGACCTTGGGTCATATCCTACCCGTGAAAGAGGGGTTGGGTAAGTACGTACTTAACATTGAAATATGTAGTCGCTAAAAGCAAAATTGAAAAATATCTACACCCGCATTTATCTCTCTTAATCAGACATTCAAACTTGCGGAAATCGGATTATTAACATTACTGAGCTGCAAATTGAACTAGATTTATTCATTAGATTTGATGATGTTAAAGGTATTGCGTTAACAAAATTTCGCTTTGATGTGCTGTTTTTACTGTGTTACAGCAGTATAAAAAAAAAACAAACACAAACTCGGATCATTATACTATGAATTTCAAGAATTCTTTATGTATTCCAAAATTTATGGTCATTGTCAACCAACAAAATCTGATTATCTAAACAAAGGAAATTGAAGAGCATTGGCAACATCGTACAAACCATACAAAACTTGCAATTGTATGAAAATAGTATAGGTAACAAAACATATACTTAGTATAATAACAGACCATTACAAGCGAGTTCAATTCTCACTGAGTGCAGATTTAGCTCGCAATGTAAGGGGCTGTCAGAGGTGGATGTTTAAGGGCGCTTGACTATTTTGTGATTTATGTCAGATATCATATCAGTGGCATAAAAAGTGACGACATATACAATAAAAGCTTTGATTTTTTTTTCTGGAGTCAATGTTTGACTATAATCAATATCGTTTCCGGAGGGTTTTTTTTGGAGGGGGAGGAGAGGTTAAATAGTGTTTAGGGTCTCCATAAAAGCTTTGGGTGTCCCTGGACAAGGAGGCTCTATACTTGTGACCTTGTGTGACAACTAAGCTAATTTTTAGTAAATAACTAGATTGAACAGAATTAGAATTTATAAAGACTGAGTTGTTCCTATGATTCTATAGCAACACAATCTTGACTATATATATATATATATATATATATATATATATATATATATATATATATATATATATATACGTGAGTGTGTTTGTATGTATATATAAAATAACAATCTCAATAATGATAAAATAACATGACACTAAACATTTTTAAAAGTATGAATGTTATCCTCTCATGTACAAAAGACTGAGCAGACCTGCACTGGTTGCTATGGCGACTGGAAAACAAAATCATTTATTGTCTGTACTTGTTTTAAGTGCATATCCAAGGAAATCCAAGATTACCAAGTTGGAATGTAGACAATATAAGATGCCTATAAAAAATGATTACCTTCCCCCACTCCCTAAAAACAACAAAATGTCAAAAGCTTTAAAAAAAAAAAAAAACCCATCATGGACAATAACATAAATCAAAAGAATAAGATTCGTAATAAATCTGAGAAAAGAAAAAAAAACAAAAAACACACAAAAACACTTATTAAAAAAAGGTACATGTAACATATCTTGATAAGGAAAAGCAGATACTACACTCTCTAATCCGAGGCAGATATGCTAATAAATAATCCATTCATTCATTTTAACGGAAGCTGTGGTCGTAGTAAAAACAAACAAACAAATAAATAAATAAATCGAAAGATAAAACCCCACAAATAATCACTTCATTTTGACGCGAACTGTGATCGTAGTAAAAGCAAACTACGAGATTTTTGATAAAATGTAATGAAAGGCGACAAAGAAGTAGATTTGATAAATTTATGTAAAAATATGCAATGTAAACGGAACACTGAAAATTCCTGAAGATCAAAAGAAAAGGGAAAACGGACATGAGATGACTCTTCGCATAAATAAGAATTAATACATCAGATAATATCAAACAAAGGATTATATGTCACTCTCTATAGTGGGTGATAAGTTTTAGATAAGAAAATATAGTACTGGCATTAGAGAATTTGAATTAACATATAAATATTGGTCTTGCATAGAAACAGGCTTAAATATGTGCGAATCATTCAGCCCTAGATACAACAAATGAGATGTGTTGAAAAGTAATTTATTGTAATAATATGTACACAGTTAAGTCAGATATATATATATATATATATATATATGCAAAAGTAGGTGTACTTTATAAATGTATTTACAAATGCACATCGAGAATGCAGGAGAGAATCTGAGGACTGATAAAGAGATGACCCCCCCAAAAAAAAACAGTTGGGTACCCGTTGTTTAAAACGACTCATGATGATATTGATGCTTCTATCTAGGAAGGAGAAATGGATTCTAATTTGCATTCCATAATTATCTCCGTTAAATCGAGAATTTGTATGATTAAAACCCAGACATATTTAGCGCGAATGAAGAGCCTGCAAAATTTGGTCGCAAATTTTATAGTAAGTAGCTTTAACCAATTTAGAGCATTTTAAGTGTATTGCCCTTGTAAAAATCTAACTATAATGTGTTGTTTTCTCTTGGTTCTGTTCACACACACAAACATAATTAGAATTTTAGTAATATATGCATGAGAAGGAAGAAAATATGATGACATAATATGAAGCCTGGCAAAGTTGATACTTGTTGGCATTTATATTTTTGTTGAAAAACGGATATTATGAAAGAATACTTATAAATGAAATTTAATGACGACTTTGAAATAACAGTACAGTTGAAATGTTCCTATTGTAAACTAATTAAATTGATATACATTTTCTTTTTATTAAAAAGAGATGATTACATCCTTAACGGTTCAGTACATATTGTGTCGGTCTGATTTACTTGGGAGCTGCACTCCGAGATAACACTTGTAGCAGACATGTCAATGTCTGCTCCACTCTCTTCAAATGTAATTTGAAACATTTGCATAATGTAATTAAGTTTTATTTCTTTTTATTTGCTAAAAAGTACATTCTCTTCTTTCCTAGCGGGTAGCATAAGCTTTGCTCATTTAATTTGCCAATAGGTCGCTTGACAGCGTACAGAGTTAGAGATATCACAGAAAGAATGAAAGTTAGATAGAGAAAAGAAAACACCACCACCAAATAAATAAATAAATAAATATAACTAAAATCAACAAAAAGATACAAAAAAGAAAACAAAAACATACTAAAAAGAAAAAAGAAACAAAACACGCAAAAAGAAACAAAACCAATAATCAAACAAAAAAGAAAAAAAAAAGAAGGAAAACACGAAGGAACGGATGGTGTGGCAACTGGTGGGGAAACCAAGATACAACGCGAAGAGAGAAAAAAGAGATGGAAGATGGGTGATGAATTGCTTACACCTCGATTCTTTAGATTTGTAAGTAACAGAAAGTTGAAAGATGCCTAAGAACAGCTCGCTAGCGATTTGATGCAGAGAAATATGAGCAAAATTACAGAATTCAATTTTGTAAAATAAATAAATAAATAAATAAATAAACACTGAGAAACATAGAAAATACGTAGGTTGAAACTAAATAGGAAAAAGAATTTCCAAAAGGAAAAAAATTTTTTAGTGCTGAGGATTATTAAAGATTGGATGTCACTTTACCCCCAGCAATAAGCAAATGCAAAAAAAAAAAAAAAAAAAAAAAAATTCAAAATCTTTTATCAAAATTTTTACTATTCTTGTATATATGTGTGTGTGTGTGTGTGTGTGTACATAACTAAAACCAAACAATAATGGCATATCATAGCGAGATTTTTGTTAGAGCAACGTACTTAGGATGAATAAAGTAATTTCCAGTCTAATTTTCGACTGACTCATATTTTATCTTCGTTCACACTGAATGTTTTTTAAACATTCAAATTGTATGACGGAGGTAACAATGAGATGTTAATCAGAATCCTTCATCCTTTAGTGAATAGAAGCATTGGTTTCACCATGGACCGCTGCAATAACGGGAACCCATTGGGTTAACGGGCCATCAAGTTATAACTAAAATTATCACACCCATTTTCTTCATAGAGCAGGTATCTTTGAACCTTGCCTCTTCAACAACAATTTTTTAACTCACTTTAAAAAATTCTTTTTTTGACACAACCCCCCCCAAATGAATAATTGGAAATTCCAAGAAGAATCGAAACCATCCAGACAACAGTTTTAAAATCAGCAAGAATATTTGAGAGTGCTGAGAAGACCTGCTGTCACTTGCTCTCAAGCAAAAAAGAAAAAAAAAACAAAAAAACACCACCAGTTACTACTAGTGTGAAAACTCAACAAGTACAAAATACAATATCGATGACTGTCATAAGATTTTAAAGATTTTTTTTATTATGCATAACATTTTTTTAGAGTGGAGGCTTGTATAAACAAAATATACAGTATATATTCTAATGAATTAATAATAATATTTTATTGACTGTTGTGTTTGTTTTTCTTGTAGAATGTGAATTTTACTTGAATTCTCATTTTAAGAGAAGAGAGCAAGCATCAGTTTATTCCTTGAAGATGGCTATATTTCTTAACTTTTTTTAATTTCTTTTTTTTTTTTTTTTTTTTTTTTTTTAAATTTAAAACAAATTTTAAACGCTTTTTAAAAGCAAAACAAACACCCCACCCCAGTGATAATGTAATTTGGGAATTATGAATTAACTCATGAATAATTCCTTTCAAAATATAAGTCAGTCAGTGGTTTGATAATTGCTATTTACCTAACAAGAACCCTTTTTCGAAGAATGAAATATGGGTCTATTACAAAGTGTTGGATATTGACAACAATTTTTAGCATTTGACAAGCGTTGGGCAAAGTTTAAAAACATATCGATCTTTGAAAGACTATGTGAAGATATTTAACCACATAATGACAATTTCTATTCCTACAACCTGTCGAATTTAGCTGTTATTTGATTTTTTTTACATATATTTTTGTCGGAATCGTCAATATCGGAATCATTACGGATTGACAAGTGAGTGATATGCTGTCGTCAGTCAAAAGATTGTACATAACTTCCATAGATCTAAAGAAACATTTACTAAATTTCATTTATTATAATATCAACTTACATTGTAAGAAAATACTTCATTAGAGTCAAGCAGTAAGTCTCACCACCTGGCTGAAATAAGTCTTTTCTTAAATGTCATCGTGCAATTCTAATCATTCAATCACTCGAGATTAAAAAAAAAATAGCATTGATCATTTGGCCTTATTTCTTCCGTAAATATACTCTTTGGTTGGATCTTTTGCGTATGCTTTTTAATTGTTTTGTTATTCAAAATTCGAATTTGATTATACTGTGAGTATTCAATTTCTAAGATGCAAATATTATGTATTATCGGAAACATACTTCCTTCTTCACAGTCATTATAAATCAACATTTTTATTATTTGAATCACGAGTTTTGATTTCATTTCCACCAACTGCAAAAATCTTGATCAGAATCTGCCGTTTTTTGGATTCGGAATTCAAAGTAAAATCTTTAAAAGCTATATAACGCCTTATAATTGTCATCTTTTACTGCTTCTAACAAGTTTTGTCAACGAAACTTTGGCTCTTTCTATTTGAAAGCAAATGACTGGAATTCAACCAAAAGTTTTTCTTAATTTTTTTTTTTAATTCCAAGAGTTGCGTGGGGTGGAAATGAATAAACATATGCACAAATAAATATTTATTTTACAATGAACGTTTTTATGATTTAGAATATCACTTTTTTTCACAACTTTTTTTTAAAAACCTGTGCATTTTAGATAAATAATTTAAAGATTTTAATGACTGATTTATGTGAGAAAAAAATTAATAAATACGCCTATTAATCAGAGAATGAACCTAACCATATTGCAAACAATCAAACATTAATTTTAACATGAGAAGAGGATGAAAGTCTTTAATACTTATTTAGACTTTTTCAACATAAGTTTGAAATTTAAATTTCTTAAAAAGAGATTCCACCGTGGTAAGTCCATTATTCGTGTACTTGTAGAAACTACGATCCTCAAGTGGTATCGATCGACACAGTAGCCATCTAGCTTTATGCTATTTTTAGATCATCGTAGTGACTGTAGTGTTGTTGAAAGACTTGTCCAACATGAATATAGCAGAACACAGGTTGGACAAGCTTGCTTTAAAAAGATAAATGTTTTGTCAGATATGTCATAGGACATATTTACAACATGTTGGTGTTGCTGGTTTTAAGAGTACGCAAGAATACCGACTATGGTCTCTTGCTAAGCTAACTTTCAAGCGGAGGAGGAATTGCTTCTCTTGAAAATCAGCGTTTGAAATTCTGGGTTTTGACTAGATTCGAACACACACACACACAGATAGAGAGAGAGAGAGATTAAACAATGAACCAATCATATGATGGTTATATACTGAGGTATTGATTTTTTAAATCCGAAGATACGTGTAGACATAAATACATCTCAGTGAGAAGACTGGACAGATTTAAAGGGATATGTTGTCGTAGATGAGAGAGAGAGAGAGAGAGAGAGAGAGAAATGTGTGAAAGATGATATGTCGTCACTCATCATCCGTTGTTTGATAGTATTCAAACGCAGGTAAACAATAGGTAAATCGTTTCTTACCAACGATTCTCTGGTAGAGATGATCATTATAATCTTGTAATAATATATTAATAACAGTGGGCACGCACTCACGACCATACATACATACATACAGCGTTTGTCGGAGAGCAGTGTATGCAAACTGTTGCAAGTGATTTCAATCCCTAATAGGTAAGCCACATGAGGCTAAATCTCGTCAATAAAAATAAACTATTAAATATAAAAGGAAAAACAAACATTCAAAAAACATATCAACAGACACTACGAAGATGAATAGATCGAGGTCACTAGATAGATCAACAGGGAGATAGATTATCGAAAAGACACAAAAACAAACAAAAAATTTTTGTCAGTTAAGTTGATACGAAAAATGTAAATAAAAGGATATATATATATATATATATATATATATATATATATATATATATATATATAGTGTGTGTGTTGGGCACTTTACGTGGTGTAACGATTAGCAAGTTAGATTCGAAGACCACTGTGCATTCGATTCACACTGGGCGCCCCATACTTCTGGTCTTGTGCCACAACTAAGCCAAGCTTAGTAAATAACTATTATTTGATTGAGTAGAAATGCTATTATTTAAATTTAAATTTAAAAAAAAGACAGGAAAATAATTGGCTAAAGTATCACAATATTATCAAGTTTGTGAAAAAAAAGAAGTAATTGTCACGCGTATAATCTATCTTAGGAACTGAGTTAACGATAAGATGTTTGCAACTAACATTTTAACGGACTGGATTTTCTGATTTTTCTCCGCTTCTCATCCTTTCACGAAAATACAAAAGCGACTTTTCATTTCGCCTTGTCTCATGATCGCATTTAACATTACAGTAGTCCGGCTGCTGATATACTCTCTCTCGCTCTCTCTTATGATCAAAGGCTTTATACTTATACTGAGTATTTTTGATCGCTTCGTATAATATTGATCTCTTATTTCAATCATTTGAATCCGATTCTTACTCCACACTTTACATAGAACTAAGTTTTGTTTTGAGCGTTCAATTCCAGCAGCCGTTTTACCAGTCTCTCTTGTCTTTAACAATCTATATTTTAATAAATTCAAGTAGAAGAAAATTAGTTTTTTCTTCTTGACCTTTAATTTTTATAAGAAGCTATAATTTACGTAATATTCTAAGAAACTTCCAAGATAATAACAATTGCAAAAGAGGCTTGATGAACTGGAGATTAGAGGAAGAACTGAAATCATCCAGACCACAGCACTGCTAAAATTGGATACTTAGTAAGGTCCTGTAGACCAGAAGAGACTTGCTGTCGCACAAATTCCAGTGAAAAACCATCAGTTAGAGCCAGTGTGAAAGTTTAAAATTACAGGATATCTTGAATTTGCTGTCACCTTATGTCAATCTAACCTGTCATTTTGTCACTGTATGACAATTGTGGAAAAAAAAAAGAAACCCGTGAGCTGTTAAGACAACAGGTATGACAACATCTCTTCAAATATCTATTAAAAAATCAACTGCATAATTTTTCCACAAACGAACTTGAAGCTGAAATAATTGCTCAAGAAGAGTAGACTACTGTTCCGATGATGCGAACCTGGAATTTGTGGTTCTAAAAATGTCATCATCGTAGTCTTTCTAAACGCGAGAGAATACACTTCAATGATTGAATTCAAAACCTTTTTGATAGAAATATTTTTAGCTCACACTTATTTCTTTTTACTGTAACCAATATCGATTTATATAATAACCAATTATGGCCATTTATTAAATAAGTTAACAGGTGTGTAAAATTTACATAAAAAAAGCGATAAAAGAAATAATGTATACAAAAATCATGTGATTGTGGTGACGGTAGTAAATAACTCCGTTGTTCTGTGTATATCTGCAATGAAAACAAGAGATATTTTTCTGAAGAAAGAAAGAAAGAAACCCTTCCAAAATGCTATTATTTTTCACAATTGTTTGAATTAGAATAATACAGTCTTAGTTAATGCATATTATATTTCTTAGCTGTATAGTATTTTTTAAGAAACAGAAAACAGTAATATAACGGAAGATTAGTTAAAGTTTAGTGTTTGCGAAAGAATGAATGAATGAATGAATGAAATGGCGAAAGGAAGAAAAAGATTAAACTGTAAATTCATTAACGAAAATAATTAAAAAAAGATTGAGTTTTTAATGAATTAACACCTTTTTCTTTAATCATGAAGTCTAATTGAGGAGGGGAAAGGAAAAAATAACAGGTGACAATAACATAATTCCAAAAGATCAACAGTAGTGAATTTGGCAGACGACGCTTTTGAATCGGGTTGGGAGGGAGGTACGTTTTAGAGGCGGATTTGAAAGCGAAGCAGACACTAAATAACAAAACAACAAGAAAAAAGGGATCACGGAGGGATCAAACATAGATAAAATATCAACTTACCTGAAAGTGCAACTGCAGCTAAGGCCATAATCAACGCAAGAACCAATTGGCTTGTTGCAGCATCTCGCATCGCTGCCATGATTTTGTAAATGAATCGAAGGCAGCTTTTAAGCGGAGAGAAGTCCGTTCACCCGAACAATACTTCACTTTTTTTCTTTTTTTTTTTCACTTTACAGACCCGTAACGCCCACTCGCATCCACTCACCCGTCTGAAATACAGAGTGGGGAAAATGTAAGATATTTTTTCTACATCCAAAACTGAAAGTTTGGTGCATCCACACTGGAAATGAAAATTATTGTTATTTTTTTTTTCTTAGGAGAAACAAAAGGTAGTCCCCAAAAAGAGCGGCTGATCTCTAGCGCGCCATATTGTGAAAGTAGGTCGCTCCAGCCCTGCTGCTGCTGCTACATTTCAGATGCTCCGAGCTTTTCCTTCTACAAGAGAAGCGCAGCAGTCCGTTTGTTTGCTATAACAAAATATTAGCTCATTGGAACAGAAATTTTTTCATTAAACGTTCAAAAAAGATAAAAAAGACGACGACAACAACAAATAACAAAACTTTTCCAGTATGTTTCACATAAATTATTCAAAGAAAAAAACAAAACAAAAACAAAAATTAAATTTCAATAATCAAAATTCTTTACTTTTTATCCCCCACAATCGTCAACTTAAGGATCTTTTTTTTCTCTAAATCTTATTAAAATAGTAAAATCAAATTTAAAAAATGTGTGGGAGGAGTTTCAATAATTTTTACATAAACATTTTATTCGTTAAAAATATTATTTTGGAAAAAACATTGAGGGGAGAGGGAGAAAGAGAGAGAGAGAGAAGATGACTGAAGCATTAAAAAAGTTGTTGAATTGCTTTTATTCATTGAGAAGAGTCATTTTCAGAAATAACAAGAATAAATAATTAACTAATTTCTATAAAAGAATCTCCTGAAAAATAAAAATAAGATGAAAAATGTACAAAATTTAAAAACTTGAAATCTTCCATTCATTAATTTACTCTTCCTTTCACTCATTCCAATTTAAACCTGTCAGAATACGTTGAACGCTTATTTCCTTTCTTTTCATACAAATGCAATTTCAAATTTAACGAAATAAGGACATTTAAAAATGAACATTTCCTTTTATTATCATTATTATGTAAATTGGGGATTCCATCAGAGAAATTATTCTTGGAGGGATTATATTGATGGTACCATATTTCATTTGTTTTCTTAAAAGCTTCCTAGTCAATAAGATAAGAAGTACCGGAATGTCACAAGTTGTGTGGAAGCTATCATCGATGACGTAATCGCAGCTCTCTTCATACTCAAAGAGCAAGGATATGGCACCTATCGATTCTTCCTTAAGTTTCTTTCCTTTTTATTATTTATTGTTTGGGACAAACAAGACTTCCGCCCTCTTATCACTTTACATTTTTTTCTTTTTATTTACGATTGTTTATCTTCGTCAACAACTATGAAGTCTTTCTGCTTCTTGTCGGTTAATCTGAATAAATGATTATAAAAGATCATATATTAAAAACTAATCAAATTTTGGTCTTTCCCCCCATTAAAACGAATTTAAAAAATAACTAAAGTTATTATTTTAGGTCAAGTTTTAGTTTTATTTGATAGATGGTAACATCATAATTTTTTTCTTTTTTGGCGACCTTAGTCGAGGGTCACCCAAAGACTCCCTTTTCAATAGCTACGACACCGAGGTGTAGGGGAGGGCGCTATTGCATTCCCAGGATTGCTCCACTTTACCCTTGATCCCCACCTTATAGTGCTGGGTGCAAAGCAAGGTGGCGCATCAAGTACCATTTTTTTAGTCTTTGGTATGACTCAACCTGGGATTGAACCCCAGTCTCCCGGACTATTGGCGAACACTCTACTCATTAGACCAATTATTAAAAGCAAAATAACACCATATATCTAATTAATTAATTCATTTTCAAGATTTAGATTCGCCGAAAGTTGACAAATTTACGTAAATAAAAATGTTTTTAAAGTTTTAAAATACTTTAAAAGTTTTTGAATGAAATTACTCGCTAGAAACATGAATAAATCGCTCCATCAAAAATATTACACGTTGATAACCATATCACTAACTATGGTATTTAAAAACAAGCAGTAGGTCAAAATTAATGGCAAAAGACTTTTTGCGTCACTTTACAATATATCTATTAAGGTACGCTTTGGTTTCGCGTTAAAAGTTGTTAGTACAGAAGTACTCAACCCGAATACAAGGAATAAAACAGGAAATTGTTAACCCCCCCAAAAAAAAAACAATTGTTACTGTAGGTAACCATACTTTTTTCATCAAACAAAAACAAAAAGAGTGAAAAACAAAACAAAAACACAAACAAACAAAACAAAAACCTCCCAGTTTCTGGCTTTAAAATTTATATTCATATTATTATTGTATTTATCTTGCTCTACTGGCCAGTATTTGAGCACTTTTCTGATTTAAGACAAAACGTTTCGATGACATATTAGTGTGTGTGTGTATTATTTTGTATATTTTCTAATGATAATCTTACACATCGCAGTCGACTAAGGCTGTATAATACCCCGAATGCATCTTTGCAGAGGGTTGAGACTCCCCAACGAGTGTCCGAGATATGACATTAAACCATCTGATGGTTTGGCTCCAGTTCTGGAGTATCTGATCGGATCCCATTTATGGGTCAAATAAGACACAAACAAACCGATAATCTGACAGAAATTAAAATCCGTATTTTTTCCACCGGTAATGCTATTTCACTTTCTTTTTTTCTAATCTGTCTATATGTCAGTCCTATTCCCTTTTCAATTCATTTCCTTCTTACTTAATCTCCCCTCGTTTTCTTTCGTCTGTTCAATTGAGTGATTTGAAAAAGAATTCAGTCGACTGGTACTCCCGTGTTCTCTATTATCCAGCGTTGAAGTGGTGATATCAATCGCTGATGTCATCCCTTCAAACTATATGGCACGTGTCGATACATCGGTAAATAATCTTGTCATTGATTTTATTTGGCTGCCTCTTTTTCTTTATTACTTTCTATTTTTTCCCCCATGCTTTCAGCCATATGAAAAGGCATGATCCTTAACTAATCTAATTTTTTTTTTATATATACTTTCAATACAGCAAATCCTTTATTCAAAAAGTGGGAGGAAAAGAAGAAACGACAAATTTTAATAAATTCAGGAAGATTAAGAAATAAAGAAGCCCATAACGTTATATTAAGTACTAATTTTAGTGTTTTTTTTCTTCTTTTCTTCAGGACTTTTATTGGTGCAAAGGTAGTATAAACATCGATTACATTTGCTTTCTAGATGAATAAAGATTTTGTGTTATTTTATGTTGCTGATTTTACTGTTTTTAGCGTCTCTTCCAATAAGAAAATCGTTTTAGATCAATTTTCTTCTCCAAAGAAACGTCAACAAAAATATATAAAAATGGTGCGTTATGCGTAAGAAAAAGAAATTATTATTATAGGCGTTTAAATAATGATAAATAGAAAATAACTATTTTTGTATTTAAACTTTGCTTTTTTTGTGACTTGGGTAATGAAATTTTCAAATTTACTCATTTTCCAGAACATTCCAGGTAAATTCAATGCTGAGTAGCTGATACAGAAATTTCGAGAACTCAGAAATATTCTAAGTGATAAAAAATATGTCTGAATATAATAAACATACACATATTAAATCAGCTTTTTATTTAAAAGAAAACAAGATGGCGAGGACGTTTTCAAAAATGGCGTATTCACCCTCATGGAAAAAAGAAATTTATTTATTCCAAGTTAATGGTTAAAATGCAAACATTTTTTCGCAAAGCTTATCAGCCACATTTGTACTAGAAATCAACAGCGTTCCAGTAGATCTTGATTAAATGCCAAACGAGAATAAAAAATGTGTTTTGTTACTTAAGTAAAGCGTCTCCATATTACGACAAAAGGATATTTCGAATTTGTAATTCTTCACTTGAACAACTGAATTACCTTCAATTAGAATTGTTGACAAAAATACCTGACAGCTGTAAGTCTCGTCCACCTTTAGACTTGCATCACAGTAAAACCCATTTTCTATCAATGCAGACAGCTACAATCGTTTCTTGGTTCAGTGTCTGTCTGTCTCACACACATATATATATATATATATATATATATATGCTATCGGTCATATGGAAATCAGACCAGGCCGATAAATAAAACGCAATTTTTCCAAGCAGCAGTCATGTCAATACTACTATATCGATGCACCACATGAACGCTAACTAAATGTATGGACAAAAAAGCTTGACGGCAATTATGCAAGAATGCTGCGAGCTCTATTGAGCAAGTCCTAGAGGCAACATCTCACAAAACAGCAGCTGTATGGCCACCTACCGCCTATCACGAAAAGTATCCAAGTTAGACGAACCAGACATGAGGGACACTGCTGGAGAAGTAAGGACGAACTCATAAGCGATGTACTCCAGTGGACCCCTTCAAATGGACGAGTAAAGGTTGGACGACCAGCTACAACCTATATACAACAGCTCTGTGCCAATACATGACGTTGCCTAGAAGACCTACCGGGAGCGATGGATGATAGAGACGACTGGCGAGAGAGGATCGGGGAAATCCGTGCTAGCAGCGCGACATGATGATATATAAGAATGCTATGCATATCCAATCTACGCCTCAGATAAAAGTGATGCCTCCTTCTCAAGAGTTTTTCACAATTACAGTTGTCACACTAAACAGAGCTCTCTCAGAGTCTCTGATGAGACCGATTGGCAAATCTCTGGTTTTCATTTAGTCTATTTTATTCGTGCCCATTGTTTCCTTCATAGCTCATGATCACAGAATTGACAACATGAGGCTAGCCTCTTCCACATGGTGCTCCTCCACCAGGGACTGACCTCTACTGCATCTCCAGACGAATCGTCTTCTGATGAGTTATCAGATGCACTCGAGTAAGGCTCTTGCGAGGAGGAGTCTGACAAACTTGGTTCAAGCTTCACCACCCTCTCACTTTCCGATGCTGCTGTGGTCACCAGTCATCGCGCTCGTCTTCCAAACAAGACGAAAATCCTTCACACCCATCCCGATGTTTAGCAGGACTTAGAATACGCTGATTGTCAAACCTTCCAAAAAGACGTGTCCATACTATGACACTAAACTGCATCTGATGGCGAGACTCCAGTTCTAGAGATCTAAGGAGTGTGGAATACATCATTCCCCATTTCTGCCTGGTCCCATTCTGACCTGATGCCTGTTATGGTCCCACCTATTGGTCAGAGAGACCAGTCAAAAATATTCGTATTCGATAGGACTGTGTGCTAAAAAAAAACTCAACTCCACAAAAAATGTAAACACTAATTGGCAATGACTGAAATTACCTAATTAAAATAACCCTTGACGGGTTGACATGCCATTAAAATCAATCACTCGAAAGCCCTTCACCTGATGGTGTATCTCATTGACCGAGTGCGAAATGTTTATCCCCGTCATTCTTCCTGTTCTAGACTCGGATATACATCAGCTATATTGGGGTCTTTACCCTTCACATGCCCCATACTACTTATGTCCAGGCGGAGAACACACCATCGACATTCTTAATCCGAATTTCATGGGTATACATCACGTTGGCGAGTGCAGCTGAGGCTGAAATGTCTTTTCGTGTTACGTTGTACCAGTATTCTCTTTCCATTTAAAAAAAAGTTAAGTGGCGCTCTTAGCATAACGGTTATCGTTGTAGCAAACCATTTCTGGACGAGGCCCTTTCACGTCATACTAATGCCCTTGGGAAACTCATGAATCCATCTGTTCTTCCCCAGCAATGGTTAAGAGTAGGGTAGGCTGGGTTCTTTAGTTTTGTTTAGGCAACCCATCCCGGAGAAGGAAAACACTGAATTTTAAACCAGTTTTACTCCCCATAAAAACGGCCTTATTCTGCATCCTGCTCATGCGGAGGGGTTGTGTAAATACATATTGTTTGCATTATAACAATATTTTCTATACTCCCGTGGCATCTTTTCTCAATACCATTCCTCCTGGCACATATGTATTAAGTTGGACGCCACATTCGTCCTTAAATTTCTTGGACATAGCCTAATGGCGAATAACTTTCAGAGTCTTGTCGAATAGTCGTCAGATTGAAAAGCGAGACCACAGTCTATGAGAATCAGTTAATATTTACCACCATAATAAGAATCAATCCAAGGTGGAGGCACATGGCGAAACCGGTTCAACAGAAGGAAAAATTTAATCCAGACCCTCTAGAAACACGCCATGAGCCAGCGTAGCATATATTCCCTTTATCTTGCACATATTACATGATTAGAGTTCAGCAATGAGAAAAAGAGTGATGGGACGAGTTGATCCGAACGATCAAACGGAAGCACAATGTTTATGATATTCACCGAAACCATTCTCTCCTATTTAAAGGTATTTTATTGTTTAGTATCAGTCTGCTGTAATGGAAAACTATCAGAAAATAAACAAGGACAAAAGAAAATCTTGACACGGCAATCTGTCTAGAAGGAAAATTCTGAATTCAAACCAGCTTAGCTCCGCTGAAAAAATTACCTTGAGTCCCATCCAGTCCGTGGTGGTGGGAGTTGGTAAATGTAAGTAAGTGTCACTCACACCCAGTCTCCCTTTCCGTCAACACACTGATGTTGGGTCTATTGACTGGTACGCTTCATATTTTTGACCAATGCTTTGACAGCTATCTTTGACACAGAAGGGTTCACACGCCAAGCAATGTATAATGTCCTCTTCACTTCGGGAGGCATGCTTCGTCAATTAATTCTCATGATGTGACTGAGACCTAGCTCATCCGCCAAAGCGACACACACCGGATGTGCGAGTTCGTTCTTTATTATATATTACCATTTCTGGGGCACCAATCTCGGTTTAGGTTAAAATTGACCTGTGTCCCAAAAATGACTAAATTGTACACCCTGACTAAGTCTCTAATCGTACTGCTCATGTGCAACCACCAGCACACAGTCTCATGCAAAATGGCTGAAGACTGTAAAGGTGACCTCTACCGCTGATTGCTGGTGTTTTTTTGGGAAGGAGGGGGGGAGGGAGGGAGTAACCACCACAATTGGTTACCCAGTAACTGTCCCATTTTCCATTATAGCCTTGGCTCTAACCAGTCGTCGTTACATGCTCATTAAGTCTATCTCAGACATGGTGCTAAGGAACTGCTTGACGTAGCCTGGAAATCCAGTCACGAATGCGCATGCGAGGCTACATTCGGATATCCCTTTGAATAGTACCTCAAACTTCAGCAACTCGACAAAGTACATGTATACGGATTGACCTGGTCGCAAGCTTAGAGTTACGAACTGTTCATAGGCCATGATCGAGTCCGTTAAGAAAGCTAATCGTAGCTCATTCAGTATTTGCCTTACGTCAGACTTGCCTTCACTAAGCTGCTGATAAAAAAAAAAAAAAAAATTAAAAAAAAGAAGTCCAAATATAACGCGAGAACTCACTCAACTTAGTAATTAACAACTAGCAGGAAATATTTTCAGCTAGTATTTGTAAAAGTTGCAGTCCTCTTTGGAGTTGAATAAATTCTTTTCTATCTCCGTTAAAGAAAGGAAGAGATGAAAATATGGAAATTAAGTGATTCCAGTGTTAACTGGAACTTTTGGTTACCATTTCCGCAAAGCGAATAAAAGAAAAGCTGAAGAATGAGGACAGTGACTATTTAAAGACGCTCCTATAATACCCCTTGGAAAAAAGGCTTCCATAAAGTTTTATAAGTACTAGTGCACCAATTACATTTCCGCGGGCATCATGCAATAAATCTTACTATCCTTTTTTGTTTTGACTTTATTTTTACTACTTTCTCATTCGCTGAATATGAACAATACGGCTGCGTCAATGAAAAGAAACAAAAAAGAATATTTCACTGATAAAGCCCATTGGATATAAACAAACGCTGCAACAAAAACGCCAGTATTTGGATTCTAACCTATAACGATGTGTTTATCTGTTTAGCCAAACATCAAGGGGATTCAATGATGACTTCCACTATGAATTTAGAACTCTTTGTCAAGAGTACTTAGAAAATCGCTCCTCAAAGGCTTTCATAAAATGACATTCAATCTTTCTTTGAATGGCATTTCAATCTTCGTGGATTAATCAATGCCAAAGCCATCCTTGTAGAGTAACTGCAATGATCCTATTTAACTCATAACTGGAGGGATAAGGGGGTTAATCATACCTTTCCCCGAGAGTATTTGTCCAAAAGTGAACGCAATAGTGGGACTGGATTTTGAACTTGCTTACTTCAAGGCCATTTGCTACCGGGACTCCCTCAAATTGGTTTTGATTTCTTTGTTTAATGGCATATCAACCTTCGTGGGTTATTTAATGCAAAAACCACTTTTGTAGAAGAATAGCAATGATACTATTTAGCACATAGCTGGAGGAATAAGGAGGTTCATACCTTTCCCCAAGGGTATTAGTCCGAAAGTGAACCTAATGGCGCAACTGAATTTCGAACTCGCTCACTACAAGGCCATAGCCACTATGCCACGGGAACTCTCCCGATAAAAACTCGGAATCAGATCAAAGTTTGAGAAAGAAATCAGACTGTACAGATACTGAAATTGTTGGAGATGAATATCGGGGAGAGTACTTTTGAAGAAACATTTTTATTTGAAGATTATAGTCACTTACAGAGAGTAATAGCAATAAAGAATCCCGGCGGACCACTGAACGAATATAAAATAACAGAAAGCGAAAAGAGAGATAAGTACTTAGACCTTGCTAGATGACTAAAAAAACTATGGAACGTAAAGGTGACAGAGATACCACTTGTAATTGTTGACCTTGGAAATATCACCAAAGCTTGGTTAAGGAAGTGAAAGACTTAGAAATCAGGGGACGAGTGGAGACCATTAAGACTACAGCATTTTTGAGATCGGCCAGAATAGAGAGAAGAGCCCAGAAGACATGCTGTAACTCAGATTCCTATGAAAGACCATCAGCTAACGTTGGCATGAAAAACTTGCAAGGAGTAACAATAATAAAGAAAAAGGAGTAAGATTGTAAGACTGGTTGGGGGAAAAAGTTACTGTCAATGGTGTGTTGATAATTTCTCAAGGAAGATTTTAAAAAGTTAAGTTATGGGTATGATTGGAAGATAAAAAACCACAAATGTTTTTGCATCAATCTGATATTTAACTCCGTAGATATACGAGATATATACTCACCAACAGCCTTACTGGTTCGGGGAGCTCGCCATGGTGTTATTCTTAGTAAGCACGCGGTGTATTTTCGTTCGGAATGGACACTCTGATCAGAGTTCAAATCCTGGACGAGGTTGTTTACATTTCACATCACTATAAAAGGACAAAGGTGGTCTTCATTTTTACTTTCAGATAAAATTAAGCACAGTAAAACTTAGGATAAAAATAACACCAAATTATCATAAACGCACACACAAAAACAAAACAACAACAAAAAAAAAAAAAAGAACGAATTATATGTATTTACCAAACCTCACCACACTCGCAGGATATGGCACAAGGTCAATTTTTAAGCGGTGTTTAACAGGTTTGAATTGAGAGATTTCTAACTCCTACACTGATTGCTATACCAAGGTTAAAGAGCCCAGTCTCTCCTACTATTTACCCATAGCTGGAGGGAGAATAGTTGGATTCCTACCTTTTGCAAGGATATTGGCTTTTCGTGTAATGCAAGCAGCCTCGTCCAGGATTCGAACTCGAGTCACCATATCCATTTTCTTGAGCCGGTTACCATTACATCACGAGCATTATATGAAAAACTGTTCAAAAGTTTACATAAGCACTTATGCAAAATGATTTTTTTGTTGGAAAACCAGAGAACAAGAAATTTGATGCCAACAGATATTAGTTTTCAGAAACCATCACCAGTAATTTGCATACAGGAATCGAAATAGCGAGAAACATTTCCAATGGAATAGACAGTATATAATTTTTTTTTTGAAACACAATCAATAATTGCCGGCAGGCAAGTGAATTGGAAATTTACTAAGCTTTTGCTTAGATGTAGCACAAGGCCATATGAAAGGGGCACCCAATGAGACTCGAACTCACTCGTGTAGGTTTGCTAGTCGAGCTTGCTAAATAGTAAAAAAAGTCCCCTCCCACCACCAAAGAAAAAGAAAACTATTTGCTCTATAAACTTACGTGTTACATTAGTACAAAGATTAAAAGAAAAAAGTGGATATTTTAGTTGTAGTATAACTCAGACAAAAATTACCCGACGTTAATTTTGGTTTCTTTGTTTAATGGCAAATCAAACCTCGTAGGTTCTCTCTCTCTCTCTCTATATATATATATATATAGCATAATGCCCATGAAAAGGACTAGATTATGTATGGATCAGTACACCTGCCTAAGATCAAGTTTTCCCAAAAATCAAACTGTCGCTTTAAGGCCTACTTCCCAAGATCGGTTTAGTATCTACGCTCTGCCTATACTGGTGTTTCTAAGTTATTCATTTTTACTATGCTGTTCACTTAACAACATTTTAGCTTGCTTATTTCTAGATTGGACATCATCATTATCAACATCAAAGCGTACGGACAGCCTGGATGCCCTTGGCTCTCTCACCACCTGTCCTTATCGGCCTTCGTTCTTGCTAAGACAGCATTCAGTGTCTGCATAGAGCTAAGTTTTTGCTGGTCGTCCAATACTAACGTGTCTGTGAGCAGAAGTCCATAGTGTAACAAAAGTCGCTGACAAAGAAACATACATAAAGTCACATTTTTTATCATACGTAATTCATTGTATAATTTAAGTTTATATTTAACTATTAAAGTCATTTCATTCTTTTTTTTAATAACCATTTCTTTAGAAAGATTAAATGAAAGAATGTCTATATCTAGGTTGGTTGGGTTTCGTAGCAAATCAATACTTGTAGGCTATTTAAAGCCAAATCTCGTTGTGTGTTATATATATATATATATGATTTATAAAATCATTTTGTAGATGACATTTTAAAATGAGCCAGAGGTCATTTTTTGCTCATGGTTAAATGTTTTCATGTATTTCTATCTAACTCGAATAATTCTATCTAATATTAATCATTTGTTTGCACATAGTGTTACGATTTAACTAACATTTAATCTAACATCAGTCATTTGTTTGCACACAGTTAATTGGTTAAATAATTCTATTTGGTCCATAGATGAGACCCTAACAGGTACGACAACTCCTGCTCAAAGTGGACTTGGGAGTATTGGTAATGAAGAAGTACTCCACATTCCCCAGAGCTCCAGAACTGGAGCCTCACTATCAGTTTGGTGTCATGTCTTGGACACTCGTTTTGGAGTGTTTTTTATTTTAACACTCTGCGGAGATGCAGTCGGTGTATTCTTCCGCTCCAGCTAACTGGACTTTTCTTGCTTCTGTTCGTTATTTCTTTGTTTTAGCCACGATGACCTTTTCGATTACTATTTGAAAAATGAAAGCCACCCTTCAATTATTCTTTAACAATATGGAAACCATCGACATTGCTAAAAAATACGAAACTCTTGAACAATTGTTATTGAATAACAGTTTCTTTTTTTTAAATAGAAATTTACTCATCACCTATAAACAAGTACATCTAACATTTTCTTATCAAAAATGTTAATTTTTTTCTCTATCAACGACATCAAAATTTTATCATTTCAAGAGGAACATTCTTCAATCAAAGCAAATATTATTAAGTATTATTCATCACTAAACTCTACAGCATCGAAACCTTGTACCCCCCCCCCAAAAAAACCCCCAAACAAAACAAAAAAAAAAAAGAAAAAAAAACACACCTAATAACTGTAACGTCTATGACACGAAACTGTATTTGATGGTGAGGCTCCAGTCCTAGAGTTATGGGGAATGTGTAGAGGTCCATTTTGATCAGGAGTGGTAGTACTTGCTGAGGATCCTATTTGGGTCAAAAACAAATATTTAATCATCTACTATACTTGAAATCATTTAACTGTGTGCTAACAAATGACTAATGTTAAATTGAATTACTGGTGTTACATAGCAATACTTGGAACCATTTAATTGTGTTTCGAATGAGCTCTGGCTAGTTTAAAAATATTATCTACAAACTATTCGTTTACAAATGATTATATAATAGAATTTGGCATTAAAAACCAACAAGGGTTGATGCGTCATAAAAACAAATGGCAAACAAAAAAAAAAAAAAAGAAAGAAAAGAAAAAAAAACACTAACTGTATTCCTTGGAAAGAAGTAAGACCCCTCCAAAAAGGAGGGGTATTGAGCATAAAATAAACTGGATCTGTTGGGGAGGCTCCAGTTTTAGAGATCTTCGGAGTGTGGAGTATCCCTTCATAGCCATTAATTCCAGGCCCACTTTAACCTAAAGAGGCACTACTTGTTCTGGTATTTTACACGAAACGAATCAAATTTCTGCATAAAAAGTTTATGTGTCCAAAAAAGAAAAAGAAAAATCTAAGAATCCTCCTTTAACAAAAAAGAAAAGAAAGTACATCTATATATTCATGCAATTTTATTTTATTACTGAGTTAACTTTCTTTTTCCTGTTCAGGTCTTCATTCACATTACAGTTACCCTGTTGACAAAACACTAAGATTAATGGTATTCAAACATTGATCACTTTCAAGTGAAAAGATGAATTAATAGTAATTATAATAATCTTATTATATCTGACCAAATGTCCATCCGTTCGACTTAGGCTCCTTCATTTTTGGCCAGATTTCAACCAAACTTCGTACGCCAATATAACTTTAAATAATCGCATGATTTATAATTTTTTATCTGGATTATTCAATCAGGCTATTCTGTTTATGAACATCAGTGACCATCTTAAAAGCATTACGTAATACCGGTTGGTTGGTTTCTTTGTTTTATGGCCTATAAACTTTTGCGGGTTATTTAATACCAAATCAATCCTTGTAGAAGAATAATGGTGGAATTATTTAACTCATACCTTTACCAATGGCATAAGCCAGAAAGTGAATGTAACAGGACGATTGGAGTTCGAACCCACTTCCTATAATTTCGTAGTCCAGAACGTTAGCCATTACACAACGAGGAGCACATCTGTTTGAAATACTGCGAGTGATAAGAACGATGATAATAGCATTATACAGTTTTAAGTAAGCCGTCTAGTTTTTGTTCATCCTCGAAGACCTTATTTTATAAATTCTACTTAAGATAAGAGTTAACTATTACGTAATAAAATCTCTCACTGCAGATGATTTAACCAATTTGTATCTTAATCATTTCTTCAAATTTTTTGAGCGTTGATTGATCATACGAAACAATTGAGCATATTATACTATCGGACTTACATTCCTATAATTTAAATTGGGCGGTATGCCACTTGTTCCCACAACAAAGATGGCGGACGCATGCAAATATTCAGTCTCGAGAAACCATTAGCCGGGAGAACAATGTGACCTGCTTAAAACTACGCCCTCGTTTGAATTTCGTCCCGCGTTTTTTGAAGCCGATTCCAAGACACGTATTTTCTATAAATACGTCGTCTTCAAACACTCTCTTTTTCCCCAATTTCTATTGCAGCGCTAATACACTCTCTCCAGTGTGATTCTTTTATTCACCAACAGACGTCAAAAGCCACAAAATGGATAAACCACGCAAACCTTATTTTCCTCAAAATACTTTGTCTATGAGACTTTTTCCAGCCTCGGAAACACCAACTGTTTCAAAGCACAGGAAGAAATGAACATTTAAAAATATGTAGTTAACATGAATAGGACACTTATTTAACCCTTTCTGTAGTTTTAGTTGTGTTACACACACACACACACACAGAGGACTATTTTACTAACAATATAGAACCACAGCAATATTTTAAATTTATCATTGCATGTTTTGTTATGAATATAAATTTGTTTTGTTTGTTGCCTTGTTTTGAATGTTCTTTTTGTCCGCGCCGAGTCATATCTTTATTCATTTACTACATTTGTCTCCATGTACCCATTTTACCTTTTTCCATATACCTTTTTCCAAACATAACATACCACTAAACTAAACTAAGCATAAACTAAGTAAAGCATATACTAAAAAAACAACATTTAATTTTGGGGGACTAAACATATCTATCAAAATAACATGTCTCCCTACAATACTACAAAGGGTGTTCACAGCTATATTTTTCAGGATGATGTTGGAATAGGGTTCACAAAAGAATATATTGAACACATCTTAGAATTTACTACGCTTTGCTTGGTCTAGCACGCTGGTTTTATATTACTTATAGTATTTACTATTCTTAAGTTGTAACCATTTAAATACTGAACAAGCTCATCACTGCTTATCTCGATGATCTGGCAGGAATCAATACTTTCAACTAGACTTGAACGTAAGCCCTATTCAGATTTTATTGAGTATTTAGTATCAAGTCACTGGCTTGTCACCATGGTTGGGTAAACCACTCTCCCAGGTCTGTCTTATTTTACTAGCAACTGTAATAGTAAATTGCTACACTAATTATCAACCTTGACAGTGATCAATCAAATATGAATTTGGCAATGGAAAGAGTTAACATTTTGAAAACCCTGACAACAATCTTTAACAAAAATGAAAGTTTCAAATTTTTCACTTAAGTTATTTTTTATTTATTTCTTTATTTTTTGTCAAATTTTTCAGGTTATATCAACTGCTGTGATGTTTGTTATCAAACCAATCAAAGCTTCGTTGGGAGTACAAGAAAAGAAAAAAGAGGGGAAATTGTTCAACTCCCCGCTACTTATTTTGTCATTTAAAAACAAACCTGTTGAGTTTCTACGCACCTCATACTGACACTAGTAAGAAACCCATCATCGTCTATTTTTCACTTCCCATATCACTTTTCTTACTTTCTGTAGCTACCCCTTAGACGACGTATACATATTCAGATAGAATGAGATCACGCACGCAAATACCATTTATTTATGTGCAAGGTCACTAACAAAGATTACTCAGTGAATACTGAGTTCATTTACCATGTTCTGCGAGATTTGCACGCTAAGCTCTGCTTCGTGTCGTCTTATTGAGAGAGAAAGAATATTACGTTGGTCGGATTCGCTTATCTGACAACTGGCGGTGAGTAGAACACCTTCACGAATGGAATTATTATTATGTGATGAGATTGCCAATTAGATAGGGTTCCGTTTCTTTGTACACCCTACGAAACATTTGAGTGGTTTATTAACAAACATCACAGCATTTAACGTGTCCTCGTGGTGTAATGGTTAAAGCGATGAACTGCGGAATCGTAGTACGCGAGTTCGTACTCCAGTCGCGCTATTACGTTCACTTTCGGGCAAATACCCTTGGGAAAGGTATGAACCCCCTTATTCTCCCTCCAGCTATGGATAAATAGTAGGACGGACTAGGTTCTTCAGCCTTGGTGAGGCAACTAGTCTAGGAGAAGGAAAACTCTGAATTCAAACCTGTTAAACTCCGCTTAAAAATTGACCTTGTGTCATATCCTGCCCGAGCGGAGGGGTTGGTAAATAGTATCACAGCATTTAACGTATTTGATCAAAAAAGGAAAAATATAAAAATAGAAACATTTTTAATTTTAAAAAAAGTATAGCTAATTGCAAGTATTTTAAAAATATTATTAACTCTTGGACAAATTCGTGTTTATTGCATTGATCATTATCCAGGTTGATAATAAGAATAACAGCTTTTTACTATTACTACTGTTTATAAAATAAGGTAGTTCTGGCAGAATATTTTGCCCAAATTATCACCCATAATTCTATCAAACATGGTGGTATGATATTGTCAAGAAACTTTTTCCAGAAGAGTTGGGGCGAGAATTTGTGCCTTTCTCCGAGTGCATGCACATGCAGCCTCAACTGAAATTAGAACTTGATTTTCACATTCTGTCTTATATGTTACTAAACATTAAGTTATCTTGCGACTCTATCCACATTAGTAGCAATTATACAAACTATCAGGACCCGAGGAAATTCCATGGAACGAAAACAAAAAAAAACAAAAAAAAAACGAGAAGAGCTATTTTAGCAAGAAAGGATGATTTGCAATTTTATTACATGTAAGTCCTATTATTGCTTTTGCAATAAATAATACAAAGATATACAATTAAAATCTATAAAATACGTAATGCACATATCATTTGTTAGGTCTACCGAAACTACAAGATCAATATATAGTTGCATATTTTATTTTCTGGATAACAGTATAATATAACAGTAACAGGATAACAGTATAATATAACAGTAACAGGAATCTGTGGAGGTCTTTTTCTTTTTCAGCCTTCTATAGCATTGTGTTGGTATTCATCAGATCGTCAACAAACCAATATACAGTAATTAATGGTTGCGATGCGACTTAGTGAGGATAGATGAAGTTTGCTCAACGCAATTCCATCGGAGTAGTGGTTCCTGTTGTGTAATGGCTAACGTTCTGGACTACGAAATTGTGGGAAGCGAGTTCGAACTCCAATCGTGCAATTACATTCACTTTTAGACTTATACCATTGGTAAAGGTATGAGTTAAATAATTCCACCATTATTCTTCAAAGAGAATGGCTTTGGTATAAAAAAAATCCACAAAGGTTACCCAGGAATCTGCGGAAGTCTGTCTTTTTCAACCTTCTATAGCATTTTGTTGGTGTTCATCAGATCGTCAACAAACCAATAAACAGTAATTAATGGTTACGATACGACTTAGAGAGGATAGATGAAGTTTGCACAGCGCAATTCCATAGAAGTAGAACAGTTTGATTTGAAGAAACAATTTCTAGATTGAAGGGGGAGGAACTCGGTTACTCTGATGTCGCAATCCAACACGTTAGTCATTACGCCATAGGGGTTTTCCCCTGCGGGGAGATGTTGAAGAACATCTCACTTGGGCGAGGAGGGTGGTGGAGGAATATCACACTTGGCTGCGAGGAGGGTATGTAGATGAACGTAACGTGTGAACGGACGAAACATGAGCAGAATTATATAGGCTTATCCATATAACGATCCGAGCCCTGAGCTCCTAAACCGAAATTTACCCTCTACCGTTTGAGCGTGATTTCTTCACCAGTAAACCGGTGCGATAAGGTAAAGGTGTGGAGGGGGGAATAAAAGTACAACTACTACACCGGTGTAACGGGCTCAAATTGTTAACCACGCGACTTTATCACAGCACCTTACTTTTTTTATAAATAAAAGTACATATCAATGTGTATAAAATTAATTTTTGTTTTTTTGTTAAATCAACTTACCTTTTTAAAGCTTATGTAATGCGCTACATACAGTATATTTCGATAAGCCAAGCTCTTTTGTAAGTTTTTAAGTGCTGGGGTTCGTGTTCTCCTCAATCTCATGTTTTATAGCATCATGATCAACAACCGATGACCATACACTTCTCAGCTTTATTTCAAGAGATAATTCCCCACTATCAGACAGCACGGTCAGATATTATTTCGTTTGCTTCTACTTGCAGAAACAACTTTAGCAGCACCGCCTCGAAATTGCTAGAATCTCAATACTAAATTGCCCATCATAAAATCTTTATACCAAATCATAACATCTAAATATGGAAAATATAAATGCTTAGATAAAAAATAGAAAAAGATCACAAATAATCATCTAAATTCAAGGCTTCTCAAAGTTGTTTGTATAATCCTATGAGAGTAAATAAAATATTGGCTGAGTGAATAAAAGTGTAGAGGGTCCACAGGAAGTGAATTTACTAGCTTGCATTCATAAACTCCTTTAAAACAACAAAAATCACAAAGATCATGTAGACGAGTTGTTAGATTTCGTACACTTAGCAGAATACCAGATTGTGTGTGATAGCTACACATGATGTGTCGTTCACATGCGGCCTGTTCAAAACATTTTCCAAGTTCGTATATTGGGGAATCTGGATTTAATCATGTGAATTATTTACTAAGCAAACAGAGAAACACGTTGAACATAGAACGCAGTGATTTGCGGCTCAAACTCACAAACCTGCAACTAAATATTCGTAATGTTCCCATGGCCCACTAAACCCACCTTTCCTATTAAAAAAATAACTGAAGATGCATTTGCATTCATTATTTACTGGTTCTTTCACCATGTATATTGCATTAAACATTGGTAAATTGGTTATGTGTTGTAATATTATATTCAATCAATTTATTTGAGGGTGAATGGAAATTAAATTTGGTTACAACAAGTGTATCACGTATAAAGTTTGGGATACCCTGATCTAATAATTCAAATACTCGAGTATAACGCCTAAATACTCAGATAAAATCTCAATACGTTACTGTAACGCCTAAATAAGAAAATCTCACTACTCAATCCACCTTTCTAACATCTAAAAAATGTTCAGCTGAATAGAATTGATAGTTATTTAGTGGAGTCATATCTTTACATAAGATGAATTTTAGATTTGAGTGATTGATTTTAACGGCATGTTAACCTGTCTAGAGTTATTTTATGCATAGAGATGAAAGAACTACGTACATTGTATATTTGTTTTTGCGTAATTATCTAAGAGTTTTTGCATACCGTTTTGATATCATATGTTCCTGTCTAATGTAAATAATTTGCATAAAGTTGTATGGTTTTATGTATTCCTATCTAATACTAATAACTTATATACGATTATACGGTTTCAAATAATTATAATTATATTTAATAATAATTTGTTTACATAATAATCCTTATTAAACAATTATAGCTCCAAGTAACTATTCTTAATACACACACACATAGTTTTACGATATCAAGTATTCCTATCAAATACAAATAATTTTAAAATAGATCTATTTGACGCATAAATGGAACCTCAACAAGTACTACAACCCCCGGTCAGTGTGGACCTGGGAGTAATGGCAATGAACGGGTACCCCACACTCTCCAGAGTTCCAAAACAGGAGCCTCGCCATCACATACTGATTAATGTCATTTTTACTGGGGGGAGGAGGTTCTAACCCCCTCTGCAGGGGTTACAGTTAGTGTATTCTAAGCCCCGCTGACAGGGCGATAAGTTTTGGGATAAAAACCTGTAAAAAATGCTTTCGATATACCCGAATACATCATGAAATAGAAAAATATATACAGAGTAAGTGAACCTGAAGCGACCAGCACATTGGCTGGAAACGAGCTCGCGATCTCGCTCTAACAACGGTGAGAAAATTGCCGTTTTCCTAATTTGCATAAAACTTTATATTAGAAATAAAAAGAGGTGAGACGCAGAGTCTAGTGGCTTGTCTTTCCCGTTAGGCGCCTCTGGTGGTGTAATGGTTAGCAAGCTCGACTAGCAAAACCTACACGAGTGAGTTCGAGTCTCATTGGGTGCCCCTTTCATATGGCCTTGTGCCACATCTAAGCAAAAAGCTTAGTAAATTTCCAAGGCACGCTCTTAGCGGCGAACGCCCCGGGGCCTGTTCTGGACTTCGGTCCGGAGCGTGGCCCTGGAAAAGGAACAATGGCAGACTTGGGGCCTTTAATTAGGCACCTAGTTTCGACTAGGCTACCTTCGGGTGGGCGAGCTGCATTTTTGTCTCCTTTGTCCCCCTTGTACGGCACTAGACCAAGCGTCTAGTTTAAGCCGTTAACTGGCATACGTGCCCGGACCCACATTTGGGTTCGTGAAACCGCTTGCCTCATCAGGCTCACATTGCACTAAGTGAGCCGATGAGCAGCACAGACCAGCAGGGTTCGAGTCACGGCTCGTTCCCGACCTTCCCCTCCCCTTTATCTCCACTTTAATCGGCCTTCAGGCTTTTGACTTTGTGTCAAGTCGTGTCTGGTGGGAGGCAGCGACAAATACATGGCTTGTCTGTCACGTTTAATTTTGTCTTTGTATTGTCATTTCTTTTGTTCAGTTGTCGCCCTGTTTAATCCAAAAATCCAACTTCATTCTACTTAGGATAGAAGTTCAAAGGGTGTGTTTATTTGTTGCCGATTTTATTATCTGATTCATGAAATTTTGTAAAACATCAAGTTACTTAGAAATAATTATACTTGGGCACTTGTTAACGCTCTTTTGATCATAAATTAAAGAAATCAATATAACAAACAAAGAATGTGAAAAATTAATGAAACTGGATTCTTCAAACGCTACAAAAGATTTATAAACAAGATATGCGTGAAATAGATGAACACATGGGAGTGTACAGGTGTTTTCAAGCAGATCTTAAAGCATTGTTTGGGAAGGATGTTTTAATTCAACACAGATTTCTTAAGCAATGAAAAACATCCGTCGTCATCTTTCTTGATTAAAAGACCCGAATTGGAGGATAAATTGCTTGACGTGAAGATGAGAAAAGATAAGTTTATTTATTAAAAAATAGTTCTTTCTTTTAACACGCATCTTACTGTAAAGGCACGCTCGAAAGCAAGAGTTGAAGAGGTTTTTTGCCTTAAGCAATCAGTACGTACTATTTCACACAATCATCTCGCAGTTTAACACATTCGGCAGAGTGTTTTTTTAAGAGATTTTTTTTAACCCTAAATAAGAAAAAAAAAGTCGTTCCTCTTTTTGTTGAGCTAAGATCTTTCCCCCCTCTTCATTTTTGGTAAGGAGAAGGGATTATACTTTTTCTGTGGAATTGTTCATAATATATGATACTTTTCCCGATGTTCGCTTTCATTCTGGGGATAATTTAAGCCATTCCTCTCTGGAATGGACCGAGAACCTTTCACTTCTACCACTTTTTTTGGAAAATGTAATGGATATACTTTTTTCAGTGAAATTGTTCATAATGTAAAATATTGTTTTCAGTAGTCAGTTTTCATTCTGAGGATAATTCATATTGGTTTCTAGTATCTTTGTTTAATGGCACATCAACCTTCGTGGGTTACTTAATGCCGAAGCGAACTTGCTTACTACAATTTCGCAGTCCCACACTAACCATTACGCCACCGGAACTCAAATGTTTCTTTTCATTATTTGTGAGAAATGTGTTAGATGATTGGCTTGGTTTTATGGGATATCAACCCTGGTTGGTTATTAAATGCCAATCCAAACCAGGCCATTGACCTAATGAGTAGAGTGTTCACCAATGGTCTGGGAAACCGGAATTCAATCCCAGGTAGAGTCATACCAAAGACTCTTAAAAAATGGTACTTGATACCGTCTTGCTTAACACTCAGCATTATAAGGTAAGGATCAAGGGTAAAGTGGAGCAATCCAGGGAATGGAGTAGCGCCCTTCTCTACAACACAGTGTAGTAGCGATTGAAAAGGGAGCCTTCGGGTCACCCTCGACTAAGGTTGCCAACTTTACTTATATATATATATATATATATGGTTAAAGGCATATCAACCATTGTAGGTTATCTAATGCTAAATCCTCTTTATACATATATATTATATACGATTTGTAAACAGATTTTGTTGATAACATTTCTAAACGAGCCAAAGCTCATTTTTTTTGCACACTGTTAAATAGTTCCAAGTATTGCTATGTATCACTGACAATTCATCTAAACATCAGTTTTCTGTTTACACAAAGTTAAATGGGCAAACAGTTCTAGTTCTAACAATTCAATTTAGCATATCATTTGTTTGCACTCAGCTTAAATGTCAAATAGTTCTATTCGATTCATAGATAGGACCCTATTAAGGTCAGATTGGACCTGGGAGCGATGGCAATGAAGGGGTACTCCGCATTCCCCAAAGTTCTAGCATTACTGGATCCTCACATCATCAGACTGCTTAGTGTCATATCCAAAGTATTCGTTGAGAAACGGTCTTACCCCTCTACAGAGATGCAGTTGGTATATTCTACAGCTCCAGCCGATATAATATGAAAACAAATAGTTTGCTGATAACGTTTTAAACAAACCAGAGTTCATTTGTTCACACACTGTTAAATTGTTTCAAGTTTTGCTATGTAACACTAACAATTTGATTTAATACCACCCATTTGTTCCAACACAGTTAAATGGCTAAACAGTTCAATTTGACTCATAGATGGGACCCTAATAGGTACAACCTCTCCAACGGGGGTGTCCTCGTGGTGTTATGGTTAAAGCGATGGACTGCGGAATCGTAATACGCGAGTTCGTACTCCAGTCGCGCTATTACGTTCACTTTCGGGCAAATACCCTGGGGAAAGGTATGAACCCCCTTATCCTCCCAGCTATGGGTTAAATAGTACCACTACTTTTCTTCTTTGAGAATGACTTTGGCATTGAATAACCTAAAAAAGAGTTGATATGCCATTAAACAAAGAAACCAAACCAACTACCTCTCCGGGTCAGACTAAGTCCGGGAGTAATGGCAATGAATTTGGTTGGTTGGTTGTTTCGTTTGGTTTTATGGCATGTCAACTCTTATAGTTTATCTAATACCAAATCCTCTATATACATTTATATTAAATACATTATTTGTCAAAGAATAGTTTGTCGATATCATTTTTAAACGAGCTTCATTGTTTGCATACAGATGGTTCGAGACTTGCTAACAATTCAATTTAACATCAGTGATTTGTTTGCACACAGATAATAGTTTCTAGTTAAGAAAGTGATTACATATTTTATTTAGCCCATAGACCGGTACTACCATTCAGAGTCAGAGTGGACCCGGGAGTAATGGCAATCAAGGAGTACTCCACATTTACCAAAGCTCTAGGATAGGAGTCTCCCCATCATATGCAGTTTAGTGTCATATCCAGGACACCCACTTTTGATGGGGTCTTACTCCTCTTGGGCTGTTATGTGTATGAAAAATTTAAGTTATCCTATGACTTAATAGATGGTACGTGTACCATATTGACTCCTCAGTGACATTTCTCGAGGTTAATGGAGTTACCCACATCTCCTTTACGTGACACATGTAAACACTTCTAAACATATCAAGCGGCGAGACTAAACACATCAAATAGATAAAAAAAACAAAACAACCAACAACTAGAAACAAATACTAAAGCTCTGAAAACTTCATAATTAAGAAATGGCAGCTAAAATATTTCTAAAGAGCAAAATGAATTTGGTTGAAATTAATATTTATCTTATTTATGGAAAACCTTATTAAGACACAAATGTTTTTATTTTGAATATGGTCCATCTTGTACGGGATGAAGGTAGCGTCTAAAACATTGGTAGGTAGTCATTTAGTAAGCTTAGTAAAAGACAAGACAATGGGGCACAGAATAAGAATTGAACTCACTAAAAGATCTGCTTGCTTGGCTCACTATTATTCCTCATAAGACGCCGTAGATACTTCTACATAGTCAACATTCATTTGACATCTAATTTTGTTTGTTAATTTCCATTATTCTTAATGGCCTGATAAGAGAAAGTTTTTTTTACAAGACTATCGAACACTGAAAATGTGGGTGGCGTAATAATTTTTCGGCGTGAAAAATGAAATCAGCGAACGAATTTCAAAATCCAGCCGGGGCTGTTTGCGTTCACTTTGCACTAATGCTCTTGGAAAAGGCATGAATCCATTCCTTCCTTTCTTCCGAGCAATGGGATAGAATAGCAGAGCTTATGGGTTCTTCAGCTATAGTGGTAGACAACCAGACCAAGAGAAGAATAACCATAGAGTAGGCAACGTGTAACGTCTTCATTCTTTCTCTTGGGAACAGTCATGATAATTCATTGTGAAAGGTAGCTGTGACGAGCTCTGGTTGTCGTAAGTCCTAAAAGTTTTGTTTTTGTTTTAATGGCATATCAACCTTGTGGATTATTTAAATCCAAAGTCATCATTTAAAAAGAACATTAGTGGTATTATTTAACCCAATGCTACCGAAGTTTGGGCTAATTTACTACGATGCTATAGTCGAGCACATTAGCTACTACACCGTGGAGACTCTTTCAAATCCTGAAAGGCCATGGCACTTTGCATTTTCCTTGCATACCAACAGAAAGATATATCAATACACTAATTATTACGTACGATCAAGTCACGCTGAAACTACTGGTTACCACCAGATCACTGAATTTAAGCAGTGATGGATATCTGCAATAATTAGATGAGTGACCACTTAGTCATATAACAACAATAATGTACTAATAATACCCAGTCACACGTGGAAGTCCATATTACATTGATAAGATGTAATAAAGCCATTTTGTGTCGTCAGTCTTGTGTAGAAAATCTGCGATAACCAAGTGGCAAAATATCAATGTTAAAGCCACGTGTCACTAAGAGTACATTTTCTTCCTAGTTTCTCTCTTTTTTCCTTCTTGGTGTCGTTTTTACGGAAAATACAAAAAGGTCTGTTGTAGTATTCCTCTGTTTGAACGATCGCAAATTTCGGCTCTTGTTTCAAAAGGAACTCCAATCGCTACGTGCCCTGTTGCGCGTTTACCCTCTTTCAGCCTCTTCCCTGGGAGTCAAGTTATCGTTACAACCAAAGGATCAAAGAGGACAAGGGTGGGACTAGAACATCGGCCGGAGAGGACTTGATTTTTTTTTTCTTTGTTTTTGTTTTTAAGTATTCCTGAATGTCGTTTCTGAATGACAGCTAGTCGTTAAACTACGAGGGTGGGGTGGAATTTGAGAAAAAAAAGAAAAAAAAAGAAAAGGAAAGTAGATTACCAATGCCTATCTTCTTGACAGTAAGACGGCTTGTGTTCCTCCCACAAGCTCCGAAAAGGCCACATGTGGAGACACTTTACCCTGGAAGACACTAGTTCTATGGTGGCCAGACTAAAAACTAACAGAAAGACTAGGGTCTTAATGAGAAACACACATCTTTAAATTAGACCTTAGAAAGTTACAACGGTGTAAAAGCAAAAAGGATAAATACGGGATGAGAAGAATAAAGTAAAATTAAACAAAAAGAAAAAAATTGAAAAAGAATTAAAAATAATAAAAAGAAGCCAGTTAAATTATTGTTCTAGATAGAAATATAAAAAAAAAATAATTAGTCAAAACGGGCAAACTTAGAATCCAAGTTAAAAGCGCAGTAAAAATAACCCGAAACAGATCTTTTCTGAGAGCAGTTATCACTGGGGAAAGAGAAAGTTTTGGTAAACGGGCCATTGGATTGTGCTTTATTTGTTGTTTGTGTGAACTGACCCACTGGTGGGTCTTATCGTATTGAACTATAAAAGACTTTGGTCTCCTTTTCTCTTACTATATGTGTGTGAATGTGTGTGTGTTTGATTGCGTAAAAAACTTAAGGATATTTAAAAGAGTTTTGATTTTTTAAAGGTTTTAAACATGTAGTTTTTCTTGATCGGATCAATCGCCGATAAGCGAAAATCCCAGTCATCGATTTCATCGATGACAAGCTGATTTTTATGAGCACACTTGAGGGTATTTTCATAAAACGGTTGTTGTGGGTACAGAAAACAAATTATAAAGTTTTAAAATTAGTTACTTTGTTTGAAATCGTGCCAAAAAATTTGATCCAGTGAATTTCTTATCAGATGAATTATGTTTTCAGTGTCAGTCCACTAAACTAGTTTTGTTATATATATGTATACATATAGTTATTATTATATGTATGTATTGGGTAGTTGGTTTCTTTCTTTAATGGCACATAAACCTTCGAAGGTTATTTAATGGCAAAGCTATCCTTTTAGAATAACCACAGCGATACTATTTATAACCCATAGCTGGGGGATAAGAGGGTTCATACCATTCCCAAGGGTATTAGTCAGAAAGGGAACGTAATAGAAGAATTGGAGTTTGAACTCGCTTACTTCGGGGCTGCAGTTCAGCACGTTTGCCATTACACCTCGGGGCTTCCGTCTTCATGGATGCATTTGTCCTTTTCTGTTGTAAATGAGGGTATAGTATCTGTTCACTCTGTAGAGTATAAAGTATACCTGCTTAGAATGTCTACCATTTGGTTGTACAGTTTGAATCCTTGATGCCTTCAGCAATTTGCCTTTTCGATCGGAGGTCACATGACTGCTCCAGAAATCCATTCTCGTCCTCTTTTTGCCTCTGGTATTTCAGCTGCAAGTGTTACATGACTGTTAAACAGACATACCAGTTCTTTTAGGTAGATAATTATTTCTCGTATCCATACAAGACGTTAAACTTTCAACAAAAGCTGGAAATAGCGCATATCGGAAATAGTAATCAAGGATTACCTCTTGTATTTATTTATTTTTAGCGAATTCATATCAAAATTTACCACATAACTTTTAAGTCTTGATTACTCTTTTCCCCCGGAGCAAGACCAGGTAACCCATTTAGTTTTACAAAAAAGATAGTCATCACCGACTACTTGAGCTTATATTGTTTATCTGATGGATTGGAGTGATCAGTAGTCTGAATACGAAATAAAATAAGATGGAATGAAAAGAATGCTCTTGCAAAACGTCTTAAAGGCATAAAAATACGGTAAACTAAATTTGTGTAATTGATCTTTGAATGTTAACTTACTGAGCAGATTTTTTCCGAGTTATCTTCAAGCAAGATCTGAGAGCTGCTATTATGTTTCATAAATATAACCCACAAAGAACAAATTGATTGAATCAAGTCAATTTAGTTTGTTATGTCAAAAGAATTAAAAGGTAGGCTAGGAAATAAGTACTGAAGAAAACGCAAATTCAAAAATAACGATTGGAAAAAAAAACCCCTAGAAATATACTTGACACTAAAGTCAATAAGGATTCTTATCTTATGTTTTTCTCTCTCCTGGCCATTCACAGCAGAGGATATACAAAGAAGATCGGTCAGCTCCAAGAGACCATTCACTCTAGGTATCATCCCTCTCTAAAATGGGTACAGTCAGAAACAATCCATGATGTTCGAGACACCAAAAATAAAATGTCGACAGAACTCAGAGATTTTGTCCACAACCTCACGTTCGCGGTCTCACATTGTGTCGTACCTGTGTCCCTCGGTAGAGGGGTTGGTAAATATATTTTCCCATCGCACAGCCAGAAATTTCTGTGTTACTATTTACATGATCTTTAGAGTAAATGGACGTTTTAATGTCGATGTTTAATAAATCCTATCGGTAACATCACGTTAGGGAAACAATTTTCTGTTGGCATCATAATTTGAGCCTGCCTAAGAGTGGGGTTTTGGACATTTGCCATCTTAAATCAGCGATTCTCAAATGTTATTGTATGGTGGCATCATATATATATATATATATATATATATATATATATATATATATATATATATATATTACTCTTCCAAACAATAATATTTTTGTGTTAAAATCTTTTATTTAACTAAAACTTGCAAAAATATATATTTCAAGAAAAATAAGATATGATTTAAAAAATAAATTCAGACATAAGTCTTTAATAATATTTTGAAAATATTAAAAAAAAAACAATCAGTTTTAATGCCTTCCCATTCTTTGGGGGAAAAACTCGAATGTTTTTAGACATGTTCCTTTATCGACTATTGACATGTTTTCGTATATTTAATTTTACTTTTTAAAACAGTTTTGCAATCTATGTTTAACATATTTCTTCTTTGAGTTCTCTCTTCTGTCATCAAATGGAGTTAAACTTTTTTCGACATGATTCGTTATTCGTAGATTTCACCGTCTAAGGTGGTCTTGGATCCTTTCTACCGCGAATAACGAGATCCTACGGCATATCAGGACATTAGTGGGATGTGCGCGTGCGCCTCAAGTGATGTCATGATAAGCAAGCTAGATTAGCAAACCATTGTTAATGAGTTCGATTCTTATTGGGTGTCCCCGTGCATTTGGCTAACGACACACACTCAAACTCACACACACACACACATATATATATATAACTACTTTGGAAATAATGCTTCAAGTCGTTCTGTACAGTGATGCCTAAATAAACTTAACCTTTTCACTGTTCAAAGCAAATTAGGCGTCTCCTTGCACGTTATCACAATATTTTATCCTTTATTTTACATGTTGTTTGAGAGCCACATATAGCCCTCAAACATGTCGCAGGAAACAGTGCCACAGGCGATCATGAAAGGGTTAAATGTCACTAAAACGAAATTTACATAAAAATGAAAGAAAGAGTCATGCCTACTTGGCTGATGCATTCTTCAGCCTTACTCAGTTCTATAATTCATGCATGGGAGAGGAGTTTCCTACAATCAATAATTCCGGTTCTGGTTGCCAATGAATCCGGAAGGCAGTGTTGATTATATTAGTCAGGAATTAAAGCAAGCATTAGCGACAGAATAGAGCTAATTGCAGATTTTCATAACAGGCTACAAAGCTAAATAAATGACCCCCTCCCCACCAAAAAAACATGATTTAAAAAATTTGAAGCTGTTTATCCAAAAATTGTCAAAATATTTTCCAGGCCGTTTTAAGTCTCGTGATTTAAGTTATAACCAAGATGAAGAAAGAAAGAAACTCTCCAGCTCCAAAAAAAAAAAAAAAAAAAAAAAACCATTATACTATTAAATGATTCACTGGTTGCAACAGTACAAAGAAATTATAATTTCAGATAGTGTGAAAAAACATGTTGCAGTATCCTAATCTGCAGAAAACGTCTGAGTCATAACTTTGAGTCTGGTCCGAAGAGAACAAAAACGGCTACTGACGCATATCTAGAATAAGATAATCGAATCGGCGAGTTACAAGTTTTAATGATTCATAATATCTAAACTATAAGGAACTATATATTTTTATGTATGATTTTGGAGCACGCACGCACACAGACACATACACACAAAAAGCACATAATTGCAAGATTTTTTTAAATCTTAAATACTCTTAGGAAATAAAGTAATTCCCGATTCATTTTGTGACTTAATCATTGTGCAGTGTCAGAGTTCCTGCTCAGTTCGATCATAATAATTTCTCTTTTCAAGGGAGATAAATAATTATTGAGTAGTTATTTTGCAATAATAAATTCGTCCCCACATTTTTAAAGATCCTTAAGATTGTCATTCCGACGTATATTGCCATGATAAGCTCGGAGAAAGTATAAATTTTCCAAAACTAGTTTTTAAAAAAATAATTCTCTGACAGAGTTCGTAAATGAGCAAAAGGTTTTAATAGATAAGTAACTACTTAAAGTTCATATAGAGTTTATTGTTGAGCCCATTACTATACAATACGATTTGGAACGAGTGTTGTAGCTCATTTGGTCCTATCTTTGGATCTTTAAATTTGGTAATTATAAACTCGAACCTTTGTGCCCGTTCATGTTTGTTAAATTTTTTGACATACCATGTCTACTTGTATCCTTGCATGTATTTACCTAACCACTCTGTCATTGGTAGATTGCAAATCAAGATCATTTTTTTGTTTGAATTCAGAGAATTTTTCTTCTAGACTGTTTGATTCATTACTTAAGTGCATTAGCACGAAGTGATGCACAGACAGACTCGTCTAGGATTTGAACTCAGGTCGTCGATTTCATTTCCTGCGACGAAAACCATTACGCTTTGTTGTTCTTATGGAAATCCGCTTCTGCGATTCCAACAAGGTCAAGGGCATCTATGAAAGTTCGAAGAGATGCGACAAGATATTTAACAGAGAACAGTTAGTTGGAATTCAGTTTTTCTTCGTTTAGACTAGTTACAACACCAAAGTTAAATAGCTGAGTCTGCCCAACTATTTATCTGTAATTGAGAGAGAACAGATGCATTCATACCTTTCCCAAGGGCATTAATACGAAGTGAAACGCAAACAGCTTCGACAAGGGTTTGAACTTGGATCCATTTCTTAAGACTATAACTGTTTCTTATAAAATCTACAATGCTACTTTTATTTATATTATTCAAAATCTTCCAGCCTAAATACAGATAATTCGATCTTTAAAAAGTTAAATAGATAAAACAAAAACAAAACAATCAAAATAAACGTTGTACTGCCGTTTTTGATTGATCATTACAACTAACATCAGGAAAATGAAAATGTCAAATAGTTCGAGCAGTAATGCAGAAACAATCAATATATTATAAACAACGAGTTACAAAATTTACAAATCAATAAATTGTTCTGTTCTCGTTATTTGCTTTGCGTTTTTAACACATTAGAGACAGATCTACAATTGTTGTCTAAAAATAAATAAAAATAAAATAAATATACAAAATAAATAAATAAATAAATAAATAAAACAAAATAAAATAAAAATGTTACATCAAATAGATTATCCTTCACGTTTACATTCAAATTAGCTGAAGATCCCAGCTATTACCTGGGACAAAAATCAGAGGTATCATTACTTACGGTACTGAAACCAGAATGATTAATCTTAATGGCATGTCAATCTGCTAAGAGTTGATTTGTACCAAGAGGTTAGGTAATCTCATATTAAATGATTTTCAAATATTTACCCATTCGATAATGATAGAAGACTTTCACTTTCATTATCAAACATTATGCTTGACTGCGATATCGTAGTAAGCAAGGTCGAACCCCAGTTGTGCAATTACATTCACTTTCGGACTAATACGCTTGAGGAGGTTATGAACCTCCTTTTCCCCGTGCTGTGTTTTTACAAGGATGGCTTTGCCATAAAAATAACCCAAGAAAGTTAATATGCCATTAAACAAAGAAACCAAATCAAACCAAATTATGATAAAACTTAATTAATGTTTCCGTGTAATGAATAATTAATATATAATTTGTTATGATTTCATATACATTCAAAGATCATTAACATAGAAAAACAATAACCAGAAAACTGCAGACAAAACTACTACCAGCTAAATATTAAGACGTGATTCAAGAAAATCCTTGCAGTTTGGCTTGCAATCAATTTTTACGTCTGCTTTGCTGTGTTTTGCAAGACTGAAACAACTTAAGTACAAAGAAACGCTCGTAAGCAAAGAATAAATTGATAAGTAATATTTTATCACTAATATCATGAATATCAAAATGATGCACACACACACACACACACATATATATATATATATATATATATATATATATATAAGAATTGAGCACTCTGGTAGCCGATAGGGTATAAAAAATGTAAACAAACGGCTGCTGTTGCTAAATAAATACGTTAAAAGTTCCCTTAGAAGTCCGCTTGGTGGCCGAGAGGTCTGAGATTTAGTCTAACGTAAAGTTGGACGGGTTTCGGTCCCGGCTTCGAGCGTCCTGTGTGTCTAGCCACACTGAAGAGTTCTGATAGAACGAAACATTCCAGTGTAATTGCTCTCAACATTCTTGTGTAATTGCTGTCTAGTTTCTTCTTCAGCCGTTTAGTTAGCGTCCAAGTAGTGCATCCATATAGTAGTATCGATACAACCGGTGCCTGGAAGAAACTGCGTTTCATTCTATCGGTCAGGTCTGATTTCCATATGATCGAGAGCAAATCGATAGCTGTCCATGCTTTCGTTTATATATATATATATATATATATATATATATATATATATATATATATATATATATATATGTGTGTGTGTGTGTACACCCATATATTACTAACTGGTATTCTGGAATGTTTTAAACATTATTTTGAAAGTAATTTTTAGGATGTAAATCGAAAATCCTATAACAAGCTTTTCCTTTATAAACTTTTACACGTATTTTCAAAATTATTTTTCTGGCAAAAGATTTGACAGAGAAAAAGTGAAGCAATTGCTAATCTATTAATCTACTTGTATATAAAATACAATGTGTGTGTGTGGTGAATTTTGTCAAAGGAGTTAGCGATAAAAAGCACTGTTTACAGCAGCACCTTTTTCTAGGAAATCAATTGTGATGAGTCCATTCACACCACATAAGACTGTCAGCATGACCTTCTTTACTGACCCCTGTATCATGAACTTTTTCTTTACCGAAGAATCAGTGTGTTTCCTCTCCATGGACCGTCTTTTTGATTTAGATTCGAAGTTTCAAACCCATATTTAGCCCGTTTGTAAAAAAGCTTTAGACTAAAATATACTTTGTACACATTATATATTCTTCTGTAAATTTCACGTGGTTAGTAGTTGTCAGCTACCAAGAATTTGATGACAGACCGCTGTTCAAGCCTGAAGTTCTATTTGACTTTGAATAACCTCAAAACAAATATTTTTACGAAATTAATGTTTGCTATAACCAATTCCAAACAACAATGAAGAGTTTACATTTATGAAAAAAAAAAAAAAAATTGATTTTTGTTAAAAAAAAAAAAAAAAAAGAAGCTGTGAATGACCCTCGTATATACAAGGTGGGGCGGAGAGAATGGCCAATTTTGAAATGGGTACTATTCAGCACCAGGGAGAGAGACATATGTCTGGCAGGTATTGTTTCGGACGTGGGATCTTAGCATTTTTTTCCTCTAACATTTTCTTTTCTATTTCAGGTGAAGCTATGGTGCCGTGGACGATAGAACATCGTGTGTTTGCCTATGACAGTTACGTGAAGAATAACGAGTCTATTACAGCAGTTAAGCGTGAATTTCGGCGCCGCTACAACATTCATCGAAATCAGTCTATTCCTACCCATAATATAATCGTACGTTGGGTTAATGCACTTTACACACAAGGTACACTATTGGATTGGAAACTGGCGGGGGCCCTATGAACAGCACGTATACCGGAAAACGTGGAACGTGTCTGACAAACTATGTTGCGGAGTCCGAATCGATCCGTTTGGAGAATATGGCATCGGTAATCAATCAGTAGGGCGTATTTTGCATTTCCGCTCATACAAATTAGTTATCCAACAGTTGAAACTAAAGGACTATGCACAGAGGCTTTGCAGGTAAGATAAAAGCAATTTTTGAGGCAAATGACAACCCTATTTTATTAATGAGTGATGAAGCTCATTTTCATCTCAATGGCATGGTGAATCAACTGAACTGTCGTTATTGGGCTTTTGAAAATCCAAGAGAACTGCCTTCAAAACCACTGCATAACCCAAAAGTGACTGTCTGGTGTGCTGTTGGGAAAGTTACTGTCATTGGTCCTTACTTTTATGAAGACAATGATGGAAATGCTAAACCGAGACGATTAACAACTTCATTGGGTCTGAATTACGACGAAAACGTGTGCCTATCCTGTAGCACTATGTGGGTAGGCTGCCAAAGCAGATGATTCCTTTGTCTGTTTTGGCGCGAAACCAGACAAAGGATTCTTGGACCTGAAATCTCGCCGTATCCGGAAGTGGTAAGGGGACGCGAATGGGAGTTGACGACGCGACTCGGACGAGGGCAGTTGGCGGCTGGACAGCAGAAAAGCGAGCAGCAGAGAGTTGGCGTGGAAGAACGGACAGGGGCAGTCAACACCGGACACCGGAGCAGAGAGGCGAGGCAGCATGGGATAGGGTCCAGCGAGAGTGAGTAAAGATGAGTCTGATTCCAGTAGCATTGTGGAATTTTCGCTAGTAACCCACGCTAGCGTTAGTCCATATATGCTACCAGGAATGCAAAGTGTTGCATACCTTCCTCTGCTCTTGGTTAACCCCAAGCTTTGTTCGTGTTTGTTCGCTTGTCCTTCTATTTTCTCCGTTCCCTCGATCGTATTCTTGTGTAGGTAAAGAAATGTGCGTTACCCCCTCGAACCACTAGTTGATCACCGGCCGGCGTAAGAAGTGACATGGTTAGAAGACTGAGATAATGTGGTGGGGGAGAGGGTGTAACGTTACAACCCTCCGTGTGTGGCTTCAGCAGGATGGAGCGACGGCCTACACAGCCAGAGCATCAATGAGCATGTTTCGCCTTTTATTCAGTGACCGCCTCATTTCCAGGTTTGCTGACACTCCTTGGCTCCCTCGGTCCCCTGATTTGTCCATTTGAGATTATTTCTTGAGGTGATACTTCAGGGCATGTGTTTATAAGCATAAGCCCCATACACTGGAGGATTTGAAAGAAGCTATTTGCGTGGAAGTTGCCCAAATTGAAAGAGCAATGCTGGAGAGAATGGAGGCAACGTCCAAGAACGCTTTTCGAAATGCATCAATGAAAACTGACAGCACATGAAGGATATTGCTTTCCAAACTTAGATTTGTCAAATACTAATTCAATGTGAACACTGTGATGGTAATAATATTTATTTGAAACCAAAGTTAATGATTTTCTGAAATTTTCAAAATTGGTCATTCTCTCTTGCCCCACCCTCTATAACACGAAGTTTAGTTGTGTTTATGACAAATCAACTATTTCAGGTTATCTAATGCCAAATCCCATATTGTGCAATTAGAAGGGGACTCAAACCTGATAAAGTTGTCATTATTTAGAAGGATTTTTCCTTCTAAATAATATGTAACAATATGCCGTACATCGAGCACTCACATAGATTTATGATATTCCTCATATATTCTATACGCGAATAATATACACCCACTGTCTTCGGACGCTGACTGTGTATATATATATATATATATGCAGACTGTTCAATGGTTTTGAGTATTGCGATCTAACACAAATTTTTTGATTTAATATTAATCATTTGTTTGCAGACAGTAAAGTGATTTTAAGTATTGTTATTTAAAACTAATTAATCTATTCAACACTCTTCATTCATTTGCACACAGTCAAATGGTTTCAAGAATTGCTATGTAATACCAATGGTTCTATTTTGTATACTGGTAAATGGTTTTAAACGTTCCACACCGATGGTTTGGTTTGGTTTGGTTTTATGGTGTATCACCTATATTAGGTAATTTAATGCTAAATCCATCTTTATACATATAAACAGTTTCATTTCAATCAATTCACTTTAGCATAAGTACAATTTTTTTGTATACACTGTTAAATGTCAGAACAGTTCTATTTCAAACATTTCAGCTTAGTATAAGTATACAATTTAGTTCTATTTGACCCATAGATAGGACCCTATCAGGTGCTACCACTCCAGGCCAGAGTTGACCTGGGAGCGATAGCAATAAAGGGGTCCTCCGTATTCCCCAAAGCTCCAGCATTACTGAAGACTCACCATCAGATTGTTTAGTATCATATCCAGGACACTCATTGGGGGTGGGGGTCTTACTCCTCTGCAGAGAAGCAGTCGGTGTATTCTACAGCTCCAGCCGACTGAGCCATAATTTCATTTCAACACAGCAATACTTGGAACCCTTTATCTACGTATCATTTACAATTTAATCAAACATCAATAATTCGTTTACACACAGTTGAATAGCCAAGGAGTTCTATTTTTAACAATTTGATTTAACATAAGTCACTTGTTTGCACAGAGTTTGAAAGTTCAAACAGTTCTATTTGACCCATTGATAGGACCCTATCAGGTGCTACCGCTCCAGATCAAAGTGGACCTGGGAGCAATGGCCCTAAAGGTGTACTCAGTATTCCCCAAAATTTCAGATGGTTTAATGCTATATTCAGGACACTCATTGGGTAGGGATCTTACTCCTCTGCAGAGATGCAGTCGGTGTATTCTACAGGTCCAGCCGAGTGGACTGTATAACACGATGTATGCTGAACAGTGCTCGGCCAAACTAAGACAAGAATGGTAATTATCATAAAATGTTTATTGAATTATTTTTATGGTTAATGAAAGTGAAGAAACGATGAGCCGAGTTTGCTGAACTACGGAGGAAAACGTGAAATAGCATCTACATTTCATAGGTCATTCACTTCTTGGTCAGGCTGAGAATTTTCCGTACTTCCTCGAGTATATAGTGATCACGTGACCTGGTTTCACTATCGAGTAATGAAAATTTTGGTCATTATGGTAACTTTCTGCATTATGAGCGACTTGCATTTCAGTTATTCTAAACCGACATGCACGCACGCAAAGCTTTTGCAATGTATTGGTATTCTGGTTTCATTATAGGCTAATGAGAAATCGAGGTAGTCCCCGTATCGTAGTGGCTAACGTGCTGGACTGCGACCTTAGTAAGCGAGTGCGAACTTCAGTTGTGCTATTACGTTCAATTTCGGACTATAGGTATGAACTGCCTTATTCTTCCAGATATTGGTCAAATAGTACCAGTAGTGTTATTCTATAAAGATGGCTTTAAATAACCCACAAAAATTGATATACCATTAAACAAAAAAACCTAACCTAATGAGAAATCCCGTTGTTAATGTAAATTTCTTCTAAATTAGAAATAATTTATTCAAAATATTATCAGTTTGGTTTGGTTGTTTGGGTTTTATGGCATATCTACCTTTGTAGATTGTTTTATAAAATGGATTTGGCATAGAACAAACAGTTCTATTTCAAACAATTCAGTTTAGCATAAGTACAGTTTATTTTGGTTATGGATGCACTACATGGACGCTAACTAAACGGCTGGAGAAGAAACTAGACAGAAACAACACAAGGATGTTAAGAGCAGTATTGAACAAGTCCTGGCGACAACACCCCACGAGACACCAACTATACGGATACTTGCCCCCCATCACGAAAACTATACAATTTAGACGATCCAGACACGCGAGACACTGCTGGAGAAGCAAGGACGAGCTCATAAGTGATGTACTCCTATGGACCCCCACATATGGCCGTGCAAAAGCAGGACGACCAGCTCGAACTTACATACAGCAACTGTGTGAGGACACAGGATGTAACCCTGAAGACCTGCCGAAGGCGATGAGTGATAGGGAGAAGTGGCGAGAGAGGGTCAGGGATATCCGTGCTGGCGGCACGACATGATGATGATGAATGCCAAATACATTTTAAAACATATAAACAGTTCTATTTTAAACAATTCAATTTAGCATAAGGTCAAAGAGAGCTAAACTATCAGGTACTACCACTTCGGACCAGAGTGGACCTGGGAGCAATGGCAATGAAGGGGTACTCCGCATTTCCCCAAAGTTCCAGCACCACTGGAGCCTCACCAGTTTTGTGTCATAATAGGACGCACGTTGGGGGGGGGGTTCTTACCCCTCTGCAGAGATGCAGTCAATTTATTCTACAGTCCCAGCCAACTGGGCAAAATATCATTAGTGTAAAGTTGTATGTTGAAATAATTGTAATTTGGGTGACTCAAGTGGTGAAATGGTATCGTTCTAGTTTGGTTTTATGTCAAATCAACCCTTGTAGGTTATTTAATGCCAAGTCATGTTTATATATAAATATATTAAACATGATAGGAAAACAAATAAGTCACAGGTAACATTTTAAATAAGCCAGAGTTCATTTATTGGCACACAAAGGATTTAAAGTATTGCTTAGTAACATTTACAATTCAATTTAACATCATTCATTTGTTTGCGCACTGTTAAATGGTTGAACAGTTCTATTTGATGCAGAGATGGGGCCCTAACAGAAACAACCACAAGAGGTCAGAGTGGACCGAGGAGTAATAGTAATGAAGAAGTACTCGAAATTCCCCCAAACTCCAGTAATTGGAGGTTCGCTATCAGATGCAGTTTTGTGTCATATCCAGCACACTCGTTGGGGGAAGGTCTTATCACTCTGTAGGGTGACAGTCGACGTATTCTACAGCTGGCTGGGCTGGTGGTGAAATGATTAGCAAGTTATATCAGCAGACCTTTGTTAGTGAGTTCGATCCTTATTAAGTGCTCCGTATTTCTGGCCTTGTCCTACAAGTCAGCTAAGCTTAGTGAATAACCATAAAACCATTGTAATTTCAAATCAATTTTTAATTTCATCTTTTTATTTTTTATTTCTTAAATTTAAGAATTTATATCTTATTTCTTTTAAGAACAGTGCGTTAGTTGGTTGATTGTTTTCTTTTTTATCACGTTAAACAGTTTTCAAAGGGCTACTAATTGAATAACGACAGAGACAGTTCCGGAAAACCATTCTCGATCTCTTTTCGCCCCCGGTCTTTAACCAGTAGAAAGATTGGTTTGATTTGGTTTCTTTGTTTAATGGCACTTCAACATTCGAGGATTATTCAATGTCACGGCCATATTTATAAAAGTACTTCAGTGATACTATTTTACCCATAGTTGGGGGATAAAGGGGTCCATACCTTTCCCAAGAATATTAAATCATACACAACAGGGATTTCCCATTGTCTTTGATCCTGGAGCCTGACCATTAGATGCATCACTTTGGTTATGTTTTATGGCATATCAACCTTAATGGACAATTTAATCCCAAATCCTGTTTATACATGTGATTTGTAAGCGAATAGTTTGTCGCTAAAATTATTTTCGAACAATCCAGGGCTCATTTGTTTGCACACAGATAAATTGTTTCAAGTATAGTAAATAGTTCTATTCAACTCACAAATGGGACCCGAACACTCCGGGTCAAAGCGAATCTGAGAGTAATGGCAATGAAGAGGTACTTTACATTCCTCAAAGATTCCGGACAAGAGCTTTACCATCTGATACAGTTTAGTGTCATAGCAAGGGTATTCATTTGAGATGGAGGACTTATCCATTTACAGAAGTAGCCCCATCCGACTGGCCTTCTATTAGATGCAATGAACAAACAGTCATGAAACGTAAGTAGTATTTTCTGTAGCTACCAATGAAAGAAAATACTTTTACAAATTATGGATAGAGAAAGATAAAAGGCGGCATTAAATAAAGAACAAACACACCTCTGTTGTATAATTGCTCTTAAATTTATATGTACATTTCATATACTGACTAACAACTATTATGGGTTTGAGGTAGCCTGAATGTTGTATTACAAGTTCCCTTTGGATGACACAAAACTTCCAATGTCAAAGGAGCCGTTTAGAAAAGATGCAAGAAAACTTGACCGGAGTAATGAAACATTTTCAGCCCATTCTCCAAACAAAGAAGTATTTATTACAAATTTTGAAAAGAGTATCATACATAGCAAATATGATAACATTCGAGTCTGAACTTGGTTGACCGGATAAAGCTCCTCCCATAAGCGTAAAAATATACGACAATGAATCGCTGAAAATCAGGAAATAGGAAAGGATACCTACAGAGTAAATACCTCTCAAAAAAAAATTAACCTAACTCCAACTGCCGTCATTACATTGTCGTCAGTTGTTGGTCGGTATGAATCTGGGGGAAAATTAAAATGATTATCCCAGATGCAAAACGCTGGGAGTTTAACCTGATTCATGTATCATGTGTCTGATAATATAATTACAGGCCACTGATGCATAAAGCATGAACGAAATCCTACGATTAAAAAGAAGAACGGATATCGGTAAAGGCAGTGGGAGTTGTCTTATTTTTGTCACTACACTTCGGCTGGAACGCAGAAAATGGATAATTTTGAAAAGATACTGAAAACGTTTTGCAATTAACGTACGTATCCGACCGTGAAAACTGATTTCTGGTTTCTCTCAGTTGAAGACAATGTTTCTCTCGTCATTTCCGAGTCTAGACTAAAAGCCCTAAAAGTAACGACTCAATGTGCCTAGTGTCAGAACGTTGATTTTTTTTGTCAAACCAAAAATACAAAATAAATCGTTTGTTGCTTAAATGTAGTGATAACGAACATTATTGTTTCAACACTGTCTGTGGGACTTAGAATACACCGACAGATATGACTACCACTTCGAAAATGGAGTGTCCTGGGTATGACACTAAACTGCATCTAATGGTGAGGCTCCACTTCTGAGATCTGGGAAGTAACTTTTCATTGCTGTTACTCTTAAGTTTACTCTGATCTGGTGTTATAGTTAGTGTTGGGGTTTCATCAATTTGAAAATTATTTTTATTCAATTGGAATATTTGATGCGATATAACTAAAGGATTTGTACTAAGAATAGTTACTTGAAGCTATAATTGTTTACTTTGGCTTATTATAAATAGTTACTTGGAACCATATAACTGCGCAAACAAATGATTATTAAATAGAAATTATTACTTGATAACTGTGTCTGGGGGCCTCTGGTTTGGTTTTATCGCATATCAATCATTTTAGGTTATTTAATACCAAATCCATTTTTATTCATATTAACAGTTCTATTTCAAACAGTATAGTTTATCATAAGTACCGTTTTTGTTTACATCCAGTAAAATGTAAAATCAGTTATATTTCAAACAATTTAGTTTAACATGAGTACGCAATTCAAATGTCAAAAACAATTCTTCGTAACTGTTTGGTTTTATGTCATATCAAACATTACAAATTGTTCAATGCCAAATCCTGTTTAGACTTATATATTAAATACAAATTTTGTGAGAACATTTTTCTAATAACATTTTGGGACAAACCCGAGTTCATTTTTTTTTCACAGTTAAATGATTTCAAGTATTTCTGTCTAATACAAATCATTCTATTTACTTTTCCTCATTTGTTTGCACACAGTTAAATGGTCTAGAATGTTGCTATATAACAGTAACATCTGTCATTTGTTAGCACACATTTGAATAGATATGATTGTATGATATGTAAGAAATTAACAATCAAAATGGAGAGTGAGCTTATAGGTTTGCCCGCAATTAAATGGTTTCAAGTATTGTAGTTATTTAATACTTCTTCAAAATTAACGCTGACAACTACGCGGTCTCTGTCACAATCCATACTTTCTATACAATAGGCTCTTTGTAGGGGTTTTGTTGATCCCTGAGCATTGCACTGTTTGATTTTTATAGGCGACTTTGTTCTTGAGGGCATTTCATATATGCTTCCTGGTCTTTCATTGTTCACTTTAGTGTTCATATGTATTTTCCCAGCTTGGCTAATGGAAGCTTGTGATTTCTGTTTAAGTTGTTCAGCTTTTATGAGAGAAAGGTTTTTTAGTCTGTCTTTAATGCTTTTGGGTGGATGGAATGGTGACTTATGTAACGGCTGTTTTGTTGAAGATTTTGCACTTTTAGGAGTAGTTCGTGTTGGAGTGTTAGATCCTACGTGTGTTTTTGTTTGGACGACAACATTGTATCTCTTCCCCATTCCCAACTTGTTGCTGAGCTGGTGCTTGGGAAAATTCGGCCGAGTGTAGTTTTTTCAGGCGCCCTTGAAACTTTGACCAATAATTGGCTTCCGACTGGATCAATTCCCCCTCGAATGTTCTATATTTGTTGTCTTGATTGGTTGTATTCGCCCTCCTTGAAAGAGAGGTGTAGCTGTTTTCTCTTATGTAGCTCCCTACAATTTTCCTTGCTTCCCGGAAGGACACATTCTTCTTCTGTTTCACAGCAAGTATTCCCCTTTTTTTTTTTGTAAACATCACAAGATCTTACGTAAGCCAGATGATCTTGTCAACAGTTTGCACATCGTATTTTCTTCAAGCAATCTTTTTCCAGGTGGTCCGGGTCCATTTCACCGCATTTGGCACATGTCTGTCGTTCTCTACAGGCTTCCCTGTGGTGTCCATGTTTTTGGCATTTGAAGCGCCTCAGGGGCGTTGGGACGTACTGCTCAAATCTCAAGACAATAGCCGATCTTCTCCTTCTTGGAGCTGATTAAATGTCAGCATGTAAATGTTGGTCTGGATTCGATCTTCGCCTTTTCTAATGGAGATTATTCTTATATTTGTAACTCCCTGTTTTCCCAGAGCTGATGCTATCTCCTCTTCTGTAGCCAATGCCGACTCCTTACTCCTGATAACTCCTTTGGAAGTGTTGAGTTTCTCATGCGGGAAGGCTCTGTATTTGGTCGTATGAAAGGTTTTCATTTTTAATATGCTTTCTGCGTGCCTCCGGCTGTCCATCTTGACTAGTAAGTTGCCGTTCCAAGTTTTATTAACATTTTTCGGAGAAGCCCTTGTAGAAATAACTTTTTCTATGAGGAAAGGCGAAAATTTGGCTCGGCAGACTTCCTCCAAAGATTCAATAACAATGAATGCGGGGAAGTCTGCTGCCTCACCCCCGAGTCTGATTCTGACAGCTTTAGTTTTTTTTTTTTAATTTGAAGACGCCATAGATATTGTAAACTTTTGCAGGGTCTGTGATCCACCACCCACCACGGAATACAACTTGTGTTGGGAATGTACCAAGAGGAAACCTATTCACCTTAGTTGAGACGGGGATACACGATCAGTATACAGCCGTTGCCAATTTCAGATTCTCAGCACTGGTCAAATTTCTATTCTCACAACACAATTGACCTTCAGACACTGTCTTCTACCACTTAAAAGATAAGGGTTGGGAATTTGCTGCAAGTTCAGATTGAAAAGTATGATTGGGATAAAACATTTAGGTGCTAGTGCTTGACATGACCAGCCGATCGATCGGATCGGGCCTATCCGACCGCCCGTTAGACCAAGGAATGGCCAAAGTGGTGTCTTGTAAGTCACTGACCACTCTGTCACCAGATCAATGACTGCTCAACCACCAGGATTCCGTTCTAGCGACTTACGGGTCGCCACTACGGCCAACAGGTGGCCTCAGGGGGCGGGAGTCTTACCCCTCTGCAGAGGTGTAGTCGGCTTATTTTACAGCCCCAGCCGACAGGACAGGCGCTTCTGGTGATGTCATGGTTAGCATGCTAGACTAGCAAACCTTCACAAGTGAGTTCGAGTATTATTGGGTGCCTCGTTCATACGGCCTTGTGCAACATCTAAGCAAAAAAGCTTAGCAAATTACAACAAAATAATTGAGTGCAAATTATTTGTATAAGATAGAAATACTTAATATTATACAACCTCTTGCAAAAAACTCTTCTGAAACATGTACACGTGTACACGCATAAAACAACTGGACAACAGTACTCAGAATTACCTTATTAACAAATGAATCATACTTGATGTACTTGAAAATATTTAACTGTCTTTAAACAAATGGTAATTAGCCAAGAGAATTATTCGTATTAGATGAAAATAAGTGAAAAAAAAAATGAGCTCAGGCTCGTTTAAGGTATTATCTACAAAATTTGTTTAGAAATCATATATTCAATACATATGAAAAGGATTTGGCATTAAATAACCTACAATGGTTGACATGCCAAAAAACAAAAACCAATGTTTGCTGCGAAAATGAAGATCAAAAGATGGTAATCATGCACACACTGCGAATGTTTCATTCTTATTTCATGTTAATTCGCTTTTAATTTCCTGTATATATTTACCCAACCCCTCTACCACGGGTAGGATGTGACACAAGGTAAATCTTTAAGCGGAGTTTAAGTTTTGAATTCAGAAATTTTCCTTCTCCTAGACTGGCTGCTCAACCAAGGTTAAAAGGGCCCAATCAGTCAAACTATTTACTCATATCTGGGGAGAATATCTTTAGGTTATTAGCGATATGAGAAATGCAAACAGCCTCGTCTACGATTTGAACTCGTGTCAAGTGGGTCAATTTCCTGCAACAGTAATTTTTAGGCCAGTAAAGAATTTCTAAAATAATGACATCATGAATGAAGACAAAATAGGTGATTGGTTTAAAACTGTATAATACCATCCTTGTATATATAATTTTACTTTGAATAGTAATCATGCTGTCTTATTTACCTGATGATTTTACAGATAATCCAGTGCTGCGTCCGACTCTACAGAAAACAATAAGTTCATTTGCCAAAACGGATATAGAAGATAGGTGAACTTTCAAAACCAAAAGCAATATATTTAAGAACCATGGATAGCTTCAATAATAGGACGATACGATTCTCGAATGTCTATTCGCTAAATCATGCTTTTTCCGATTTATCGTCATCTTTCACTACGCAAGATATTTAAAGATTTTTTGAAGCATTCCCTAAATTTGATGACAATAATTGGTTTTACGTTACGTGACCTGTAAAAATAATTCAGAATAATGATTATTGCACGTAGTTTAGCATATTGTCATGCTACGCTATGTAAGAGGCTAAAACAGATACTAGAACAAGAAGAAAATAAGAGTGATAGTCGCCGAAGACCAGTTAAATATAGGTTTTACTGATAGACAGAAAATCGTCTTTATGGTCTCGATATGAAAACAGTGTTTCATCAATTCAGCGATTCCTTATATGAAAATAAGTTTTATCGTTTCGATGCGTGGTTGTATGCGTGTACACGCATAAAACAACTGGACAACAGTATTCAGAATCACCTTATTAACAAAGGAATCATACGCGAATTCGTTTGAATCTTATCAATTTTAGCTGATGGAAAAAAAGATAGAAAAAATTACAGTAGTCGCATACAGATATTTATGAACTTAGTTTAGAGTGGCACAAGGAGAAAATGTTGGGCTCTCAATCTGGAAAACAAACTACAAAACATAGATGATCCTCTAGACCAGAAAAGATAAGGTTCATCTTTGGGCGGTCCACACTACGAAAAACAAAAATTCAAGGTAATTTTTTGTGGAAGGTACCTCAATAAGTTTCTCTACAGAAGGCCATAGGCATAAGCATCTGCTTTAGAAATAGGGGAAAAAAGTTTTTTTTCTTTTCGTTAAAAAACATATTTCCTATTTTTTAAAAATTGAAGTCTTGGTACAATATTATCACTGTGATTAACATTCACTGTTGTCGTGATTACATTACAGAATAATAAAAAGAAAAAAAATGAATACTTAAAAAATCAATGTATTCAATATGTATATAACCAGTGTAATGAAGAAAAAAATTAATATTTTCATAATCCGTGTATCAAAATTTTATTAAGACTTTTCTTTAAATTGCAGACGTATATTCAATAATTTGACACATTTCATTATTCCTTTTTAAATTGAAAAGTAACGTTGATATAAAAATATATTACTAAAATGTACATCAAAGTAGTAACATTGGTTTCTAATTTATTTATTCCACGATACAAATAAGATCTTAGTAAACCATATTTTTCTAGTGAAATTGAGCGGGCAATTTAGAAAGCACTGAGGATCGCAGTTTGCTCATGGCTATTCCGTTTAGCATTGCCTTAGGGTGAGGAACTCACGTAAAATACTCATAAAAGTTTGCGATCAACGCTTGAGGGATTTAACTTCTCAGCAGATACAAAGGACAGGATTTCAAATAATTTTCAAGGCAGACATATCCTCTTCACTTGAAAGATTAACAAAATACAATCTTCCTACTCAATTTACATCCATTTGAGCTTGCGTGGGACTAGTTTACGAATTATCTATTAAGTCCTTCGTTTTTAAAAGTGAATCTCTAAGTGGGTATTCTGATTTGGTTTTATTGCATATCAACCTTTGTAGGTTATTTAATGCCAAATCTATTTTATACCTTTAAACAGCTTTTTTTAAACAATTCAGTTTAGCATATGTACGCAGTTTAAATGTAAAAAACGGTCCTATTTCAAACTATTCAGTTTAGCCAACCAAGTTAAATTGTTCCAAGTATTGCTATGTATCACTAATATTTCAATTAAACATCAGTTATTTATTTAAACACGGTTACATGTCAAAACAGTTCTATTTCAAACAATTCATTTTAGCATAAGCACACAGTTTAGTTCTATTTGATTCATAGATTGGATCCTATCAGTTGCTACGCTACCACTCCGGGCCAGAGTGGACCTGGGAGCGATGCTAATAAAGGGGTGCTTCACATTCCCCAAAGCTCCAGCATTAGTGACGTCCTAACATCCGATTGTTTTGTGTCATATCTAGGACACTCGTTGGGGAGTCTCACTCCTCTGCAGAGATGTAGTCGGTGTATTATACTGCTCCAGCCGACTGATCCAGTGTATTCTGGGTCACTAAACTGCATCTGGTGGTGAGGTTTGGGTTTTGAAAGTGGTGACAGCTGTAAGTTGCCATTACTCCTTAGTCCACACGGGCCCAGAGTGCTAGTATCTGCTAGGGTCCCATCTATGGGTCATATAATCTTTCAAAGCTCTCAAATTTTAGTTATTCTGAAAACGTACGTACTAGCAAAAATTATCTTTAACAGTTAGTACCATTGTTTAAAGACTACATTTAATTTTTCTCATATTACCTTCTATCAATATAAAAAAAAAATAATGAAGATATTTGATATACAAGTTGTAAAAGACCCCAAAATTAAAAAATTATTTTAAGAAATGGTTTTCATCCATTGATATAGTTTTTTTTCTAACTTTAACCCATCTTTTCTTTTCAGCGACAACTTAGCCTCAGTGAGGCTTAGAATATGCCGACAACATCCTCTGTTGAAAGGGTGACCCCCACTGTGAAAAGTATTCTGGTATGAAACTAAACTGCATTTTGTGATGTTCCAGTACTGAAGCGTTAGAGAGTGAAGTCAACCCTTCTATGCAATTACCCCAAAAATCATTCTGAACCGGACTCTTAGTACCTGTTAGAGTCCCATCTATGGGTCAAATAGATCTGTTTAAGATGATGGAATGTTTACGATCACTGTTAAGAAAAAAGTTGGTTGCTCTTGTACTATGGTGGTGAAAATTTTCATGTTTAAAAGGCCACATTAAAATTTGTACGGACGCACTTTTTAATATGCTTACAACAAAATCTAGAATTGAAACTTAAACTATGTTTAATAACTTAATTCAAATTTTATCATATGCTACTTCACAAAGAAAAAAAAAAGAAAAGAAAAAAAAAAGAACAAAAAATACCCCCCTGACCTTTTAGAGTTTTTTCTTGCATAAAAACATTGGGATATTGGGTTCTAAAGTAAATCGGGATAATTTTAATTATTTTTTACAAGACCTGTGAGGGCTGCACATGAGGGTTTAGAAGCGGTACGCAGCTTTAGAATTGAGGTACTCCCTGCTCAATGCATTTGAACGAGTTTCCTTATCTTTGTCGTTTTTATAATAACGTTTTAACTGCTGTACCCACTAGCCTTTAAGTGTGTCATATTCAATAATGTTTTAGAAATAATCAATTTTGTCTCGTGTTGCCCATCTAATCCTCCCCTGAGCCAGTCTATAGTTCTAAACTACAGGGTTTCTCAAAATAGATGCAAGCGAAATGGCAGTCATTTGGAACTCGTCCTGTAAAAAATGAATCCTTTGAGTTAGAGACATCAAATAAATGTTTTTGTTGTTATTATATCAGCTTCCAGGACATGCAATATTTTTTTGAGTTTCTTGTCTCAGTAATAAATCATTATCATATTAATGGGTTGCATCTATTTTAAGACAACTTTGAATGATTTTGTCTCCAAATAAGTAGTGATTCAAAAACGAAAAGTTCCTCTCTTCTCCAAGGCATTGCGATCGAGGACTAATAGTTGCTATAGTATACTATTTTCAAATCTGAAAGAAAAAAGAACACAACATTATTATTTGCAAGTAATGAGCAGTCACATGGGTCCCATGTATATTGAGACCCACTATACTTAACCCAAAGACCAAGTTTGATTTCTGTGAAGAAGTGGGGTGAGGTAGCACTTTTATGCACTAAGCCATATCCTATCTATCGATCTATATATTGTTAAAATTATCATCGTGTTTGTATATACATACCTAACCGTAACAAAGCAAAAACGGGGCGTAATAACGAATTTTCTTTATTAGAGCAATACATTTTTAAAAGCAATGCTTTTAAAGAATAAAGCAACTTCCTGCCCAATTTATAGCTGAGAGATAATTTTGTTGGGCAGCGTTCGCACTGAACGTCAATTCTTAATTTGAGAGATTCTCAATATAATAAAAAAAAAACTGATTTGAATAATTCACTTCTTTCTAAATAGAAGTATCAGTATCATGGTCCGCTATTGTAACAGGAATCCCAATGAATCTATTGGTTATTTTGTAGATTTTTAAAGATTATTGGTTCTGAATGAAATTCACGACCAAAATTTCTCACTAGAGATGATTTTTAAGGAATTTAGCGGGCATAAAGAAAGAAGGAAGGGGAAAAGACAAAGAGGAAAAGGTTAGGAGAAGAAAAAAAAAATATGTTGGGGAAGTGTTTTTTGGATTGACTATGAAGATATTTGTTTGGTGAAGAAATGAGGTTGGGCTTGTGGAAACATAAGTTGCTTTTTGGTAGCGGGTACCGCCCCACTCTGTAGAAATATTTCGGATTGGATACTTTGGTTTAGCTTCTTTGTTTAATGGTATATCAACTTTCTTCGGTCATCTAATGCCAAAGCCATCCTTAGAGAACAGCAGTTACACTATTTAAATCACAGGGTTCATGCCTTTCCCAAAAATATTTGTCCGAAAAAGAACGTAATAGCACGAACTCGCTTACCTCGAGGCCGCAGTCTAGCTCTTTACCCATTACGCCTCGAAGATGCCTCCAAGAAGAATGGAAGTTGGCAGAAACTTACGTAGATAAGTTTAAGTCATATGTTTCTGTTGGGAATTCAAAAGGAATAGAAAAAAATCAGTTGAAAAAGTCAGACAATTCTTTTAAACCAATCTATATTATAATTCTGCTTGCCCATTCATTCGCACATTACACTCATACACATATCTCCCAACATCTCACGGTCAAGGAGGATATTCTTCCACCCTTCTCCCAGAACAAATGAAATATTCTTCTAGATATCCCACTTGGCTTCCGGGAGGCTATTTTTCCACTCGGCTTCACAAAAAATTAGGATATTCTTAAACATCGAATCTTATTTTGTTTCTGGGCTTCACCTTGCCGATAAAAATATCTTTTTGAGGCTAGAAATTAGAGGTTGTTCATTATACAAAGTCTTTCATTACTCAAGCATATACGGTAATTATTACTACTCGCAGAACTTCTGAAAAATTCCAAGGAGCGAAATAAAAGAAAAAAAGAAAAAAAAGAAAAAAAAAAGAAAAAGAGCATTTGTGTATTAAGTATTGTATAGATTGTTCTTGTATATTTTTGCATTATTTATTGTAAAGGGATAGAACTAAAAATCACCATTTCTTGCTTAAATAGCTCCTTTTTGATTATTCTATTCGTTCCGTGGAATTTCTACATGTCCTGTAAGTCTTTATGGTGTCAAAATCAAGAATTTAAAACGGAGTTTAAATAAGTGAGAATTGTTTGCAACCAACAGTTCAGATTTATACAGTTTTCTTCCTGGTATATATCATCATCATCATCAAGTCGCACTGACAACACGAATTTCCCTGACCCACTCTCTCTATTCATCCCTATCATCTATCGCTCCCAGCAGGTCCTACAAACTACATCCAGTGTCTGCACAGAGCTGATAGAAGCACTTGCCGATTGGCCAACATTGGCGTATCCATATGTTGGGGGTCCATGGAAGAGCGTCACTTATGAATTCGTCCTTGCTTCTCTAGCAGTGTACAGCATGTCTTGTCTGTCGCTCTTGGGTGGTTTTTGAGATGGGAGGTAAGTGGCCGTACAACCACTGTTTTGTGGGATGTAGCTTTCAGTATTTGCTCAAAAGCTCTCGTTGCATTCTTGTGTAGTTCTCATCAAGCTTTTCCCCGGACATTTTGTTAGCGTCCATGTGGTGCATACATGTAGTAGTACTGACTCAGCTACAGCTTAGACATACCAAACCTTTCCGCCACTAGGATATGATACAAAGTCAGTTTTTTTGCGGAGTATGGATGGTTTAAGTTTTCCTTCTCCTTGACTGGTTGCCGTACCAAAGCTAAAGAGTCCAGTATCCGCTACTATTTAACCGAAGCTGAGAAGAGAGATTTATATATTTCCCCAAGGGCATTAGTGCAAAAGGGAAACGCAGTCAGCCTAGTCCAGTATTTGAACCCGGGTTGCTGTGTCCATTTTCTAAGGCAATAAGCATCGCGACACGTGATTCCAGCCTTCTTAAATGCATGAATCGACGAAGTTTTGGTTCCAATTATCAATCATTCTACAATAAATTATCATATTTTTCTAATTAAAACCAGAATTATCAAAGTTTCACGATTGTATATGCTGAAGTAAAGGAATGAGGTAGTTTTTGTGTCGGCATTTTGAAATTAATTTCAATTAAGAATCGTAGGAACAAAAAGCTTATAATAATTAAATAAAACGATGCAACGCAAGCGGCAGGACGTATGATGTGAAAAAAAATTACAAGATGATCTTTGACGAAGAGAGAATAACCGTCGCTTATTTGAAAAATCACAACTGGCGTGAAACAGTCACTTCTTATAGTATCCATTTTAACATGATTTAATGCGAGAAACCCCTTTAATATTTTTTTATGTAATCGTTCTTACATACACTATTTTCTGTTGTCTTCCACCTTGAAACAATGTTTCTCCAGTTTATACGGCTATTGGGACTATTAATGAATAGTATAGATGAACCTTATCTTTCAGACTCGACAATAACGGAGAGATTACCAATCTAAGTAAGAAATATGTGATAAAGAGATGGGTTACAAATGGTTTATTCACTACATTGACAAATGCAAAAAACAAACAATTCTTAAACAAATAACAATACTCAAACCGCAGTTTCAATTTCGCAGCTGTGGCAAGACGTCTTTCTCTTTTGGGGACTTTCTGGAAACTGTCCTGTTCCTCGACTTACGTGACACCTTGCTGTTCAGGCTACCTGCTGCTGCTGAGTGTATGTGTGTGTGTGCGTGTCCCCATAGTGACCTTTTAAAGATGCCTTCGTTTCCATATTATTTATTGAAGTGGTTAAATCTCGTGATACACAAAGAGAATATCAGCTATATTGGTCATTCATACAAGAATAATTTTATCAACAGAAGACCCAAGGAACGACAATCAAATCGATGGAGTGAGCTAATGAGAGGATACAAAACTATCTTTACTAATTGTGAAAGACAGGGTTGAAATGGAGGTCTTACAAGAACAAATATCTGCGAGGAACACTCGCGAGTTTATTCAAAGTTTTGGTTTCGTTTAATTCATTTGTTTAACAGCATACCAACTCCTTATGTGTTATTTAATACCGAATTTTGATTCATTTGTAAATGTTTGATAGTAATCCTAATTATATTTTGAATGTTTCGTTGCATTTTAATTGCTCTGTTTTATTTGTCTTTAATCATTTGTTTGAATACAGTTGTATGGTTTCAAGTATTCCTATCCAATACTCATAATTTATAAACAATTTCATGGTTTAAAGTAACTTCCTATTTAATAATCATAATTTTCACGTTGATATATGGTCCCATGTAACTTTTAATACTTCTTCGTAAACAATTATAGTTTCAAATAACTATTCTAAGAAATAATTTGCATACAGTGAAATGGTCTCAAGTATTCCTATCCATATTTACCAACCCCTCCGCTTGGGCAGGATATGACACATGGTCAATTTTTAAGCGAAGTTTAACAGGTTTGAATTCGGAGTTTTCCTTCTCCTAGACTAGTTGCCTCACCAGGGCTGAAGAACCTAGTCTGCCCTGCTATTTACCCATAGCCGGAGGGAGAATAATTGGATTCATACCTTTCCCAAGGGTATTAGTGCTATGTGAAATGTAATCAGTCTCGTCGAGGATTTGAGCTCGTGTTGCCGTGTCCATTTCCTACACCACAGACACCTCTACTACTATTCCTATCAAACATTAGTAATTCTATTCAACAATAATCCTTTGTTAGGACATAGCTGAGGTTTCACTTCCTCTACAAATAATTTCAAAATTGATCTATTTGATTCATAGAGTCGACTCTAACAAGTAGTACCAATCCGGTTCAAAGTGAACGTGGGAGTTATGTTAATGAAGGAGTAGTCCACGCTCTTCCAAACTGGAGCCTCAACATCAGATGCAGTTTAGTGTTATACCCAGGACAGTTGATTCACACACACATTATATATATATATATTTGTGTGTGTGTGTATATATATATATATACACACACACAAATATATATAGGGAGGGTACTGCTACATCGTAGTGAGTCCGAACTACAGTCGTACTATTATGTTTACTTTCAGACAAATATCTTTGGAAAGGTAGGCACTTTTTCATTCTCCCCGCCAGGTATGGGTTGAATACTACTCTTCAACAAGGATGGTTTTGGCATTAAATAACCCACGGAAGTTGATATGCAATTGAATAAATAAATAAAAACCACATAAGTTATAATAGATTTTATCTGTTAAGTCTTACCTGATAGTATTAATGTATTTGCCTTGCATTTGAGATTTTTTAAATAGTTATTTATATATTCTTAAACAATTGCAGCCGCTTATTGAACACTATTTAAATATATTAAAACTATATATTCTCTATGGATTGTTCTTTTTATTCACAGACGCGCGTGCGCACCCACACACACACATATATATATAAATGAGCATTCTGTTAATATATGGAAAGTTCGGAGATGTTTATTTGGTCATGCTTGAAATCAAATTCTCTTTTTCGTTTACAAGACTTGATATTGTTTCTGCTTTCATATTTGCTTTAATGTTACTTCTAGACAACGTGTTTACGCTTTTGTCATGTTTTATTTTATGCATTTGATTAAGATACAGTGATACGTGTTTAATAGAGACAGAAACATACTGAAAAGTCACAATTTTCCTAACAAAAATCATGGATACAATCAACTATTAGTTTTGACAATAAGTTTCCTATCTTTTCAATAAGATCTGCGTGTCACATTTTGAGTATTGTTTAAAACGTTTTCAAAGCCATCTTCATATGTTAAAAACCAGCCTCGTGTTTTTGTAATAAGTATCTATAACTGAATATAATACTTTGACTTATACGAAGGGCTCGCTGAAAAGTTCACTGGCTGACCAAAATACTCTCATGGAATATGATCAAATGAGGTTTACCTTTAAACACTTTTCCTTGCCGTCTACATACGTTCATCGGTATCGCAGAGTTCGAATCCTGTTAATATATGAACTTTTCAGCTCTCTCTCGTGTAACGACTTTAATACGAGAGAGAAGAGATTATTTTAAAATAAACCTGATGTGATTTGTCAAAAAAATATTCTTGGGGTTCCCATGGAACACTGACATTAGAAGATCCTCCTTAATAGTAGAGTTCCAGTGTAACGGAAATACCTTCTTTTGTTTCGAGTAATGTGGCTTTTTTTTTAACCAGCCATCTTTATATAAACATGGGTAAGAATACCCAGAGAAAGTTATTTGTTTTGTAATCTTTATTTTTACGTCTAAATATGAACCAGTGTCCATTAGGCTAGTGAGTAGAGTGTTCGCCAATGGCCCGGGTGACAAGAATTCAAGCCCAAGTCGAATCATTTGAAAGACGGTAATTGATGCCTCCTTGTTTAAAACAGCATTATAAGGTAGTGATCAAGGGTAAAGCGGAGCAATCTAGGGAAATGAGTTGTGCCCTCCCTTACGCCTCGGTGTTGTAGCTAATAAAAAGAAAACCATTGGGTCACCCACGACTACGGTTGCCAACTTTACTTTTATGAGCCACTGTAAATGCCTAGTTTGTGCATAGCTATTTGAATTTGTTGAACCCCCAAAAACGTAAACAGAAAAAAAACCCTTTGATAATATGAATCGATAATAATCTGAATTTAGTATCCTACAGCAAAAATCGCATATTGTTGAGAGATTCTTGTTAGCTCATTAGAATTAAAATGCTTTGAGAATAAAACAATTTGCAGTCCAATTTGAAACTTAATAAGAGTGCTTTTCATAATCATTATATAAAGGTAAGCTGAAAAGTTCATATGATGATGTTATATCTGCTGTTGAATTTTTTTAAAACCATTTTTTAAATTTATGGCAACGAAAGAGAACTCATTTCTCAGAGCTCCAGAACTGAGGCCTCACTGCCGGATCCCCCGTCTTTTTGAAGGGGCGGGTGGGGCGTTCTTACATCTCTGCAAGGTATAAAGTCAGTTTTTTTTTCTAAGCTCTAACGGCTGGGCGTATATTTGAATCAATTAACTTAGTTTTAAAGCAACACGCATTTATTAACCTCATCTATTTAATGAACTTTCATATATATGGTCCTTCAGTTCAATACTCTAACCATTGAACATCAGACTAATTCATCACGATCCTCTATTTTTTTTCTTGTTGGCAAGAAATCTTTTGCTTTATCAGTAGTTGAACATTAGTTTACTGATGAGAACAGTTTAAATCAGTGGGGAAAAAACTCCAAAAAACGAAATAAAACAAAAAGAAACAAAACAAAAAAACAAAAAACCCAAACAGTTGTCATAACAAAGCTCCTTGGTTTTGTGTCTAGTTGGAGGCAACAGCACGTAAGATTTGGTTAAATGCTTGGTGGGAACCATTTTTGGGAGGTGGTGGTGGTGAAATTTGAGATTGGTAGCAGTTGAAAGCTCGTTATCACTCAATTAATCAAGAGTTTGAGGTACCAATTCTTGGAAACCAAGTCTATCTTTGTGTCTATCTCTAAATAATCTGAGTGCCAGTTCAAAATATCTGAATTAAAGCGATGGTAGGAAAGGATTATTACTAATACTTTTAAAGAACTATCCAATGATTGGTTTGGTTTTATGGTATATCAGCCATTTTAGGTTATTTAATCCCAAATCATGTTGTGTATATATATATATATATATATATATATATATATATACACACACACACACACACGTGATTTGTAAACACATTTTGTAGATATTCTTAAACGAACCTGAGCTCTTTTTTGCACACAGTTAAATGGTTTCAAGTATTGCTATATAACAGTCACAATTTAACCTCAGTCATTTGACTGCACAGTTTGTTTTATCTGACCCATAGATAAGACCCTATCAGGTGCTACCACTCCGGGTCAGAGTGCACCTGGGAGCAATGGTCATGAAGGAGTACTCTGCATTTCCCCCAATCTCGTCATCAGATTGTTTAATGTCATATGCAGGGCAGTCGTTGGGGGTGGGGTCTTACCCGCTCAGCAGAGATGTAGTCACTCATTGAACATTTATATCTAAATATTTTGAGGAGTTTTCCTTAGATTTTTGCACGCAATTATTATATCAAAGATATTCTTATCGAATACAAATAATTTGCACACAACTGTGTTTTCAAGTATTCCTGTCTAATACTAATAACTATTGTTTGTTGATTGATATGCCATAAAACCCAACCAATCTTTGTAGGTAATCTATTTTTATACAAATAAGAGTAAAGTTGGTGAACTTTGTTGAGGGTGACCAGAAAGCTCTTTTTTCAATAGCTATTACACCAAGGTGTATGGGAGAGCGCTTCTCCATTTCCTGGATTGCTCCACTTTACCTTTGATCCTTACCTTATGATGCTGAGTGTTAAGCAAGGAGGCATCAAGTACCATTTTTGAGTCTTTGGTATGACTCGACCAGGCATTGAACCTCGGTCTTCTGGATCGTTGGCCCGAGCATAAGTACACAGTTTAATTGTCAAAATCATTTCTAATCAAAACTATCCAGTTTAGTCAAAAAGTTCTAATTCACACAATTCAGTTTAATAAAAGTATTGTTTTTGTCCACACACAGTTAAATGTCAAAAAGGTTATCTTTCGAATAATTAAATATAGAGTAGTACAGTTTTAATGTAAAAAAACAGTTCTATTTCAGACAATTTCCTTTTAGCATAAGTACTCAGATGAAATATCAAAACAGTGCTATTTCGAGAAATTTAGTTTAGCATAAGTACGCAGATTACTTCTATTTAACCCATAGGTAGGGCTCTACCAGGTGCTACCACTCTGGAACAGAGAGCGATGGCAATGACGAGGTGCTCCGTTTTTCCCAAAGCTCCTGGATCACTGGAACCTCACCATCAGATTGTTTAGTGTGGGGTGGGGGTCTTACCCCTCTGCAGCGAAGCAGTCTGAGTATTCTACAGCCCCAGCCGACTGGGCACATTAATAACTATGTCGTTCCAAGTAATTATTTCTATTTAATAATTATTTGTTTGTACACAGTAATGATTTCAAGTGACTAATTATAATTCTTAGTAAACAATTATAGTGTCAAGTAACTATTCTTAAAACAAATAATTTGTAGTTATATTGCATCAAGTATTCTTATCGAATGTGAATAATTTTAAAACACATATTTGGTCAGAGTGGACTTGAGAGTAAAAATCAATAAAGAAGTGCACCATTCTTCCTAGAATTGGATCCACACTATCAGGTGCAATTTTGAGTAATATCCAGGACACTGGAGGCATAACGTTGATGGTGATCATCAAAAACATTCTTTCCTATCATTAGGTATCATGTTGTCCTGTTACGATGGAAAAACTATCAAAGAAAATTAACAAGGGAAAAAAATCGACAATATTTTAATACACTTGTTTTAACCACATGAAATTATCTTTTTTCTCAGCCAGTACATTCCAGATAGTCCAGGTTAACAGCGAGGTAAACTTCAATAAACGGACGAATGCCTGTTTTTCAATGATGTCTGCATCGGAAAAAAATCAGGTCTAAAAAAGTTTAGCTTCGAGTTACCCTGATACTTATAACCTGAACTAAAAATGTAGAGTTTAAAATTAAAATTGAACAGAGAAGAAAAACGAGATTGTAAAAGTGGAATATTTTTAACAAGTGCTTTATTTTAAAATTTGTTTTTCAACCAGCATTATAAATTCCTAAGAGAAAATATTTATTTTAACTTCAATATCATGACGCCATTGTTGTTATTTACGAAATTTGGCTTAATAAAGCGCGATTCTGTGTATGGTACACAGCGTAGAACTCACTAACGTACAAACAATGTCCATAGCTAGAGGCGTTGAATAATATCTCGTATTATTTTAGTAAAGGAACGTCTTACTATGAAGTGTAGCTAGGTTGCATGAGAAATACAAATATACACACGACAGACGCTGAAAAGTTTTCGGTGTAACCAAAAAGGAAACGTTATTTTTTTGAAGAATTAAATCCTGTAACTTTTAAAGGAACTTAAAAAATAACAGGCAAAGATGTCTTGAACTGTGGATATCATGTTCATTTCATGGTTGAAGTCAATTTTTTTGAACAGGACCAAGTATTTTAGCCACCCACTTATATGAATTTTATAAATGATACTTTTTATTTCCCTTTTGAGAACTACTTTATAAAAAGCACTGCTCGTATGTATTTGAAGAGGTAGAAAGTCTATTTGATTACTTTAGATTGTAGAGGTTGTTCTGGATTTTGAGTAGAGGAGGATCCAGATTAATATACTATTTTGGAGATTCTTGAATAGTTATACGAGTTCGAAATTTCAAATTCTTAATCAATTTAGAAGATTTTAGAAGGATAAAAACAAACCAAAAAAAACAAACTCTTAAATCTAAAAAATTGTTTTATAGAATTTAGTTTTCTGAACCATAAAACTGGATTAAATGTATGCCTTGTATTGATTTTAATAAAGTTTGTTTTTTTTTCTTGTGTATGCTCCTGTTTTTTAATCTCAAAAGCCAAGATAATAAGAATCTGTTAAGATTTTTATGAACTTTACTCTCTCTCTCTCTATATATATATAAACAATAGGTAGTTTGTAGCGTGTAACTTTTTTTCACTTCAAAAGGCAAAAAGACCATATAACGTAGATATTATTACAGATGTAAACTATGCAAATGATCTAGCACTTCTCGCAAATACACCGGCCTGGCTGAAACCCTGCTGCATAGCCTGAAGCAAGCAACCTGAGACATTGGTCTACGCATTAACTCAGATAAAACAGAGTTCATGCATTTTAAACAATATATAGAGATTTGCACATTAAATGGTAAACTTCTGAAATTAGTAGACGAGTTCACATACCTTGGTAGCAATATCTCATCTACTGAAAGCGTTGTCAATATACGCATTGAAGAGGCATGGACTGTTATCGACAGATTTTCGATTATTTGAAAATCTGATCTGATAAAATAAAAACGGAAACTCAAAATGTGGCCTTGTCAATTCTTCTGTATGGTTGCACCACGTAGACTAACGAAACGCAAAGAGAAAAAGGTATACGGGTACTACAAAAGAATACTGCATGCTGTTTTGAACAAATCCTGGAAGTAACTCCCCACAAAAAGGCAGCTATACAACCACTCACCTCTTATCCCACTAACCATCCAAGTAAGTTGAACAAGACATGCTTGGCACTGCTAAAAAGTAAGGGCAAACTCATAAGCGATGTTCTCTTATGGACTCCTATATATGGAAACACCAGGGTTGGTTGACCAGCATAAACTTACATTGGTTTTATGCGGATATTGGATGCAGTTGAGAGAGAGAGAGAGAGAGTCAAGACCGATGGCCGATAAGGGCGGATGATGTGTGAGAGGGAAAGAGTCAAAGGAATTGGTGTTATCAGTACGACTTTATGAAAATAATGTAGTTTGTTATATCTATAAATAAAGCGTGCTCAATATCGTCGATAGAGCATATTATCATTATAAATACAGTGTGCTCAATATCAGTGATAGGGCGTTATGGCATCTAAGTTAGGAGAGCATAGACACGGTCAACGGTGCTTGGTGACTGTGTCTACGCTCTTCTTGCTTATATATAAGCGATCTGAAAAACAAACGTTGACAATAAAATTTTAGTATGTTTATATATCATCATCATCATGATGTTGTCCAACTAGCAAGGATTTCCCTGACCCTCTCTCGCCATTCGTCTATCGTCAATCGCTCCTAGTAGGCCTTCCATGCTACATCCAGTATCAGTACAGATATGTTGTAAATAGGTTCTAGCAGGTCGCCCAACCTTTGCTCGTTCGTGTGAAGGGGTCCACAAGAGTACATCGCTTATGAGTTCGTCCTTACTTCTCCAGCAGTATATATGTATATATATATTATATTATACATACGTGTGTGAGAGAGAGAGAGAGAGAGAGAGACTTTATACTCATCTAGCTTTATATTGCAAACATTCTCTCGTGTTCATGTGTGTGTATTTTACTATAACCCAGCAAAAGGGCATACAGCAACATTTTTAATAGAGAAATACGCTTTTAGAAAGAAATATTCCAGGATGATTTACAACTGAATGATGATTAGGTTGGTAATTATTTTCATCCCATAGGTAATTCTTTAATCATCTAAATTCTCGTTATAACTAAGATAATTTTGAAGTGATAATTAGAATCTAGTTTTTCTCATAATTGGAGCATAAATATAATCATGGACCGTCGATACACCAAGAACCCAATGAATTCATTGGACTTCTATATGCATTCACATGTATCTATAAATCCCTCCTTACGAGCAGGATACGACACAAGGTCAGCTTTTAAGCTGAGTATAACAGGTTTGAAATCGGTTTTCCATCTCTTTGGCTGGTTACCATACGAAGGTTAAAGAGACTAGTCGGTTCTCTTGTTTATACTTACCTGAAGGAAAAATAGTTGGTTTCATATCTTTCCCAAGGCTATGTGAAATGCACACAGCCTCGTCCAGGGTTTGAACTCCAGACAATTTGCATTTCACTTAGACTAGGGAAAGGTATGACTCCAACTATTCTCCCTCCAGCTATGGAGCAAACTGGGCTCTTTAACCTCGTTATGGCAACCAGTCTTGGAGAAAGAAAACTGAAATCAAAACAATTAAACTCCACTTAAAAAATTAACCTTGTGTGATATCGTGCTCCTTTGGAGGGTTATATATATATGAGAGAGAGAGAGAGAGAGAGAGAGAGAGAGAGAGAGAGAGAGAGAGAGAGAGAGAGAGAGAGAGATCGGCCTCTTTTACTACAAGTGGTCTTCGTAACATTGATTTATCTTAGTTTCATTCATCGATGAAATGGATATTCAATTAACACCTTTGTGAAGACCCATTCAGGTTGCCATAGGGAAGCATGTACGTCCATATTTCCCACCACCGATTCTATGCTGACATCAAAATATAGTAATAAAAATAATTGAAGTTTCTCTCTGTCTTCTTATATTCCTAACTCATTTTGCTGTCTTTTTATGGTATCCACCACATTCTGACATCTTCTGTGGCTCTGCTTCGTGTAACGGGTTATTTATATCGTTCACAGCAAATAAGAGAACTAAATATGGTTGTTGACGGACTGTTGTTTTCAATAAATATTAACTCAAGTAACCAGACAGACGAGGGGAAACTCGACAAGTTCGACACACATCCACCTTTTTTGCGCGCATGCGTGTGTGTGTGTGTGTGAGTGAGAGAGAGGGAATGATGGGGTGTCTGTTCAATGTATTGGGTCAAAGTTTTTTTATAAAATCAATATCATTACGGACTAGTTTTAGAAGTATGTATATATGAGAGGGGATTTGTATGTCGGTAGCCTGGCACGTTAATAGAGATTTTCAAAGTGTATAAATTTACCAAACCAATCCGCCACGAAAAGGATGTGATAGAAGGCCAATTTTTAGGCGGAGTACAGCTGGTTTGAATTCAGTTTTCCTTCTCCTTGGCCGGTTGCTATACCAAGGTTAAAGAGGCCAGTTGGCCCTACTATTTCTTACCCATCATCATCATCATATCGTGCTGGCAGCACGGATATCCCTGACCCTCTCTCGCCACTCCTCCCTATCGTTCATCGCCCTAGGCAGGTCTTCAGGACAACAACCTGTATCCTCACATAGCTGCTGAATGTACGTTCGTGCTGGTCGTCCTGCTTTTGCGCGGCCATGTGTGGGGATCCATAAGAGTACATCTCTTATGAGTTCATCTCTGCTTCTCCAGCAATGTCCTGCATGTCTGGTTCGCCTAACTTGAATAGTTTTCGTGATAGGGGGCAGGTGGCCGTACAGTTGGTGTCTTGTGGGGTGTTGCTGCCAGGACTTGTTCAGGATTGCACGCAGCATTCTTGTGTAATTGCCATCTAGTTTCTTCTCCAGCCGTTTTGTTAGCGTCCATGTAGTGCATCCATATAGCAGTATCGATGTGACCGCTGCCTGGAAGAAACTGCGTTTCATTTTATCGGTTAGGTCTGATTTCCATATAGTCGATAGCCTATTGATAGCTGTCCATGCTTTCGTTAACCTCGTTTCGATGTCCTTTTCGGTTGATTCGACGCTGCTTCCTAGGTACGTGAATTTGTCTACTAGTTTAAGAGGGGTTCCTTTTAGAGTGGAGATGTCCCCCGTTTGATTATAGCACATATATTCCGTTTTGTGTGCATTAACATGGAGGCCTATGCTTGCTGCTGCTCGTTCCAAACTATGCAGAAGTGTTTCGGCTTGGTCAGGTGTATTTGCCAGTATCGCTATGTCATCGGCGTAGTCGGCGTCGGTAATTGTTGTTGCGGGGTATCTTCTGCTTCTTTTCTTCGTCAGTTCGAAGCCATTCTCTTTGATTTTGTCAATCGATGTTCTAAGTACGTAGTCTAGACAAATGATAAAGAGATACGGAGCCAGCGTGTCCCCTTGTAGTACTCCTGCTACAATGTCAAAGTATTCTGTGTCTCCATCGGGTGATCGTACTTTTACTTTAGTGTTTCTATAGAGAATCGTTATTGCCGCTACGGTTTCTTTAGGTATGCCGTACGCTAGTAGGATTTGTTCCATCTTTCCTCTGTGAATGGAGTCGAAAGCCTTGGTAAAGTCGACAAATATTAATGTCGCTTGTAGGTTCTTTGCCCGTACACCTTCAAGGATTCTGCGGATGGTTAATATTTGTGAGGTCGTGGATCTATTTCTTCGGAAGCCATTTTGGTTTTTTCTAAGTATGTTGTCGATTTTGGGTTCTATTCGGTTTCGTAGTAGGGCATTGTAGATTTTGGCAGCTATGGATGTAAGTGTTATGCCTCGGTAGTTTTTGGCTCATCCGAGGTCCCCCTTTTTAGGGAAGGGGAGTATGCATCCCTTCGTCCATCTATCTATCTATCGGATTTTGATTGTATACTGCGTTGCAGTGTCGGAGCAGTATGTCATCGAATTGTCTGGTCTTCCATACTTCCGGGGGAATTTCGTCCAGCCCTGCAGCTTTCCTATTTTTAATTTTTCGGAGAACCGAGTCGAGACCCATAGCGAGAGTGAAAATAGTTGTATTCCTACATTTCTTAAATATATTAACGGTATGTGGAATGCAAACTGTCTCATCCAGGATTTGAAGTCAGGTCACTGGGTTCATTTCTTACAGCCTTAACACTTATACTATGAGTGCTTCTGTTTTCAATGTATAATGTTCGGTCCGTGTAATAAATGAAGACGCATTGGATTAAGTGCCTTAACAAGGAAGATTATGGTTTGGTTTGATTTTGCAGCATATCGACCATTGTAGGGTATTTAATGCCAAATATTGTTTTTATATATGATTTGTAAACACATTTTGTAGATAACATTATTAAAAAGCCTCAGCTCTTTTTTGCTCAGTTAAATGGTTTCAAGTATTGCTGTATAACAGTCATTATTTAACATCAGTCATTTGTTTGCACACAGAATTTGTTTCATTTGACTCACTGATAGGACCCTGTCAGGTGCTACCACTCCCGGTCAGAGGGAACTTGGGAACAGTAGCAATGAAGGAGCACTCCACATTTCCCAAAAGTTGGAATCTCCCCATCGGATAGTTTAATGTCATATCCAGAACAGTCATTTGGGTGTGGGGTCTTACCCCTCAGTAGAAGTGCAATCGGTATATTCTACAGCCCCGATTGGGCTCAGGAGATTATATTGAAAAATAAGTATTTGTATAAAATAGACGTTCTTTGACATTAGGCTTCGGACTTGGTTTATATATGAGGATTGAACGAAAAGCTCATTAGCTGACAAAGATAGTCCCATGGAATGTGACCAAATGAGGTTTATTTTTCAACAGTAACCCTTGCAACTCACATCTTTCATCAGTGTTGCCAGTGGTAAAAACGGTTATCAACTGCAGATACAACGTCAACATATGGACTTTTCTGCCCACCTTTGTTGGTACATATAGGGTTCGGTGGAATGGCTATGTCATTTAAAAAATAGCAATGTTGATCCTATTCAAAATTCAATTTTACAACGAGAAAGATCAATATTTGTCATTCTTTGTTATTGTTCTCAAGATTAGACCGTTCAAAAGCTTGCCCACCAAAAGCTATACACCCCTAAAGTTCTACAGCGCTCGCCAAGTCATTGCTGCGATTTCTTGATGAATATCTTTCAGTTTGTCTTGTCTGCGGCCTACGTTGAAAGATTGGAGGCTTCAGGTATTCCCAGAAGTAATCACAAGGTGATAGAGCGAGTCGTCCACGGGATGTCGTCACTTAGTCAGATGAGGCCCCACGGAAAATTTATTTCAGAACTTCAATATATGACCTGATGACAACTGAAATGGCATGCCTGCTGCAGCTACTGTCTAAGGACATACCTCCTCCTCGCACACCGCTACCTTCGCCAGTAGAGTGGCAATTTTAAAATTAGAATTGCTGTTCTACCCACACATGCTCAAAATTCATCCGAAGCTGTTTACGTTCATTTTGCACAAATGTCCTTGAAGAAGAAATGAATCCATCTGTTTCCTCCCACAGCTATAAGAAAAATATAGGGGAAGATTGGGCTCTCATGCTTTGGTAGGGCACCTGATCTAGAATAAGTTTGGTTTGGTTTTATGGCATATCAACCATTGTAGGTTATTTATTGCCAAATTCATTTTTATACAAATAAACAGTTCTAGTTCAAACAATTCAGTTTAGCATAAGAACACTGTTTAGTTCTATTTAACCCATAGGTACGACCCTATCAAGTGCTACCACTTGGGGCAAGAGTGAACGAGAGAACGATGGCAATAAAGAGGTACTCCACATTTCCCGAAGTTGCAGTATTACTGAAGCCTCATCATCAGATTGTTTAGTGTCATATCCGGGACACTCGTTGCGGGGGGGGGTCTTACCCCTTTGCAGAGAAGTAGTCGGTGTATTCTGCAGCTCCAGCCGACAGGATCTTTCTATGATAAGTATAATCAAATTCCAACACCCGCTAACTCGTCACGGGCCAGTGTGGTAGGTTATGATCCATTACTTTCAATGTCTAAAAGACACTGGAGAAGGTCCCAGTCGCGAGAAAAATGGCTGATGCGATATAATTAAAAAAGTACAATAAATACATTTATTATCACGTACTTAGGAAGATTTGGATTTAAAAAAGAAAAAAAGTATAAAACTATCCAGTGTATTAATCTGAGTTTTGTCTAGTACAAGGATCAAATTGTGGGACGCCCAGTATGGCTCGAATTCCTTGCAGTGTTAATTTTCTACGAAAGTTGCTCTCTAATCATTATTCAAATATGATACTAAATTAAACCGGGGAGTTTCGTGGAGCGTGCTCTCCCTCTCCTCCCCAAAAATAACTCTTAAAGTACACAAAAATGTAAATATAAACGTACAATGACGGCAATTCCTTAACCTCTTGGCATAAAATAATCCAATCCACTTGACATACAGTTAAAAATCAGTCAATCAAGCAATGATTACTTAACGGCGAGACGATCAATTTTAGAAAGCAACACATTTAAACATTCTTTTAAAGATACGTCTTGATACATCCACTTTTAAAAATGTGATTATCTTGAGAAAACACACAACAAAAATCAAAACAGATATTCTAAAGAAAAAAGACATCAATTCAAACAAGAGTTAATTTTATCGAGAAAAATCGTAAGAATTGATAGAATTATCGACAAAAATGTAGAACATCCTAAAAAGCATTATTTGGCTTTTAAAGCAGACGATTTGCAAGTTACAATGAAGCACGTACACAATTCAAACATGATTATTCTCAAATTGTTGTTTGTGTTTACGACGAAATGCCTTGTATTATTTACAAATTGAACTTTGTAACTTCGTCTACTTGCTTTATGAAAGATTTCAAAATGGATATGCGATGCTGCTACTGCTATTATTATTTCTATATCTATTCCTCTCCTCCTCCTCCGATTATTATTCCTATTCCATTCATTGTGTGCATACTTTAAGATTTTAGTCTATCAACACTAAGTGGTTGATAGAGTACGATTATAATTAGAGCATTATTTATATTTTACGGTTAAGCCATAGATAATCGATGTTAAGCGGCAGTCTGCTACATATAGGAGGTTACTAGATCGAATCTCACTAAACGTAGTTTTTGCGATATTTCATGGTGAAGTAAAAAAAAGAACCTTTTATGAGGAAATATGATTTTAGATTCTTTTCAAGTTAAATATCAAGGACGCTGTTTATAATGGTGAATTTAAACTAAAATTTATATAGTCTAGACAACCTGAGAATAGCGATCCATGATTATATTGATGCTGCTATTTAGGACAGAGTTAAGTATCTTAGTTCGCATTTAATAGTTATCTCCGTTTTATAGCAAATTTTGAAGATTTAAAAATGACGTTTGGCATGAATGCAGACCCTAGAAAATTATTATCGTGTTGAAAATTATACAGGACTCTTTACTTTTTAAAAATTCTTTAACAGTTTAGTGTATTGCTCTATAAAAATATAGCAATAGTGTGTCATTTTGGTTGGTTAAAATCACATAATGAGAAAGATGGAGGTGCGCTTAAAGTAACAGTTATCATCATGGGAAATGGAATTGATGACTAGTTCAAAACTTGAACTAGAATGTTTGCGTTTCATTACACGCTAGTATAATTGGGAAAGACATGAATCCATCTTTTGTACCCACAAGCGTGAATTAATAGTTTGGCAGACTGGATTCTCTAGCCTGGGTCAGGCAACCAGTCTAAGAAGTGGAAAACTCCGAATTTAAATCAGCTATACTCCACTTAAACACCGACCTGGTGGGACATCCTACAAATAGCTAACTGATTGATTTTAACGGCAAGTCAACCTGTCATGGGTTATTTTATACCCAGAGCTTAGAGAATTGCATTCATTGTACATTGATATTTTTGAGTTGTTCGCTCGGAAGAGTTTTTTTGTACACAGTTAAAAAAGATACAAAGTATTCCTATCTAATTCAAATAATTTGCACCCAGTTGTATGGCTTCATGTATTCCGATCTAATACTTATAATTATATAGTTTCAATTATTTCTATCAAAAAAATAGTCATTTGTTTGCCCAGTTATATAGTTTCGAGTTACTAAATCTTTAGTAAACAATTATAAGTAAAGTCGGCGATGTAAGTCGAGGGTGACCCGAATGCTCCCTCTTCAATAGCAACTACACCGAGGTGTAGGGGAGGGCGCTCTTCCATTCCCTGGATTGCCCCCCTTTACCCTTAATCCGTACTTAATAGTACTGAGTGCTAAGCAAGGCGTCATCAAGTACTATTTTTGAGTCTTTGGTATGACTCGACCTGGAATTGAACCTCGGTCTTCAGGACCATTGGCAAACACTCTACTCATTAGGCCAATGGCCAGTAAAAGTTATAGCTTCAAGTAACTATTCTTAATTCAAATAATGTACTGTTATATGGTTTCAAGTATTCCAATCAAATATGCATAGTTTTAAAAGATCTATTAGACCCATAGATGGGACCCAAACAGGTACTACCTATCCGGATAAGAGTGGACCTGGGAGTAAGAGCAATGAAGGGATACTCAATGCTTTACAGATTTTCCGATCTGGAGCCTCACCATCTGATACAGTTTAGTGTCATACTCACAAGACCTCTCTTGAGCAGCAAGTTCTACTCCTCTGTAGAGGATACCGTCTGTCTATTTTAAAGCTCATCGACAGGGTGGTGTAGATTATATGATTTTGGAGCTATGGGGTTTTCTCCCCCTACAGGTATCATTGCTCTTCAGTTATCGGATGCAAATCCATAATTTATTTCTTCTGCAAAATATCCCAGTTAATGAGAAAACGGCTCAATTACGTGAATCTATTTGAGAAGGATCGTTGAAATTTTAAGTCAGAAGTTGAATACAGTAAATGTCAATTTATCATTATACAATATATAAATATTTTCAAAAAGGGTTCTTTGAATTTCCATCAATGTCGACGCATTTTAAAACGAATTAAGAGAAAACACGATAAGTCATTTTCAACATTGCTAATTTTCGCCACAGATTGAAGCAATCAACAACTCTCTCTAACACTCGTGAAATTTTTATGCTATTGTGCCAATGGAAGTCTAAAAACCCATTCATTTATTCTAATCAATAAACGAAACAAGTCGTAGAAATGGGTAATTAGTTTTCGCCTTTCTAACCATTGTCTGCAGTATTTTTCAATCGATTAAAAGACGATGCTGCTAATGAATCTTATTTTTTATTATTATCATCACTATATTTTTTAGCTTCTTACCTTTTTTTCTTTCTGTCGATTCGTCTTTTTTCATTGTTTTTCTATTTTACTTTATTTTTATTTATTGTTTTTCTTCCAACCTGTCAACCTTTCTCCTAACTACATTTTTCTTTTTACTAAATCTTTCCGTATAGTCTTTTATTTTATTTTCTTATATCTTTTTTGTTTTGATTATCTCCCCTTCATCATTGTTACTCTTTTTTTTTTCTTTTCATATCCTTAATTTTATTTCCTCATTTTGGTTTTTCTTATTAACAAGTTTAAAAAGACCACACGTGACTTACCTATCAATCACGCGCCATAAGTAATTACTACAAGTTAGTCAATCATTTGATCTTTACAAATTCTAATCGTTATCACTGTAAGACAATCTTTTTTTTAATTTGTATATATTTTAAGAAATCTTAGGCAATACTCGGTAATCCAGATTAAAATCTCAGTAAGGGCAACTCGAAACTGAATTGTTTTAGACCTTATTTTTCCGATGCAGATATCATTGGGGAACGAGAAAAGTTGATAAACAGGCCAGGCCCCTGAAGCGTCACTATGAGTTTCCGTTTCAAGTTGTTCAGAGATCGTATTCTCCTTCAGGATATCTCCATAATTTTTCGTCGGCTCTCTTTACACTAGGAATTTCAGAATTGAGTACGGCTTTCAGAGTCGTGAATCCGCCAAACTATCGGTATGGCTAGACGACGGTACTTGATACACCTAATTCCCCAATGATACCTGCATCGAAAAAAATATGGTCTGAAAAAGTTTGGCTTAGAGTTACCCTTACCGTGCTTTCAACCTGAACTGCTGATAATTGTGATGGGAGAAGAAATTATAACATATCTGACAAAATTTTTACTTATCGTATTTGAAAAAAAAAGACCCTCGAAAATGATTATTTTTATATTCAACATTTGCGCACATTCCTCATTCTAAATCGAATACGAGATGGCGAAAGCAGAATTTCTGTTCTCATTATCGATAAAATCAAATATGGCTTCAAGTAGAATTCACTCGTCATAGCAACGTTGAAACGTATAGGAAATTTATTTCTAATTGGAAAATAACAATTTACAGAATTAAACATTGAATTTAATACATTAGACTAAAAATTTGTAAGCAAAGTAAAGTTGGCGACCATAGTCGTAGGTGACCCGAAGGCTCTCTTTTCATTAGCTACAACACCGAGGTGAGGGGAAGGGCGCAACTCCATTCCTTGGATTGCTCCCCTTTACCCTTGATTCGTACCTTATAATGCTGAGTGTTAAGCAAGGCGGTCTCAAGTACCATTTTTTTTGAGTCTTTGGGACTGAATACCGGTCTCCCGGACCATTGGCGAACACTCTACCCTTTAGGTCAAAATTTGTAATGAATTTTAAATATTGCACTTTTTAGATTTTACTTGTATTGTTCCTGTCGTTATTTGCATATAGATCAGAATTATTCTTGTCTACTGGTTTGAGTAAGCAGAGACAAGGAAATAAGCATGAGTAGGAAATAAATTGACAAATAGAAAGTATACTAAATAACGCAGAGAAAACTGTTATAAGAAAAGTCATAAGTGAGAAAAAGAAAACAATTGAAAGAGATTAAGAGATCAAGTTATTACCCGTAATATAAAAAACATGGCTACAAGTGAATTTCTGAAATAATCCACTTTACCGTAACAACATTTTTTATTGCTCACTAGTAAGAGCAAATTGCATGATATTGTGTGGGTGTGTGTGTTTATAAAATTCACTTTAATTGTAAATTCAGCTTCTGCATATCCAACTAAACTCGGCTTGTTACCAGTAGAAAAAAAAATAGAAGCTGCATTTGCATGGGCCTGGAAATTCTACATTGTGACATAAAACTAACAAAGCCAGGTTGTACAGTAAGGTATTGCTGGGGTGCCATGGATTAGTGGTAATGATGCTTCGGCCTCGAAACCATGTCTGATCCCAAGATGATTATCATAAAGGCTTTGTTAGTGACATTTCTGCTATTATATATAATTTACCAGATGTCTGTCCCTACATCTAAGGTTCTGAAATCTTTGGTCCAATTTCAACCAAACTTTCGAAAATTGCCAGGATTATCATTGGAAAAGATTTATACTATATTTGGAAATAGGTTTTTAAAATATATAATGTTTGATTGGAACAGAAAGTGCTTAGGAAATACACGGTGCCTTCCTAGATTTATTTCGTCCAAAAGTCAAACGACATATACAGAGACTTGAATGGAAAAAAGACAGAATTAGCAGACACTTTGTGTCTATCCTATTTAATCAAATAGGTTTAGAAGAGAAAATGCTGTCTAGATATACATATACAAAGATGAACAAAGTGATTCGATCAATAGAAATATCTATTTTGTGATAATTATTTTTTGATTGTTTTCAATAAGTTTTAACCTTACGTCATCATGTGGAAAAAAGTTATTTTTTTTAAAGCTTTTAAAAGGAGTTGATATACTGTAAGAGAAGCGACAAACATGCACTGGTGATATATCCATTTGTTTCATACTCTTTCTTACTGTCAGCCCAGTCGACTGGGGTTGTAGAATACACCGACTGCATCTCTGCACAGAGAATAGACACCCGCAACGAGTGTCCTGATATAACACTTAACAATCTGATGGTGAGGCTACAGCAATGCTGGGCCTTTAGGGAATGCATAATACCCCTTCATTGCCATCGCTCCCAGGTTCATTCTGGGCCAGTCCTATATATGGGACAAGTAGAAGTTTGACATTTGAATTGAGTGCAAACAAATGCCTTATGCTAAATTGAACTGTTTGATCATTTAAGAGTGTATAAACAAATGACTAATGTTTAATTGAATTGTTAGGGATAAATATCAATACTTGGAACCATTTAACTTTGATGAGTTATGTTTACAAATTATATATATATATATGATTTAGCATTGAATTACCAATAGCGGTTGATATGCCATAAAACCAAACCGAACCAATCACTGTAAAATGTTCTCTCCCATTGTTCTCAGTGATTAACTGTTTTCCTTTGACGTACAACGGAGAAAAAAAGTGAACCCTCGAAAGGAGGCGCATCGCATAACGGTTATTGTCTTAAAAAATGGACACGGTGACCAGAGTTCAAGTTCTAGACGGAGCAGTTTGAGTTTCACTTTTGCGCAAATTATCATGGGAACTTTGCCTAGTGGGTAAAGTATTCGCCAATGGCGTGGGAGACCGGGGTTCAATCCTAGGTCGAGTCATACCAAAGACTTAAAAAAATGGTAATTGAGGCCTCCTTGCTTAACACTAAACATTATAAGGTACTATCAAGGGTAAAGTGGAGCAATCCAAGGAAAGAAGTAACGCCCTCCCCTACACCTTGGTGTAGTAGCTATTGAAAAGAGAACCTTTAGTTCGCCCTCGACTACGGTCGCCAACTTTGCTAAGGTGAATATTGAAGCTCTTTCGCCTTGATGTAGCGATTGGTCTGGGAGAAGAAAAACTCCCAATTCAAACTAACTGTACTCCACTTAAAGATTGATCTTGCGTCGTATCCTACGCCTGGCAGATGGTTTGGATAAATACAGACTTCTATCGTTAGATCCAGGCAGTCATAATCAGAGCTGATATTTTGGAAAGTTACGAATCCTCAGTAAAATAGTTTATAAGAACACATACATCATACGAAACGTTAGGCATCCAGAGGTTCTTTCATTTTGAAAATGCTTGTGTTATCTGATTTTAAAAGTGACATGCATGTTAGGCATAAACAAATAAAAGATTTTCAACACAAAGCACTTTATAAATATCAATGATCATCTTAAAACTTGTAATACGGGTAAGTACTGCTAGTATATACGATCGTTCGAATTGTATGTGAAGTAGCGAGACTACAATGAATTTACGTTATGTATTGTTTGCTGCTGAAGAATCCTCTATGAAAGAGAGAAAGAGAGGACCACTAAAAAGATGCTCCATTGAAAATCTGAAAGAATGGATGAGTGATAGAATGAAATGCTGTTTACTCGACCGGCGTCTTTTCAATGAAAGAAAAGATGCCGTTAGAATTCTAGTACAAAATGTTGTATGCCCATTCATTTTTTTTTTTTCAGGCTGTTATTGAATCATCAGGCATACTACTTTCAAAATGCCGATATATTTTTCTGTTTTTTATCCGAACTTTTAGAAAAGCCGTTCTTTTTTTTTTTCTTCATTTATTTATAATAGTCACTTTACAAAGTTCTTTTTGGCAAAAAAGCAAACAAAAACCCCAAAACATACTTTTTTTCCTTTTCTTAAACCGAACATATCGATATCTTAAAGATGAAAAATAGGTATTATTTATATCGTAAATACATTTTATTGAACTTCAAATTACTGACTAGTTTTAGTCTGTCCTCTATGGATGGCGAAACTATAAATGGTTGGTTGGGTTTTTGTGGCATATCAACCTTTATAGGGTATTTAACGCCAAATTCATTTTTATACAAATAATCATTTCTATTTCAAACAATTCAGTTTAGCGTGAGTACACAGTTTAATTGTCGAAAACATTTCTATTGCAAGCTATTCACTTTAGTCAAACAGTTCTAAGTCAGCCAATTCAGTTTAGTATAGATTTTGTTTACACACAGTTAAAAGTCAAAGCAGTTCTATATTAAACAATTCAGTTTAGTGTAAGTAGAGTTTCAATGTTAAAAACAGTTCCATTTCAAACAATTCAGTTTAGCATAAGTACACAGTTTAAATGTAAGTACAGTTTGTCAAAAACACTTCTTTTTCAAGCTATTCAGTTAGTCAAACGTAAGTATGCAGTTAGTTCCATTTAACCCATAGATAGGACCCTTGTCAGGTGCTACCATTCCAAGCCAGAGTGGACCGGGGAGCAATAGCAATGAAGGGGTACTCCGCATTCCGCAAAGATCCAGTATCACTGAAACCTCACCATCAGATTGTTTAGTGTCATATCCAGGACACTCATTGGGGGGGGGTCGTACCCCTCTGCAGATGTACTGTCGGTGTATTCTACAGTCCCTGCTGATTGGCCAATTCAGAGTTAATGTCAAAACAGTTTTATTTCAGATAAATCAGTTTAGCATAAATACACAGTTTAAATGTCAAAAAGTTCCATTTTAAACAATTCAGTTGAGCATAAATACGCAGTTTAAATGCCAAAAACAGTGAACTCAAGAAACCACGGTTTAGTTCTATTTAACCCTTATCAGGTGCTACCACTCCGGGCCAGAGTGAACCTGGGAGCGAATGGCAATGAAGGGGTACTCCGCATTCTCCAAAGCTCCAGCATTACTGGAAACTCACCATCAGATTGTTTAGTGTCATATCAGGACACTCATTTGGGGGGGGGTCTTACTCGTCTGCAGGGAAGCAGTCAGTGTATTCTACAGCCTCCCCTCCCAGTCAACTTGTGAAGAAACTGCAGAGTTATCAAATTCAGTATGCTTACTTGTTAAATCGAAGTGAAGGTTTTAACGTAAAATGTTTTTGGGTCTGCTGGGAAAGGTGGTCTGCAGTGGAAAGATGGAATCAACGTGAAGCCATGTCGCAGCAAGACTTAACTGTACGGAATTTAAGTTTCAAGACTTCAAATTAAAAAATTAACGAACTGTCTTAAAGTAATTTAATAAAAAAATATACTCATAAGACTTTAAGATTGTTCAAGCTGGAGATACAAAATAATTACGTAGCTGTAAGACTTAGTTAAAACTAACAATCAAGGAAAAAATGTTTACATCGATAAATCTCTTTAGTGTCACTCACTTGAAAAAACGTTTTATTGTCATTATAAGAAGCTGCAATCCAACTTTTAAATACTTAAGACGGCACTTCAGCAATTTTATAAATATGTAGATTTTTTTAAGTAAAAAGTCTTGTAGCATCAGTATTCCAGGCAGAAAAGATATGTAATGCTTTGAAACCCAGGATTCTAACCTGGGACATCGATCATTGATGCCAGAGGCAAACCTGAAACTTGTTCAGCTATTAAGCTGACCAATATGAAAATTAATACACTGATTATTCAAAGCACATGAAGTGTGATAAAAATATCATGAGTAAATGTACTTTTTTTAAAAATTTGAAAATGATTGTAAAATGTGCGTACAGCTGAGCAATGTATATCTTAAACTGTTGATTGCTAGACAGTGCCAATTTTCGATACTCTTTGATTACCCGTTTTTGGTGAAACACAGAATCGTACAAGTGCAACACTCTCCATACTTACTGGACCTTGCTTCACTTGTTTCTTAAAATGAAAATTAATCTGCGTTAAAAAATTAATAAGATTAAAAATAAAACTGCTTTTACTCTGACAAAAATAAACAATCAATGAAATGTTAATGTTCTTCAAAATAGTCCCTCTGGCATTCAACATAACGAGTCTTCTTTTCATAGCATGAAGCTGCATGGTATTTCTTTTAATGTTATCCACTTCCTCAAATGTCTTAAATTGAAATTTCGTCTACAGAGTAAGCAACAAAAAAAATTGCATGAGGCTAATTTTAGTAAATATAGAGTGTGTTGCACTTGCATAACCCAGATTTTCCTCTAAAACTGCTGAGTAAAAAGTATCAAAACTAGCTTCAACATTTTAAAAAGTGTCCCCGATTGGTCTTGAGAGTATCACTTTATTATATATGTTTTCCTGCAGTGCACACATCTTCATTTAAATAAATAAAATGTTAAAATTTTAGCCTCGGGCACCACGCGTAGAGTTGATAACTAACTAGTGACTTCAAGTCTCACAAGACGCCTCATACATTCGACCTTGCGCCATAACTAAGCAAAGCTTGGTAAATAACTCCTAATTTCAAATTACACCTTGTATGTGGATGCAAGTCTACATATCTATGCACCAGTGCGTAAATATGCCCTACCCCTATCTTTTTACAACACACACAATATATATGAGAGAGAAAGAGAGGGGAGACGTGCTGAAAACTTCGCTTAATTAAGAAGGGAATGATTTTTATTCAATTAGAGAAACAAAGACTGAGTTGAGAAAATGTTGAATATATACATATATATATTTGATTGAAGAAATATATAAGAGTACGTATCTTAACCAGGTTGTCATATTTGAAGTTATTTTCCGCACTCGATGAGTGTCGAGTATCTCTGTAAATGAATCAAACAAAAGATTTATTTTTTTCTGAGATAGTTACTTCCTAATAATCTCAGCAACCAGCTCATTGGCCTAGTGGGTAGAGTGTTTGCTAATTGTCCGGGAGACTTAGGTTCAATCCTTGGTCGCGTCATACCAAAGACTTTAGAAATGGTACTTGATACCTCCTTGCTTTACACTTAACAATATAAGGTACATATCTAGGGTAAAGTGAAGCAATCCAGGGAAAAGAGTAGCGCCCTCCCCTACACCTCGGTGTAGTAGAAAATTGAAAAGGGAGCCTTCTTGTCGCCCTCGACTACGGTCGCCAACTTTACTTTTAATCTCAGTGATGGTGTTCTAACCTAAGTAAAAAAAAGATTGGTTGGGTTGGGTTGGGTTTTATGGCATATCAGTTTGTGGTGATTATTTAATGCCAAATCTTGGTTATACATTTGGTTTTTAAGTGAATGGTTTGCTGGTAACTTCTAAACAAGTTAAAGCTCATTTGTTAGTACATAGTTAAATGGTTTCAAGTATTGCGTCAATGTTTATTCGTAATTTTTTTTCTCCCATCGCTCTTATATTTCTATTTCTGTGCCAATTCTGACTTCTTTCAGATATACTTTATATATATATTCTGGAGTGAGTTCTGTAATTATGTTTTCACTTAAAATATTCATACTTCGTAGAGGATCTATTTAGGGATTGGTTGATCACTGGGCGTTGCAGTATTCATTAATTCTTTTAGATGATTTTATTCTTGATGTTTAAGGTTCTCTATTGAGTTTGGCTAAGATAGTTTGAATACGCTTTCGGATCTTTCATTTCTTTGATACGAATTTTTCTACATAGATCAATGGTAGCTTCTGGGTTTTTTTATAACTGGTTCTGGCTTTTTTGGGAGACAAGTTTTTTTAGACTGTCTTTGATGGATTTTGGGGGACGAATTGGAGATCTGTGACCTTTGTTTTGTAAGAGATTTTGTATTTTTCGGAGGAGTAGTTTGTTTGAGCAATAGATTTTGCATGTTTTTCAATTATTTCATTAGAATACTGGACATTGGCGTGAGAGTGTTCGCGAATGGCCTGGGAGACTTGGGTTCGAATCCCAGGTCGAGTCATACCAAAGATTCAAAAAAATGGTACGTGATGCCCCCTTGCTTAACACTCAGTAATATAAGGTAGCGATCAAGGGTAAAGTGGAGCAATCCTGGGAAAGGAGTAGCTCCCTCCCCTATACCTGGGTGTAGTAGATATTGAAAAGGGAGCCTTCGGGTCACCCTCGACTAAGGTCGCCAACTTTTACTTACTTATTTCATTAGATTGTTTTTTTGTTGTTGTTAATTCTTTTAGTTTGTTCTTTTATATGAAGAATTTCAGTTGTGTGTAGGTTTTTCAGCAGCTCCTGAAACTTTGGCTAATCATTTGGTTCCGATTGGATTAGCTTCTCAACGAGAGCTCTGTAATTGTCAGATTGATTGCTGTTTCTAATTGGCTTCGCCCTACGTGCTACAGAAGCGTAAGTGTTCTCTACCTAGTTGGACTTTTACTAGCCTCCTAGTTTCAAAAGTCACTTTTCGTTTATACTTCACCTCAAATATTTCTCCCTTTTGTATGTCACAAGATCTTGAGAAAGCGGGGTGGTTTTCTTGACAGTTTGGGCATTTAGTTTCAATTAGGCACTCTTCCTCCGTGCGGTGTGGGTCTTTTGGTTTGGTTTGGTCGGTTTGGTTTTATAGCATATCAACCTTTGCCGGTTATTAAACGCCAAATCCATTTTTATACAAATAATCGGTTCTATTTCAAACAATTCAGTTTAGCGTGAGTATACAGTTTAATTGTCAAAATCGTTTTTATTTCAAGCTATTCAGTTTAGTCAAACAGTGCTAATTCAGTTTAGTATAAGTACAGATTTTGTTTACACACACAGTTAAATGTCAAAACAGTTCTATATTAAATAATTTACTTTCGTGTAAGTAGAGTTTCAATGTCAAAAACAGTTCCATTTCAAACAATTCAGTTTAGCATAAGCATGCAGTTTAAATTTAAGTACACAATTTGTCAAAAACATTTCTATTTCAAGCAATTCAGTTTAGCATAAGTATGCAGTTACTTCTATTTACCTATACATAGGGCCCTATCAGGTGCTACCATTCCGGACCAGAGTAGACCTGGAAGCAATGGTAATGAAGGGGTACTCCGCATTCCCCAAAGCTCCGGGATCACTGGAACCATATCATCAGATTGTTTAGTGTCATATCCAGGACACTCGCTGAGTGGGGTCTTTCCCATTTGTAGAGGTGCAGTCGGTGTATTCTACAGCCTTAGCCAACTGGGCAAGGGTCTCTTTGACTCCCCCACTCCACATGTCTGACGTCCTCTGCAACCCTCCCTGTGGTGGCCATATCTTTGACATTTTAAAGCACCTCAAAGCTGCAGAAATGTATTTTCCGTCCTTTCAAGGCAATATCCAATTATTTTTACTTCTTTTGGTATTTAAGACTGATTCAAACTTAATATGTATGTAAGTATTTGAATTTCCTCTGCGATTTCTAATGGTTATTTTTTGTAGTCTGTGAACCCTTGTTTTTCCAAAGCCGTTATCCTTTCTTCTGATGTACCAAAAGACTGTTCCTTGTTTATAACTTCTTTTGATGTGTTACGTCTCTCATACAGTTGGAATGTCTTCATTTTGAGGATATTTTCGGAATGCCCTCGGCTGTCCACCTCCACAAGCAAATTTCTATTTCTTGCCTTTCTTGACTGTCCGAGGGATTGCTCTGCTTGAAATAGCCTTCCCAATTAAAAAGGAAATAATTTGGCTTGGCATGTTTCTTCTAAAGATTGAAGTACAATAAATCTTAGAAACTCTTCGGCACCATACTCTGAATCAGATTCAAATTTTGAAGCCATAAGTAGTATTCGTTATTCGCTGGTCTTGTGTTTCTTCACAAGGATACACTACTACTATATACGAACTGGGAGTAGGATTTCAAGTCCTTGCCAATTTCAGGCTTTCAATAGACAATACTAATTGTCGTGCAATTCAACAGAGTTCAAAGTCTTATTCTCTCAACGCAATTGACCCTCGGTCACAGATTTCTAGCACCTATAAAATAAAAAAAAGGGTTGCAGATGGGGCAAATTAAAGAATACAGCCGGGACTAAATATTTAAGTACCCGGGCTTAGCGCGTCCAGCCGATAGATGGGATCGGGCCCGTCCAACAAATCGTCTAGCCCAGCAAGGGCTATAGTGGTATGTTGCAAATCACTTGACCACTTGATTGCCAGGTCAAGGACTGCTCAATCACTAGAATTCCGTCCTAAAACATATCAGTCACAACCTACGGCCAACAGGTGGCCTCGTTGAGTGGAGGGTTCTAACGCCTCTGCAGAAGTGCAGTCGGCATATTCTACTGCCGTAGCTGATAGGGTGGGTAAAAAACAGGATTCTTCAAAAAATTCAAGTAACTCTTCCGGCTTCGTATTGTACTAATCTCAGCTTAGTAAATATTAGTATTGATTTTTTTTTCTCTGTATGGACAAGTATCTCTTCGCAAAGTTATGGCAAGGAAGTTTTCCTCTGGTGGTTACTGCATCAATAAATGCAACTGCAGCAATACAAAGCGTCGCATGACAAATCGCAGCAAGTGCTTCAATGCGATGCTGAAGTGCAATTCTATATGCCATCACCATGTTAAATGTTGCAATAACAAGACACCAATTTGCAATACAAAAACATTTCTGTTCTGAATACAGGATTTTATTCGAGTAGAATAAAAAAATGTATACATCTTGAAAGAGACTTTTGAAAGTATAAAGTAAAGTTGGCGATCATAGTCGAGGGCAACCAAAAGGCTCCCTTTTTAATCGCTACTACACCGAGGTGTAGGGGAGGGAGCTACTCCTTTCCGAGGACTGCTCCACTTCACCCTTGATACGTACCTTATATTGCCGAGGGTTAAGCAAGGAGGTATTAAGTACCATTTTAAAAGTCTTTGGTATGACGCGACCTGGAATTGAACTCAGGTCTCCCGGACCATTGGCAAACACTCTGCCCAGTTGGCCAATGTGCCAAAATTCTTGTAGATGACAGGAAGCCATCTTCTTAATATCAAATTTAAATCTAATTTATTGCTGTTTACAATAGCATCATTATCTTGTCTTTAATAACCCTTGTTTAGTCTTAAACAGCTTACAAGGTGCTTGGAGTACGTGTTTACTCGATCACTTATCCACTCAGCAAGCTCATCACCAGCTTAACATCGGTGAACTGGTGGGAACTGGCGATTTTAACATCAGTAATGTCTGTATTGAATTTGTAGCAGAAGCAAATTAGGGATTGCCTGAAATACTTCAAGTGTTGAGGGGTTTCCCAAAAATCACTAATGTCACTACCTTACTTTAATTTATATGTACGAAGGTCGGCTGAAAAGCTCATAGGTTGACCAAGATGGATAATCACATGGAATGTGATCAAATGTTGCTAATTTTTCAACAGTCCCCTTTGCAGTCTACAACACTTCTTCCATAGGTGTTGCAGTGCCTCGATCCCATTGCTAAAAACCTCATCAACAGAATACGATATCACCATTTGAATTTTTAAACACAGCCTCGTATATAATGCTCTCCGAAAGTTATGTCACCTATTTTTTTCTGCGGAAACCACTACAGATACAGTGAAGAAAATAACACTGCTGATTAGAGCAGGTTTTCAGCTACAAAACGTTCTTGTTCCACCTGTTTAGCCTCACTGATTATACATTTTAGCCAGCGATGAACAAGAGCATGTATGCAACGCTGGTAAAAATTTTGCTCCAACAGAGACGATCCACTTTTTTTATAAGAGTGATCACAGAATTGTTGTCAGAAAAATATTGTCTACGTAGTCCATCTCTTATCGGTCTGATGTGCGTGAATGATCGTATCGAAGCGTTCATAAAACCTGGGTTTAATAGCAGAGCTGAAACAGGGTTAATCACTCACATCACTGTCGACAATGCTTTCATGTGAAACGCAATTTTGTCAGACTACCGCTCAGCGGCAATCTCTAACAAAGACCAGACATTGTGGGTAATTAGTGGAGAGATTCAACCTCTTCTGCCATGTCACCAAAATCTGCCTCTGACTTTACGGACCCGCATAAAATAGGAGGCAATACTTTCGAAATGATCTTACAAGCGTGACATGCAGGCTCTTGTTCACCACTGATGAAATACACTGTGATTGCTACTGATTATGTTGAAAACATACTCTTTTCTAACGGGGTTGGAGGTCCAAATGTCTGTTAAATTTTCCGTGGAAATAAATAGAAGGCTTCACTTTTAAAGCAATGTCTTACAAGAGCAGAATACGAGCATTTAGTCATTGCTGCCGAAAATATATAACCAACAGTTGTGATTATACAGAAAATGATATTTTGTAGCCGAAAACGTGCTCTATCCAACAATTTGATTTGGTTTATGGTATATTAAACACTGTAGGGGGGTGTCCTCGTGGTGTAATGGTTAAATCGATGGACTGCGGAATCGTAGTACGCGAGTTCGTACTCCAGTCGCGCTATTACGTTCACTTTCAAGCAAATATCCTTGAGAAAGGTATGAACCCCCTTATCCTCCCAGCTATGGGTTAAATAGTAGCACTACTATTCTTCTAGGAGAATGGTTTTGGCATTAAATAACCCACAGAGGTTGATATGCCATTAAACAAAGAAACCAAACCAAACATTGCAGGTTATCTAATGCCAAATCCTCTTTATACATATATGATTTGTAAATGCATAGTTCGTATATAATATTTTTAAACAAGCCAGAGCTTATTTCTTTGTATATAGCTAAATGGTTATACATATGTTTTGTAAGTCAACAGTTAGTAGGTAATCTTATTTTTACATGAGTCAGAGCTATTTATTTGCTCACTAGTATTACTATTGTTTGCACAAAGTTTAATGGTTCTAAATATTTTAACATGAATAGTTCTATTTAATACTAATCATTTCTTTGCACTCACTAAAATGGTTTCAAATATTGCTATCTATCATAAATAGTTTTATTTGCACATTGTTAAATGGTTTCAAGCATCGCTATGTAACACTAACATTTCAATTTAGGCACACAGTTAAAGAGTTTCAAGTATTGCTAATCAACACTAATAATTCTATTCAACATTACTCATTCGTTAGCTTATAGTTAGATTCTACGAAGTATTACTATGTATCACTAACAATTCAATTTAACCTAAGTCATTTGCTCGCACACGTCAAACAGTTCTATTTGACCCATAGATAGGACCCTATCAAGTCCTACCACTCTGAGTGGACCTGGAAGTAGCGGCAATGAAGGAGTACTCATATATTCCACAAAGTTCCAGGACTGAAACCTCACCATCAGATGTTTTAGTGCTATATCCAGACACTCGTTGGGAGGAGGGACGGGATCTTATCCCTCTGCAGAGATGCAGTCGGTGTATTCTAATGCTTCAGCAGACAAGGTTATCTTTTGTGTAGTTTCTTAAAATTCTTACACACGATTGTATGACATCAAGTATTCGTATCTAATACAAATATGTTTTAAAATGATCTATTTAACCCATAAGTCGGACTCTAACTGGTACCACCACTCCAGGTCAAAGTGGACTTGGTAGTAATGGCAATGAAGGGGTATTCCACATTGCACAGAACAGCAGAATTGGAACATCGCCACAAGATACAGTTTAGAGCCATTCTCATGACACCCATTTTGGTACGTTCTTACTCTAATACAATCATTGTATTCTATGCTCCGAGGACAACGCGATAAACCTCATATAGTCTGGAGCAATTCCAGATGTTGACAGCAAGCGACTAACACATACATCGCTGTAAATATTTGTTTTTAGTGAAATATTCGGACTGTAACCTTATCAATATGTAGTTGGTTTGTTATTTGGTTCAATGATATTCAACACTTGTGGGTTATTTAATGCCAAATCCCCCCTCTCTCTCTCTCTCTCTATATATATATATATATATATATATATATATATATATATATATATATATATGATTTGTAAGCGAATAGTTGTTGGTAACTTTATTGCTCCTTTGTTTGCACACAGTTAAATGATTCCAAGTATTGCTAACAGTAATAATTCTAATATTAATAATTTGTTCGTACACAAATGGTTTCAAGAATTGTAATTCAACATCAGTAATTCTATTTATCAAGTATTCCGAATACAAAACATTTGTACACAGCAATACGGTTTTAAATAATAATCCTTTGTAAATGCATAAATAGTTGTATTTAACACAGATGAGATCTTCACAGTACCACCACTCCTTGTCAGAGTGGATCTGAGAGTAATGGTAATGAAAGAGTTACTTCACTTAATCTAAACTTCAGGATTGGAGCCTCACCATTTGATACAGTTTAGCGTCATACCCAGGACACGGTTTCTTATCCGATACTAATATTTCTATTTATTATCAATCAATTGTTTGCACACAGTTAAATGATTTCAAGTATTACTATCTAACACTAATATTGCCCAGTCGGCTAGGGCTGTAGAATACACCGACTGCTTTTCTGCAGAGGGGTAGACCCCCCCCCCAACGAGTGTCCTGTTTATGACACTAAACAATCTGATGGTTAGGTTCCAGTGATGCTGGAGCTTTGGGGAATGCGGAGCACCCCTTCATTGCCATTGCTCCCAGGTTCACCCTGGCCCGGAATGGTAGCACCTGATAGTTCTATTTAACCCATAGATAGGGCCCTAACTGCATATTTATGCTAAACTGAATTGTTTGAATTAAAACTGTTTGACGAAACGGAATAGTTTGAAATAGAAGTGTTTTTGACAATTGAACTGTACTTACACGTAAACTGCGTGCTTATGCTAAACTGAATTGTTTGAAATGGAACTGTTCTTACACCAAACTGAATTGTTTAATATAGAACTGTTTTGACATTTAACTGCATATAAATAAAATCTGTACTCATACTTAGCTGAATTAGCACTGTTTGAATAAACTGAATAGCTTGAAATAGAAATGTATTTCACAATTAAACTGTGTATTCGTGCTAAACTGAATTGTTTGAAATAGAACTGATTATTTGTATAAAAATTGATTTGGTATCAAATAACCTACAAAAGCTTGATATGCCATAAAACTTAATCAACTAATCAACCAACTAACACTTAAATTAATGTGAATCATTTATCTGTGCACAGTTACATGGTTTCAAGAATTAATATCTCTGCAAAATTGACTCTCAGTCATCGCATTCTAGCACCTTTAAGATAAGCAGTTTGGGTACTTTGTTTGTCCCAAGAGAAATTTAAAGAAAACAGTCGAGACAATCATAAGTGCTAATGCTTGACCTGACTAACCGATTGATCGAATCGGGCCTCTCCGACCGCCTGTCTTGCCCAGTAAGGGGCCAAAGTGGAGTGTTGCAAGTCACGTGACCACTTTGGTTGCCGGGTCATAGACTGCTTAATCACGAGGATCCCATCTTCAAACATTATGGATCGCTATCCACAACAAACAGGTGTAAATATTGAATTCAGAATATATCTTTCAGCATAATCTTAAAATATTTTTCTTATTCGAACTTTAATTGTAAAGATCAAAGATCTTATCACAGAAAAGGCTGTATATCTTCGGAGCGATATTCCTTTTCGAGTTTATAAAAATATTGGGTGTTTCAGAAAATGTACGATGGCTTCGTAATCAGATAACTTAACCAGTTCTCGTTCAAATGATTTCAGATCTTAAATGCATGTGTAGAAATACCATATTATAAGGGGCACTTTTTTTTCTTACTGAAAATATCTGTACATTCCCTTGCATCTTATATGCCATATGAAGGTTTAAAATTCGCGATAGTCGACCTAAATTAGTTACCTGATCACTCCTATTAGCTTAGACTTTAGAGTAACTTTTATGTACCTATTGTCATTATTTAAGAGGCTATTATGCAGATTAAAAGTGTTATCATTGATGATATTAATAATATTTATTTCATCACGTTTCATATAAGTACTTCGTTTTTTTCTTGATTTGCCCTGCTGAAATTGGGGTGCATCTCATATGCCGTCAAATACAGTAACTAAGAAAAAAAGGTCTATGTTTAATTTATTTTTCTTTTCAGCTATAGAAATGTCATTCACTGGATAAGAAAAGGCGTTTGAAAGTCAGACTTTTGAGTTATTTCTATATATGCAGTTAAAATTTAAGATCCTTTGAATGAAAATCAGTAAAGTTATAAGATCACGGATTGATATCGATTTTTCTGAAACATACAGTACATCTCTAATGGTATCAAATAATTTTGATATTATGACCCTCCTAGTTAAAAAGAAACTTCCCAAATGTGTTCGTTGGCAAATGTCTGACATGTGACTGAATTTAACTTCACTTTCTCCAATCTAACCTTACACATGCATGCAAACACAACTCAGCGCTCTAATCTCCCACTCGTTCGCGCCGTTAGCAACGCTTGGATGCTGCTATGTTAATTTATTTGCCGCCCACCGAAACTCTTTACTTTGGCTGAGGGGCTGTTTGGAGATGATCGCATGGCGTAAAAAAAGTAAGGGACAGGGCAGAAGGTGTATGCGTCATTCTTCTCCAGCGTTGGGAGGAAATATTGGTATAGATTTTGCCAGACGCGATGTATCATCGCCCAGTGGCGGTAATGGCCCAGACCTGTCACTTGACTTAAATTTGCGATCAAACATTATGACGCAGTTTTCTTCTGTTTTTTTTTTTCACATTCTCCTGATCCACTAACAGGGTCTGACTAAGACCAGCTCTTGTTTTTGGATATCAATGCTTCTGTTTACTTTTCTGTACGTGAAAGTGTTTTGTGATTATCCGGAATGTTCATCAGTTTGAATTATAACAGCGAGTTGAATTTTTGTTCTCGCTGAATAAATCTTATTTGAAATGAAAGCCGTTGAAAAACAGAGATGTTTAATCATAGTCGGAAACTATTGAAGCAATATGAACATTCCGTTATCATGACTGATCATGGTAGTTTTTTTTTTTTTTTACCATACCTTATATTGCATATACACAAAATTTCAAAATATTGCCATTAATCTTTTTGCAATTTAAGATAAATATAGAATCAAATCAATAATATCACCAATAAACAAATACACCCTCTCCCATTTTTTTTGATGAAGTTAATTTTTCTTCTAAACCAAAGATATCAGAATTTCATTCTTAGAGGAACATTTTACAATGAAAACGGATATTATTAGGTATTATTAATTACAAAACTCTACAAAATTGTAACTTTAGCCAAACAGAAAATACCAACACATCAGAAAACAAAAATAAAACACACACACACATATATATTAGGGGGTATACTTATTTTTGAAATATTATGGGTACATGAGTGTCAAATACAGCCCAACAAGGTGCACAGACTGAAAACCATACTCTGAGTCCTTTTGCGTGGCAGAACTTTAGAGTCAACATGATACTTCAAATGAATAACACATTTCATTAATAACAAGTACTGCAGATCTTTTTGCCAAAAGTTGTTTCTACAAATTTTTGAATGTGATCAGGAAATAAGAATTTAATTCAAGAAAATAAAAATGGTATTCACTTAAAAAATAAAAGCAAAGCAAAATAGACAAATAAATAAAATAAAATAAAAATAGACAAAAAAAAAAACCCCAAAGAAATGCACTGAAAATGGATTGGAAATCATTTTATCATGAATAATGCATGGGGTTTATTTTTCTATGAAAATGCATTGGGAATTATTTTACAATTATTTTAAACATTAGCAGTAGTTGTAATTTTAAAACAAAAATAATCTTTTAAAATTTGATTTTTAAATCTTATCAATAAAATAGAACTTAGTGTTTTTCATTTCAACTAACCTTGAAAATATTCTGATTTTCGAAATAAGAAACCAGAAAACAAAACAGAAATTAAACCTTAACTCGATTATGAGGTGTCCGTGTGTTTATGTTTTGTTTTTTTTTCAGTGCAAAAACATTTGAGCACTTAGCATATTTAAAAGCTCATTTGCTCGCTTAACATAATACAAATATATCGTAGACATTTCTATTGGAAAGAGGCGTTCGTGGTGTAATGGTTACCGTCCTAGGAAATGGACACGGCAACCCAGGTTCAAATGGTAGACGAAGCAGTTTGCATTTCACATAACGCAAATATTCTTGGAAGGGGTATAAATCCAATTATTCTCCCTCCAGTCATGGGTAAATAGAACAGACTGGGCTCTTTAACCTTGGTATGGAAACTGATATAGAAGTTAAACTCTAAATTCAAATCTGTTAAACTCAGCTAAAAAATTGACCTTGTGTCGCATCCTATTTGTGCAGAGCGGTTGGTGTGTGTGTGTATATATATATATATATATATATATATATATATATATATATATATATATCCTATAATTCAATGCTAAGACTTATTCCAGCTAAGACTTATTTATGGTCCAATTTCAACCAAAATTTATGGTCCAATTTCAACCAAAATTCAATGCTAAGACTTATTCCAGCTAAGACTTATTTATGGTCCAATTTCAACCAAAATTCAAGGACATTCCCGATAAGATTTTAGAATTTATTGGAAGACTTGATTTTTAGGTTCGATTTGTCTCCCTATGTTTCACTGCCCGTTTCGTTTAAAAGGAGTCTGTTCCACGTATTTCTATTGTTCCCAGAAAAAAAAAAAACAGTTCCTCTTGACATGCAACAGAAACAGTTTCCATTTAGAGTCTGATTTGGAATGACTGCAAAGCACCAAGATAAACTCTCAGATTGGCGTCAATGTGACTTCTTTTCAATGGACAGAAAAGCTGGAAATCTTGAGAGGTTGCAAATCTTCACCAAATGCACAAAGGTGAACACATAAACCATGGTTTCTTTGTTCGTTGGCATATTAACCTTTGTGAGTCATTTAATACTAAAGCTATTTTTTAGAAGGACAACAGTGGTACCACTTAACCAATAAGTGTGTGTGTTTGTGTGGGGATAAAGGGCTCATACCTTTTCCAAGGGTGTGAGTCCGAAAGTGAACCTAATTGCACGTTTGGAGTTTAATGCTAAAATTTCTAATTATTTTTAATTGCACAACTAGGATTTGATCTTGGGTCGCTGGAAGTGGAGTAGCATAGAGTAAAGATTGTCGGCAGTTGGATCTCTGTAGCCATGTAAAAACAGTTTTACTAAGAGAAGGTCAGGAGGAGCACACACAGAAAAGATTGTTGTTGGAAAGGAACTCGAAGATCAGGGTTCAAAACCTGGATGAGGCTGTTTGCGGTTCACTTGGTAGTAATATCCCATTGAAAAGCCCAAACTCTTTTCTTTCTACAGTAATGGGTAAACAGTAAGACAGACCGGGTTCTTTAGCCTTGTTAGAGTAATCGGTTGAGGAAAAGGGAAATCCTTAACTATGTCTAGTAGTACTCGACTTGAATCGCACCCTGCATATGTTAGAGAGGTTGGATAAATACATACTCAAACAGAAAAGAAAATTTAAGATGGTCGGCCACGACATCGGTGTGAACGAGAGGGAGGATTCTCAACCCTGGGGAAATAAAAGCCTCACCTATGAAAGGTTGCATGAATTCTAAGAATCAAGTAAACAAACGGAAAACAAAAAATAAAACATCGCGGAGAAGGCAACAAGAAACCACTCTACAATTTATATACGGAACAATCATTTTAAGGCAGAGTTAACTGGTCATGGAAAGCCGTAGAGAGACATGATCGCACGTATATAATTTCGCTAAGTAACTGATCATTGTTCTGTGACCAGTAAGTAAGTGCCTATCTTACTTACCATTAAATATAGGTTGGCATGACAACCCATTTATTAAATCAAGTCAGAATAAATATGGATGTCTGTTTTCTCTGAAAAGTCCACAGATAGAGGAAAAGATAGTAATAATACTGTGTAATCAATTTGGTGCATGTTTTTTGTTTATTCCTGTCAACATGCGCGATTTCTTTAGAGTAAATTTTTGCAATCCAATCAGGTTTGTTGTCAATAGTAATGTCCTGGAAAATTTACAGTTTATGCAGCGACTTGTGCGGACTTAATCACTTCGTTTGATATTTGTGGATATTTCGCCCGTCGATCACTAATGGGTTTATTTTAACATTACAACTTTTTTTAAGGAAATGAAGACAACTTAATAAAAAAAAGGCCATTAGTTGTAGGAAGAAGAGAGAAACGAAAAAAAAAAAAAGAGTATAGAGAGAAAAAAGAGAAAAAAAAACAAACGGAGTATACAGAGTGAAAGGAAAGAGATTAAAAGGAAAAAGTTGAGGAGAGAAAGAAAGTGAAAAGATAAAAAGGGTAATTGAAGAAAAAGTGGAGTGAGAGAGATAAAAGAGAGAAGTTGGTAGGGAGAGACAGAGAAAAAGAGATCGAGAGAGAGAGAGAGAGAGAGAGAGAGAAGAAAGGAGAGAGATAGAGAGTATAAAGAAAGGGTAGAGGAGGAGAAAAACAAAATAGTAAACTGAACAGTATGTTTCCCTGTAGACAGACTTAGTAGTTCATATAGCATTTTATTTCTTCGTGTGTCTGTCAAATTTAATTTCATGTAATTTTCGCATTCATAATTCAACCTCTCCCTCCTAGCAGTTTCGTTTGAATCAAGAAAAGAAATTACATGATAGAATAAAAGCAGCAGAGGTGGGTGGTTTAAAGATAGCTAACCTGTATTTGGTACAGTCTAAAGTATCACTTGGTATCAAGTTGGAAAATGAAGTGGTTATTTAAGAGTCAGATTGACCCAGGTAGCTGCTTTTTAATGCTTGATTAGATCTTTCACCATGTCCATTACTGGCAACATCAAGGTTTAGGAATCTAAATGGGAGTACAAGAAGTTTATCATCTTGAGAGAGATTCAGATTTCTTCTCACGCTTTTAGTAAAATTATCAATACGCAGAATGGAGTTCTTAACTTATAGCTTTTTATTTACAGACAACTCAAATGCATTTTCCAACGCTGCTTTTATATTCTTTTTATTTCGAGATTTCCTCCAAAGAGTGTTTTGATATAAATATTTACCAAGTTGAGTTATGTTTGGTACAGGGTCATACTAGCAGAAAAGCTTGTAAAGATCAGAATCATTACACTAGAAATTTGTTTGGGTTCTTTGTTTATGCCAAAGCCATAATTTTAGAAAGACAGTAGGGTTACTATTTAATCCACAGCTGGGAGATAAGGAACTTCTTATCTTTCCGAAAGTAAACGTAATAGGCTGACTGGAGTTCGAACTCTCTTACTACGGGAGTAGTCACTACACCACCGGGACGACTCCTTCACTAGAAATGGTCTGATGGCCAACATTTCTAACCTTTACTCTTCGGCAATTATGTACATGTTGATAGTAAAACAGCTGATGCCAGTCCCTTTTTTGTAAGCAATTATATGGTTTCTACTTATTATACCTATTTGATTATAATTATCTGTTGTTTGGACATAATTATGAGGTATCAAGTATTCATATCTAACTAATAATTTTCAAAGTGATCTATTTGTCTCAGATGGGACCCTAACAAATACTACCGTGCCAGGTTAGAGTGAACCTGAGAGTAATGACAATGAATGGGTACTCCACACTCCTGCTGCCTGCGCTCGTGAGCCAAAATTTACCCGTTGCCGTTTAGTCATGACCCCTTCACCGGTAAACCGGTGCTACAGTGTGTATGGGGTGGAATAAAAGTACCACCGGTATACTGGTGTAACGAGTCATGTTGAGTGCGAAAGTGCCTCGAGATGAAAAAAAAACCCTTATTGAATTTTGCTTTCACAGTATTGAATTAGACGAAAATCAATCACTACAAAAATTAAGCCAAAGCTTTCTCTACATCTTTATGTTAACCTATGCATGAGTAGTAATTTTGTAAGATTGAAATTCAAACAAAGAAAAACTGGTATTAACCTATGTATGAGTAGTAAGACTGAAATTCAAATACCAGTTTTGACCTATACACAAGTATATACCTTATGTTTGAGGATATGCAGGGTGGTCAAAAGGGAGTCTCCGTAGGTAGCCCGTTGGATTGCGAATTCGAACAACAATCGTACTATTTCGTTCATTTTCGGGCTAATATCCTCGGAAAATAAATAAACTCCTTCATCCAAACCAGGTATGGGTTAAGTAGTATCACTACTGTCCTGGTACAAGAGTGGCTATGGCATCAAATAATCCACGCAGGTTGTTATGCTATTATACCGAACCATGGTAGTCTAAAGGTTATCAATGTTATGAAGGCTGCTGATAGATATGACTATTCCTTGCATTCTTATACTAAAACAATATAGATTCTACTTTGAGTGAATTAAAATAAACTTCTTGGTTTGGGTGGAATACAAATTAAGACTACTTCATTAAAAAAAAAAAAAAAAAAAAAATCCGGGGATATTTTATTTAAATTTTTCCCTGGAGATATTTCGAAAACCAAATTTATTTCATAACCACTCATGAAATATCAACCAGAATAAGTGCTTATATATATAATTTTTCTTATCTGAGATTTTCTTGAACCAATATTTATAACACCAAATATTGTCTGGTGTTTGCGCTCGTCACTATCAAAACTTGTTCAGTGTCTCTTGGCAGCAAACTGCGTTCAATCATTAGTTGTAAAGTGTCTTCTGAAATTTATTTGCATCCCCCCTTTTTAATTCTTAGAGTTATCGTCGGAGTGTTGGTGCAATTTGACGTACACCAATCAATGGAGACGCTCGTATTTTAACGGTTATCGTCGCAGGAAATGGACACTGTGACCAGAGTTCAATTCCTGGATGAGGCTGTTTGCATTCAGCATAGCGACAATAACCCGGGGAAAGGTATACAACCGGCTATTCTCCCTCCAGCTGTGAGTAAATAGAACGGCAGACTGAGCTGTTTAACCTTTCAAAATTATTATTTAGTCATGGCACTAAACCGCATCTGATTGTGAAGCTCCAGTTCTGGAGAACTGGTTTGGTTTTATGGTATATCAACCATTGTAGGTTATTTGATGCCAAATCCAATATATATAAACATTTGGGAGATAACATTCTTAAACGAGCCTAAGCACTTCTTTACACATTGTTAAATGGCTTCAAGTATTGCTATATAATAGTCAAAATTTAACAGTCATTTGTTAGCGGGCAGTTTTTTTTTTCATATTGACTCTTAGATAGGACCCTGGTCAAGTGGACCCGGGATTAACGGCAAGAAACGGGTACATCGCATTTCCAATCTCCAAGACTGAGATGGTTAATGTCATTCAGGACACTCGTTGGTGGGGTGGGGGTCTTATCCCTCGGCAGAGATGCAATTGGTCTATTCTACAGCCCCAGCTGACGGGGCGATGGAGATTTTGTGTGTGGAGTATCCCTTCCCAGCCATTAATCCCAGGTTCAATGACTAGGAGTGCTCGTACCTGCTAGGGTCTCCTCTACGGGTTAAATAAATCTATATGAACGCAATTTCCTAATCTCTAGGCATAAAATAATCGTAGACAAACTGACATACGGGAAAATCAATCAATTACGTTTCGACTATCAACCAGTGTCCCTTGATATTCTTCAGCTCTCGTCAGGCGTGTTTATAAACCCTCTAAAAAACAAAACAAAAACAAAACACAACAACAAAACATGGAGAATACGAAGAAGACTTTCGGTAGAATTGAATTTAAAGTGTCAGCTCCCGCCATATTACTAAAATTATACAGCGACGCAGTACTTAAGTCTACTTAGTATCAGCAAGACCTGTGTTTCCAGACAGAGTAAAGCTTGTAACTAAGAGGTTTAATTGTTTGAACAAGTTCTTGTATGTTAAAGGGTTTTCTCAGTTATTGACAAAAAGTGTGTTCATCAAACATATTTTGAGAGATGAAAACGAAATAGCATGCATATATGAGAGAAGTGGACGCTTCTGCTGGACATTTTAAGAAAAGAGAACAATCCAGTCTCATAAAACAGAATCGTTAAACCCATTATGAAGCTGTGCATTGTAGGTTCAACCTCCTGGGAGGACAAGAATGAAAACAGGATAAGTTATGCCGATGAGAAAGACATCTACATTGCTAAGTTTTCTGATGGATACCAGATGCATTACGAAATTCTAAGTTGCTGAAGAGGGTACCAGTTACAAAAAAATGTAGATAAAAGTCCAAAAATAACAAAATATTTTGAAGATTGATATTTTCGAGTTAGTAGCATAATGAAGCGTTTGTGTGGCCCAAGACAAGTGTGGAGCCAACAGTGAAAACTAAATTTCTTATATATATATATATATACATACACATACACATTCCATCATCAGATTGATGGAGGATCACTTTAACTTGGAATTTGATTGCAATAGTTATATTATTTTTGAAACCCTAAATTTTAAAGATTCACAACCTGCAGAATTATTGACAATGCGAATGATTAATGAATCTTATTTAATTTCCAGTAATCACATGAAGATCTGAGTTGCTTTCAAAGGAAAAAAAAAAAAACTAATTAGCGCATCTAATGGATCTGCTACCCTTCGTTTTCAGCAAAGTAGTTAATGTTGTCCTGTCTTGAATAGTTCGTCCATGCTAAAGATTTCCAAGCTGAAATCTCGATCAGCATCGATTGAAATACTTGGCTGCATTTTTCTCATCTAATCTCATCATAACCAGTGAAAAAAAAACGACTAAAAAAAAAAAAAAAAAAAAAAAAAAAAAAAAAAAATCACTGCGTATCGTTTGCGTTGTGCATGTATTGTTTTTTTTAAAAATACTTATTTCCTGTGTAAAACCAAAAAAACCTTTTTTAATTTATATATCTAGAGACAGAGGGAGGGGAACGGCAGGAAAGATGTTAAAGGAAATGGAGAAAAATAGATCAAAGTAATTTTGATTATAGTTGCTTCTTTTTCAAAGACACAAATAGTAATGGCTCCTTTTATATCACGGAAGTATCAGCACCTCTCCCCGTCCTCGCTGATCACTGTCCAGAACGCTTTCTTTACCGGGGAGTCACTCTGTTTTCACTTGAATGTCTTTTCGACTGGGATCATAGTGGCAAATCCATGTTTACTCTGTTTGTGAACTTTTTTTTATAACTATATATAAGATTCGGAGAACGATACACGTCACACTTTCTTCTGTAAATTTTACATGGTTTGTATTTTTTTTTTTTAATCAGGAGAAATTTAAAATGTGGAATTATGTGGATTAATATTAAAAACAAGTGTGCTTTTTAAAAATCAAAAATGAGAAACAGGCATAAGCTGTACATCATAAAAAAGACGCGCCATAGATGAACAGAAGTTCTTCTCCTGGTGACCATCTCATTCAGGCTGGACCTCTCTACGGAAATTAATGAGGTTAGATCTGGTGTGGTTTGGTTATTTGATTTAATAGTATAATGGTAATGGATTAATCGACAATCAAATCTTGTGTTATTTAATGCCAAACCATATATATATATATATATATATATATATATATATATATATATATATATATGTGATTTGTAAGTAACTATTTTAACCCATCAGCTTTAATGGGTTTTCCATGATATTGTTTCTTCCATTTAGGAATCAGTGAAGGATTCTAATCAGTATTTTGTGTTTTTGTTATCTCGACTATGTGAATGATTTAAAAAAAAAAAAATCTTTAACATGATTGTAAATCTCCCTCAAATCATAATTCAGCAGTAAATGAGACTGGAAATCGCTTTATTCTTTACATGAGATTTTAAGTGTATTACACAAGTCACAAGCTTGTTATGAGGTGCCGTTTTTTTTTTTGGTTTTGATCGGTTACGATTACACGTAAACATACCGTAAATTGCAACGTATAAGTTAAACCTTTTAAGCCTCATTGGTTTGATTGGATTTTATGGCATAGGAATCCTATCATTGTAGGTAATTTAATGCCTAATCCTCTTTATACATATATATTAGATATATATTATTTGTAAACACATTTTGTTGTTAACATTTTTAAACGAGTTGATTTTCTTTTTGCATACAGTTAAATCGTTTCAAGTATTCCTGTTTACACTGGACAGCTGTTTCGACCTTATTTGGTTTCATCAGCAGTGTATACTGTGATCTCCACCACTGGAGATCGCACCAGCGAGCACAGATTGCAGAGCCGAAACTCTACAACTGAGCCTATAGTCCATATCGCACACAATTGACGCCAAATTAACTAGTCATGGTAATTGCGCGGCCAATTAACCTGAATTTGTCTTGTTGGCTCAGCTGTAGAGTTTCGGCTTTACAATCTGCGGTCACTGGTTCGATCTCCAGTGGTGGAGATCACGGTATACACTGCTGATGAGACTTAATAAGGTCGAAACAGTTGTTCAGTGTTCCCGTATGTCGTGCGTAAGTGTTCGCCGGATTTTCTGGTCATGGTAATTCAATTCACAATATAATTTTTCCGCTTAAAAAGGAAAAATATATATCTCTTCCAGTCTAATACGAATAATTCTATTAACAATTAATCATTTGTTAGCAATCAGTTAAATGGTTTCAAGTATTGCTATGGAACGGTAACAGTTTTATATCCGTTATTTGTTTGCCCACATTTAAATAAATATTTATATATGATTTGTAAATGAATAGGTTATTAGTAATTTCATTTTTAACCGAGAACTATTTTATTTTGCACACTAGTATTGCTGTTTCTACACAGTTAATTAGTTTCAATTATTGCTATCTAACACTAATAATTCTACACAATATTAATAATTAGTTTGCACACAGTAAAGTGGTTACAAGTTTTGCAATTCAACACTATTCATTCATTTGCACACAGTTAATTGTTCCAAGTATTACTATGTAATACCAATAATTCAATTTAGGCACCCAGTTAAAGATTTTTTAAGTATTGCTATTTAACACTAATAATTCTATTCAACCTTACTCATTCGTTTGCATACAGTTGAATGGTTCCAAGTATTGCTATGTATCACTAACAATTAAATTAAACATCAGTCATTTGTTTACACACAGTTAACTGGTCAAAGAGTTCAATTTCTAACAATTCAAATAAACATTATTCATTTGTTTGCACAGTGAATGGCAAACATTTCTGTATGATCCATGATAGGACCTTATTAAGTGTTACCACTCCGGGTCAGAGTGGACTTGGGAGCAATGGTAATGAAGGGGTACCCCACATTTCCCAGAGCTCCATTTTAAACCAGAAAAAATCTTTAAAAAACTATGGGTCGACTTAACGATTGGGCTAAAATCGAAAACTTCACCACTGGTTGAGCACTCCGATAAAGACTTGCATTTTAGCCTTGCCGATTATTAGTTTTGTAGAGATGTTTTACCATATTTACCCAACCCCTCCGCTCAGGCAGGATATGACACAAGGTCAATTTTTTTAAGCGGAGTTTAACAGGTTTGAATTCAGAGTTTTCCTTCCCCTAGACTAGTTGCCTCACCAAGGCTGAAGAACCAAATCTGCCCTACTATTTACCCATAGCTGGAGGGAGAATAATTGGATTCATAGCTTTCCCAAGGGTATTAGTGCTATGTGAAATGCAATCAGTCCAGGATTTGAACTCGTGACGCCGTGTCCAATTCCTGCGACGATAACCATTACACCACGGGCACCTCCTGTCGAGATGTTTTACAGGCTTAAAAAGGTCGACTTATACGACTCAATTTATGGTAATTAGAATTTTTTTTTTATATAACTCAGATTTCCGCTTTTCTCTTGTTTGATCTTTTAATTCAAATTAACGAAATTGAGCCAGAAAATAGCTAACGCACAATTTACCCATTTTATTCAATGGGCAATCACTAATTGATTTTGATAAATAAAAAAATTCCTGACACGAATAAAATAATTAAATACGAAAATATAGTCAATCCACTCGACAAGCCCCAACTGTATCTCGAGTTCTGTCAACTTCAGTCGGGTGGGACTGTTAAATACGCCGACGGCATCTCTGCAGAAGGTCAAGATCTCCCCAGAGGTGCCTCTGTTGGTGTAATGATTAGCAAGCTCGTCTAGCAAACCTACACGAGTGGGTTCGAGTCTCATTGGGTGCCCCTTTCATATGGCCTTGTGCCACATCTAAGCGAAAAGCTTAGTAAATTTCCATTAAGATCTCCCCAGCTAGTGTTCAGGATATGATACAAAACTATCTGATGGTGAGGCTCCAGTCCGGGAACTGTGGAGTGCCCCTTATTGCTATTGCTCCTAGGACCACTCTGTTTCGGAGTGGTAGCATATGATAGGGTCATATCATGAGTAAAACAGAACAGTTTGCCATTTAAACTGCGCAAACAAAGGACTTATGTTAATTTGAATAATTAAAAATAGAACTTTTTGATCATTTGCGTGTAAACAAATGACTGAAGTTTAATGGAAATGTTAGAGATACATAGCAATACTTGAAACTCTTTAACTGCGAGTCTAAATTGAATCAATGGTATAACATGATACTTGGAACCATTTGACTGTATGCAAATGAATGGCGTTAAATGGAATAATTAGTGTTAAATAGCAATACTTGTAACCACTTTACTATGTGCAAACAAATGATTAATATAGAATAGAATTATTAGTGTTAGATAGCAATAATTGAAACCATTTAAGTATATAGAAACAATAGCAATACTAGTGTGCAAATAAATTAGTTCTCAGTTAAAATGAAATTACAATCAAACTATTCCTTTACAAATCATATATGTACATTTATTGAAATGTGTGCAAACAAATGATTAATAGTAAATAGAATTATTTGTGTTTGATGAAAGCTGTGTTTAACTGCGTGAAAAAGAAAATGCGCTCTGGATCATTTAAAAATGTTATCTACAAAATGTGTTTACAAATTATATATTTATGTGTATAAAGAGGATTAGGCATTAAATAACCTGCAAGGGTTGATATGCCATAAAAACCAACCAAACCAAATCATATATATTTGATATATGTGTGCATAAAGAGAATTTGGCATTGAGTAATTTGCAAAGTTTGGTATGCTATAAAACTCAACCAAACCAAATCAAGCCTTGTGTGTCGTTTCAGATTGCTTGGAATTACACCTATTTCTCTTTGCATCTAAATTTTGAGTTCTTGTGGGGAGCCAGTTGGAGTTCATTGGTAGACTGTCATAGTTAATTAAATTATGCGACTGAACCTGTTACAGAAAACATGTGAATGAATAAAGAGGCAAAGAAAAAAAAAAACCAAAACAAAAACGAACTTGGGGGAAATTAATTGCATAAATACTTGAGATATCCTCTTACGGTTTTACGAGTGAAGCGTATTCGTTTAATTACACGCACAAAGAAAAAAAAAATAAAGATAACGTAGTTCACATTTTTGTCTCGCATGTCATTTATGCTAATCATATTATCCTTGAGGGCCCCCATTTTAGTAGCCGCGTGGCAGACTAAACTAAGCTCAGAAAATAAAGTCTCTTGTCATAGAATGAGAGTTAGTAGGACATTAAATCTAAGTTTAGCGAATTCTACATAAATCTGTCCCAGTTCGGTGGTTCTATGTCAAGGCTAAGCTAATATCTACTGATTGATTAAGTAGTAATTGCAAGTGAGTTTGTTTCCCACTGGGTGGTCTGCTCTTGAAAATTTGTGCATTGTCAAACAAGTTTATTAGATATTGTCATAGCACGATATACATTGGGTTGTTAAAAGTTTTAGATACGGAAATATGGGAGAAGGTTATGTGCAAGAACCGTCGAAAATTGGGGGGAAAAAACCCAAAAGTTCTTAACATCTGGGAAAAAGTAGTTATAAGTACTTTTAATTTTCTGGCTAAATCGACTGGGACTACAGAATACACCGACTGCATCTCTGCAGAGGGGTAAGACTCCTCCAACGAGTGCCCTATGGCCTTATCGGCTGGGGCTACCGAATACTCCGACTGCATCTCTGCAGAGGAGTAAGACTCCTTCAACGAGTGTCCTGGATATGACTAAATAATCTGATGGTGAGACTCCAGTAATACTGGAGCTTTGGGAAATGCGTAGTACCTCTTCATTGCCACTGCTCCCTGGTCAACTCTGACCCGGAGTGGTAGTAACTGTCAGGATCCTATCGATGGGTTATATAGAACTGATTGACATTTAAACTGAGTGTAAACAAATGACTTATGCTAAACTGAACTGTTTGGTTTGGTGGGTTTTATGGCATATCAACCTTTGTAGGTTATTTAACGCCAAATCCATTTTTATGTAAATAATCTGTTCTATTTTAAACAATTCAGTTTAGCATAAGTACACAGTTTAACTGTAAAAAAACATTTCTATTTCAAACTATTCAAGCACTTATATGTAACAATTCAGTTAAGTGTAAATACAGTTTTAATGTCGAAAAACAGTTCTATTTCAAATAATTCAGTTAAGCATAAGCGCGCAGTTTAAATGTAAGTAAGGTTCAAGTGTCAAAAACATTTCTATTTCAAGCTATTCAGTTTACTAAACAATTCATTTAACATAAGTATGCTGTTATTTCTATTTAACCCATAGATAGGGCCCTATCAGGTGCTACCACTCCGGGCCAGAGTGACCTGAGAGCGATGGCAATGGAGGGGTACTCCGCATTCCCCAAAGCTCCAGCATCACTGGAACCTCACCATCAAATTGTTTAGTGTCATATACAGGAAACTCGTTGGGGGGGGGGTCTTAACCCTCTGTAGAGGGAACTGTTTGAAATAGAACTGTTTGATCATTTGTGTATAAACAAATCACTGATGTTTAAGTGAATTGTTAGTGATACATGGCAATGCTTGAAAACATTAAACTGTGTTTAAACAAATGTTTAATTGTATATATAATTATTCGTATTAGAGAGAAAGAAAATGAGCTCAGACTCGTTTAAAAATGTTATCTGCATAATGTGTTTAGAAATCATATTTAATATAAAAAGAATGTAGCATTGAATAACCAACAATGCCTTAAAAGCAAACTTAATTTTCAAGTTGTCCGTATAATCCTTAAATGTTTCATCACTTTCAATGATTTCTTATATAAAAGGGAACGTATGTTCTGGTTTTCTGAGTGTTTGCTAAAATCTTCTAAGTGGTCATACACATACATATGTATGGTCACACGTTAAATGCCACCTTTCGGTCTCCCTACTGAATTCGCAAGCTCAGAAATCGTTTCCTCCAGCTCATGTAACTATTGATATGCACCCTCCACGAAAGTCTCGCAAGTAATATCCCACCAAAATTGAGTGACAAATCTTTTTATACGTGTATTTCATGTATCTGTAGAATTTCAACTTTTTTAAATAACTTTTCTTTCTTTTTTTGATATAATGATTTGCAAAAGAAAACTTTTTATCAAACCTCTCCCTTTCACTCAAACGCCTCCTTGAAGATGCATAAGTTTGTATCAATTTTGACCAGACCCTGTGTTATGCAAAAATTGATATGTACAACCGAGATACGCTTTGATAACATTATGACTCTCCGCCAGGGGTCTCAAACAGACGACGCGAAAACTACTTTTCTATGGCACGCGGCAGAACAATTATCGTAACAAATATTTTCCTAAAACAGGATTTGTTTAATAAACAGATTTCAAAGAAGGGCGTATTTTTTGACCGACCACATAATTGATATTTATCTTTACCAAAAGTTCTGCTCGAACAAGGAGTGACAGAAATGTCAATTTTAAAAGAAGAATTTAACAGAATTGAATTTATAGTTTCCCTTCTACTAGACTGGTTGCCATACCAGGGTTAAAGAATCCAGCCTTTCCCTACTATCCACTCATAGCTTGAGAGAGAATAGTTGAATGCATACCTTTCCCCAAGAGTATTAACGCTATGTGAAATGCAAACAACTTCGTCCGAGATTTGAACTCTGATCATCGTGACCATTTCCTATGATGATAACTATAACAAAAGTGCTTTCTTATATACATATAACAAAAATTGCCGAAGAGAACCGAAGTTTTCCGAAAAGTATAAAAGTTTGCATTTTCTAACAAAGGTAAAGGTTTGGATTGGTTGTGTTTTATGGCTTATCAACCCTAACGGGTAATTTAATGCCAGATTCTGTTTATACGTATATGACTCGTGAGTGAATTGTTTCTAGGTAATGTAAACGAGCAAAAGCTCATGTTTGCATACAATTAAATGCTTTCAAGTACTGCTAACACTCATAATTCTAAATGATTACAAGTATTGTCATCTAATAACAGTTCTCTTCGATATTATCATTACTTTAGATACAGTTAGGTGGTTTCAAGTATTGCTATCTAACACTAATAATTCTAGTTGCACACTACTGTGAACACTAATAATTATATTTAGTGTTAATTATTTGTTTGCACACAGTTAAATGGCTTCAAGTATTCTTATTTAACATTAGTAATTCTATTTATCAAGTATTGCTATTTTAAACGAACAATTTGCAATCAGCTGTATTGTTTCAAATAACAAATGATAACCCCTGGTAAATGATTGAAAAGTTCAATTTGACCCAGAGATGGGACCCTAACAGGTACTACCACTCAGGATCAGAGTCATTCCTAAAATTCCAAAACTTGAGCCCCATCATCAGTTACTGTTCAATGTCATATCCAGGATACAAAATACGTTCAAGTATTTTTATCTAACGCAAATAACTATTTGATGTTAATCAATTCTTTGCATATATTCAAATCGTTTCAAGGTTTACTATCATATACTAATAATTCAATTTGATATCAATTGTTTGTTTGCATTAAATAGTCTATAGTAAATGATTAAATAGTTATATTAAACCCATTGATAGGATTCTAACTGGTAATTGTACTCCACGTCAGAATGGACCAAGAAGTGAAGCCAATGAAGGGATACGCCATATTCCCTAAATCTTCAGGAGTGAAATTTCACCATCAGATGCTTTAGTGTCACACTCAGGACACTCGTTGAGAAGCGGTGTCATTTGTTTGCATGCAGTTTAATATGTTTAAATGTTGCTAATGCAAATAATTCTATTTAATATTAATCATTTGTTTGCTCACAGTTTAAATGGTTTCAAGTACTGCTATTTCAGTCCTATTAACCTTTAGCCACCGTCTTCTAGCACCTTTACCATTTAAGAGGGTTGGGTGCTTGTTAGAACGAGAGTATTTTGAAGAATACGGTAGAGACAATCATATACATGCTTATGGCTTGACATGACCAGCCGATTGATCAGATCGGGCCTCTCTGACCGCCTGTCTGGCCCAGTCAGGGTGAAAGTGTAGTGTTGTATGTCGTGTGACCACTTTGGTTGCCGGGTCACGGACAGCTCAACCACTAGGCTCCCGTCCTCCAGAATCACGGGTCATCACCCACGGTCAACAGGTAGCCTTGTTAGGAGCGCTTACACCTCTAGAGGGGTGCAGTCGGCGTATTCTACTGCATAGCGGACAGGGCACAGGAGTAAAGGATAAAGTACAATGCTTGATACATATTGCGTAATATTTTACGAAAATATAACATAAGGAGACATACTAATAACTTTGTTTCCTAATAACACATTTAATAGTGAGAAGACTTGACGTAATGGTTCGCTCCTCAGCGGCGAGCACATGGGACCTCCCTTCTTTATATTTCAAGCCTCAGAGTAAGTGGTTTCCACCTTTTTGCTGTATGGACTTTTCTGTTTGTTCCTTGAACGCTTGTGACTCTTCTATAGCTTAGGGAGCAATCGGAGTTTCCTACTCGTATTGCATACAATTAAATACCTTATATCAATTGATTTATTCTGTTTCCTATTGAACATTCTGTGTTAGGTTAAACTCTTTGGGATAACCTAATGCATTATAAGAAACGAGGTGTTATCCATTAATCAATACCTCGTTAGATCTTATAATGGCATATCACCTCTAGTGCAGATCAGCATTATAAATCGCGGAAATCACTTCCTCCTAATCTCAATTTTGACCCATTGTGCCTCTCCTCCAAAATATCATAGCCCTTTTAACTCCTTGAGTCTGAAACACCTGCTCTACATTAAATTAATGTGTAAAGAATATCACCAATTTTATAATGAATAAAGTAGAAAAAAGAGCAAGACTTCCTTATTGTGTGTAGTTATAAGTTTTTGAGGCTCAGCTGAAAAGTTCATAGGTTGACCAAGATATTCTCAAGGAATTTGATCAAAGGAGGTTTATTTTTCATCTGTGTGCGGAACTCAAGAGGAACTTATCCCATCAGTGTTGCAGTGCTCAGATCCTATTAGTCAATAAGTAAACACCAACAGATACGACGTCATTTGATGAACTTTTCAATATAATCGTGTTAGTCAATTTTTAAAATATAACTCCTTTCATTTTAATTCATTGATTGTACCACTGAGCTAAGTAAAAAAAAAAAAGAAAGAAAAAAAAAGGTTTTGTTTAGAGAGAGAGAGAGGGGGGAAGGGGAGATACGCTAAACTTAAAAAAAAAAAAAAAAAAAAAAAAAAAAAGGCAAGTTTCTTCCATTTCATTGGATTAATATCTTACAGTACAGGCCAAAAACTAATCTCAGATTAGTAACACAGCAACGATAGAGTAAAGATATTAGTTGACTTTGTTAATGGAGCAAGTAATGAATACAGATGATAGTAAAGACCGTGATGATAATAGCTAAATTCAGAGTCGTATAAAAATATGCATATACAGAGAAACAGCCTATCTTAAAAAAAAAAATTATTTAACCAGTGAAGGTAACAGTCATCTTTTATATAATTGTATAAAGTTCTGCTTTATTACAATGTTTAAGAGAAATACTCGGCCGAATCAAAAGTTCGGCAATATTTTGGTAATACGTGCTAATTTGCGGTGCTTATATAATGTGATCGAAGCAGTTTAAGCCGTGGAAAAGGAATATGCTGTGGTTGGTTGTATCCCAGCAGTTGGTGCGCCGACACGTTGGTTAGTTGTTTGAGGTTTTATGGCATATAAACCTTTGTAACCAAATCCATTTTTATACAAATAGTTTTATTTCAAACAATTCAATTTAGCATGAGTACACAGTTTAATTGTCAAAAACACTTCTATTTCAAGCTATCTAGTTTAGTCAAACAGTTCTAATTCAGCTAATTCAGTTTAGTATAAGTAGAGATTTTGTTTACACAGTTAAATGTCAAAGCAGTTCCATATTAAACAATTCAGTTTAGTGTAAGTAGAGTTTCAATGTCAAAACAGTTCCATTTTATAAGCACGCAGTTTAAGTGTAAGTACACAGTTTATTTGTCGAAAACATTTCTATTTTAAGCAATTCAGTTTTGTCAAACACTTCTAATTGAAACAATTCAGTTTAGCATGAGTATGCCATTAGTTCTATTTAACCCACAGATAGGGCCCTATCAGGTGCTACCATTCCGGGCAGAGTGGACCCGAGAGCAATGGCAATGAAGCGGTACTCCGCATTTCCCAAAGCTCCAGCATCACTGGAACCTCACTCTCAGATGGTTTGGACACCCGTTGGGGGTTTATTACCACTCTGCAGAAGTGCAGTCGGTGTATTCTACAGCCCCAGTCGACTGGACAAGGTGCACCGACACGTTGTGCATTGCTTCAATACGTATGTGATTTGAAAGTCACGCAGATAAACATGTAACGTTGTCTAATTCGAGAACTTAGGCTTTACGATTTTGAACAGGGCCATAAGATGGCAGCAGCAACCAAAAACATTTGTTGTGAGAAAGGTGAAGGCGCAGTATAATACTATAGAATACAGTAACCAGATAGTACAAGACATTCCGTCCGGATTGCAAGGACCTCGATGATCAGTCAATGTCAGCTAGGCCTAAAAGATTGGATTCCGAAGCCATGTTCTGAGCCATAGAGGCAAATCCGCCAAGCAGCATTCCGTGTCAGATGAGCTTGGCATTTCACTGTCTGGTATGGTTCATCAACTTCATGCTTTCAGCTAAAACATCCGGAGATGCCAAATTGTGTCTCATATACTGCCAAGATATTACAAAACTTGACTCCTTAGTATATCGGATACATCTTACTTTACGAATATATCGCATACAATATAAAGCATCAAATTAGAACGGTTCGGTCTCTTTGTTCAAATGTTATTTGACGCCAAAGCCATCCTTGTAGAAGGGTAGTAGTAGTACTATTTAACCCATCATAAGGGGATAAGGAAGTTCATACCTTTCCCAAGGGTATTTTTCCGAAACTAAACGTAATAGCGTAACTGGAGTTCGAACCCGCTTACTACGATGTCGTAGTACTTTAGTACCCTACGTCTCGGGGACTCCTTCCAAATTAAAATATCTAAGGATTTCAAATTAAAATATCAAAGGATTTCTGTAATAGAAAATTATGCAATATAAATAATTTGATCACTGAAGATATTCATTTTCTACATTATTAACTTTGGGAACACACTGTTGTTGTGTAAAGATTACCAAGCTAGTAAACCGGGTTTTATGGATTGCTGAGTTCGATCCTCACTGGTATGTTCTATACTTTTGGCCTTGTGGCAAATTTAAGCTATACTAAGTTTAATACAAGGCAGAAAAAACAAAACAACCTAAGCTAAGCTTCGCAAATGACAAATTTTGAACGAAAGCAAAAAAAGTTAGACATATACTGTTTCTTGTTTTTTAATGGCATATCAACCTTCGTGGGTTATTTAATGCCAAAACCATCCCCGTAGAAGAACAGAAGTAGTAGTACTATTTAAACCATAACTGAGTGGATAAAGGAGTTGATACCTTTTTTAGGGTATCCGTCCGAAAATGAATGTAATAGCGCGACTGAAGTTCGAACTCGCTTACTACCATGTCACTATCCAGCACGTTAGCCACTACACCACAGAGATTTCCCTAGACATGTATAAGTTCTAACATTTAAAAGCTATCGTATAATTTGACACATACAACAGGATTGAAAATTAACTCCTTATTTTAGAAAATTGATAATTTCATTTCTTGTAAAGATTATAGCTAAGAAATAAATTATAGAATTTGAATTACTTTTCAATCACCTTGTATAATTTGAAAGTTTTGTTCAACAAGTAATCAGGTATGTCTTTATTAATAGAAGATTTTTTAACGTTTGATAAGATTGAAAAAAAAAAAAAAAAGACCTCAAAACTATCCTTGTACATCATTGGTTGGTTTTATGACATGTCAACCCTTGTTGAATCATTCAATACCGAAGTAATTGCAAACAGTTGTATGGTTTTAAGTAATAGTAATTTGTACGCAATTATATTTTCAAGTAACTATTCTTAATACAAATAATTTGCAGTGTTACTTGGTATCAAGTGTTTTTATTAAATACAATTAATTTGCAAGCAATTATATAATTTCAAGTAACTATTCCGATTTAATGCTGCTGCAACTATTACTACTAATTTCTAACAATGACTATCTTCAATAAACTATTTTTATATAACAAAATATCTAAAAGCCTTTATATTTTTGAGTAATTAATTCGATCCAACATAAACAATTTGAATAAAATTTCGTAGTTTCAAGTATTTCTATCTTATACTTATAATTTGCACACTATGTAGTTTCAAGTAATTATTCCAATAATTTACTAGCCTTTATATGTGTCTATGTAAATATATCCATCTTATACAAATAATTTCTTAAATATCACGTTTTAAGTATACCTATAAGTTCCAATAACCGGGACATTGGCCCAGCGGTTAGAGTGTTCGCCAATGGCCCGGGAGACCTGGGTTCAATCCCAGGTCGAGTCATACCGAAGACTTTAAAAATGGAACTTGATACCACCTTGCTTAACACTCAGCATTATAAGGTACGGTTCAAGGGTAAAGTGGAGCAATCCAGGGAATGGAGTAGCGCCCTCCCCTACACCTTGGTGTAGTAGCTATCGAAAAGGGAGCCTTCGGGTCACCCTCGACTATGGTCGCTAACTTACTTATAAGTTCCAAGCAATCATTTTAAACAGGTAAATACTCGTACTTCCTACTTAGTTACATTGTTCAAAGTCATTTTAAACATCTCATATATATTTGAACTAAAGATATGACCCTCTGGATCAGAGTGGACCTCTGAGTATTGGCAACAAATAGGTGATTCTATACTTTCCAGAGATCCAGAATTGGAGCTTCATCACCGGATGTAGTTTTATTTCATACCCAGGACACAATCTTTGCGCAGATTGCCTGACAATATATAAATCATTAAACTATGTAAATACACTGATGACATTGATTTTGTAGAAGCTATAGAATTGTCTTATATAATGTCATACAAAAATAATATAATGGAAAAGGAATTCTTAACGACTGATAAGTTTACCTACATGACTTTGTGCAATTTATTCTCCTCTTTCCTTTCCTCATTTGCCCTGGTATATACACCTATTTTTCTTCCTATCGTTAGGTATCCCTTTCTACTCCTATTCATATTTTGGTAAAAGGCTTTGTTTTACAAAAAACAGCCACGTGTATATAACTGAAAGTATTACACTCACGAGATACATTGTTACATGCTTATCAACATATAGACAGCTTGATTCGGACAAATTTCTTCGTTTTTCTATCACATTTCAGTTTATCTTTCTTTGGTGCTTGTGCATTTAACAATGTAAAAACTGGAGAGTACAGCAATCAAAGACTTTATAAACAAAGTAATTTGAATGAAATTTATGAATATATGAAAATAATACGAAAGTATGCCCAACCTATCTACTCAAAGAAAAATTCAACACAAAGTCAAATATAAGGTATGTTTGAAAAGTAACAGGACTGAGTGAGCAATGGGTGAAAGAGAGATGGGCAGCTGATGAGTTGGTCGTCTTTTACGACATAACCATTGGAGGTAATCCGATGCTAAATCCTGTTTGTACGTATGTATATCAAATATATGATTTGGAAACAAATAATTTGTGAGTAACAGTTTTTAAACGAGCCAGAGTTCAATCAGTTAAAGGATTTAAAATATTGCTATATAACACTAATAGTTTTATTTGCATACAATTAAATGGTTTCAAGTATTGGTATTTTATATTGGTGAATCTATTCAGCATTACTTATTCGTTTTCCCCACTGTTAAATGGTTTCAAGTATTGCTATCTTATACTAATAATTCAATTTAGTAGTCATTTGTTTGCACACAGTTAAATGGTTGCAAGTATAGTAAATGATTAGATATTTCTATTTAACCCATAGATAGGACCCTAACAGGTACTGCCACCCCGGCTCAGAGTGGACCTAGGAGAAATAGCAATGAATCCAGGACTGAAACCTCACCAATAGATGGTTTTGTGCCATATCCTGGACACTTGCTGAAGGGGTCTCACCCCTCTGCACAGATGCAGTCAGCGTATTCTACAGCCCTAGCCAACTGGGCTGGGGATAAACAGATTGTGTTATCATCTAACTAGAAATAACTGTAATCTTAGCTTTCTGCAACGATAGTATTTTTCTCATGCCTTTGTTTATAACTCCTGCTTCTCAGGTCGTTCAGCTACGTGTATTGAAATAACACCCTGTTGTGCACATGCATGTTTGAGTGGCACAGGAACTTCAAAGTGGAATATGATTCCAGGAGCGGGAGGCTTACCAAGCAGGACTGTGGTTAACGTCAAGCGAGTAAGGCAAGTGTAGTGTGGTTATCGCTTGTTGATTGTTCAGCTGGACATGAGAAAAAGACAGCGTTTGGTTTGTTTGTGGTTTTTGGGGTATCAACTCTCGCGGATTATTTAATGGTAAATCCTGTTTTTATATATAATTTGTAAGGCAAAAAGTGTCGGTAACATTGTTTTTAAACGAGCCAGAGCTCATTTGTTTTTACACAGTTATATGGTATATATGAAGGTGCCCGAATGTAATGGTTATCGTTGTAGGAAATGGACACGACGATACGAGTTCAAATCCTGGACGAGACTGATTGCATTTCATATAACACTAATACCCTTGGGAAAGGTACGAATCCAATTATTCTCCCTCCAGCTATGGGTAAATAGTAGGGCAGACCGATTTCTTCAGCCCTGGTGAGGCAATTAGTCTAGGAGAAGGAAAACTCTGAATTCAAACCTGTTAAATTCCGCTTAAAAATTAACCTTTTGTCATATCCTGCCCGAGCGGAGAGGTTGGTAAATATGGTTATATGGTTTCAAGTATTGCTTTTTTAATACTAATAATTCTACTTGATATAAATGAGTTGTTTGCATACAGATGTCATGTATAGTAAATGATGCTATATTTCTTTTTGACGCGGGTTAGAATAGACCGAGTATTAATAGTGATGAAGGGATCCTATCCAAAGCTCCAAGACAGAAGCCTCAATATCAGATGCAGTTTAGTGTTTAGCGATGGTTTAACCGAATGCATGTCCATATGCAGAAAGAAAGTTGTCATATGAATAGAATAGGTTTTCTAGCCTTAGTATGACAACTAAATTCAAACCTCTATCAACACATGAGCCAGCGTGGTAGGGTAAATACCATAATTATAACTTATCTCTTAGAGACCTTACAAAAGACCTAACACCTAAAGCGAATAGAGACAAAGACTGGAGATGAGGATGTATGCGACAGATGGGAGGAACATTACTGTTGTCGTAAAAAGCAAGATTTTAGCCAACTAATTGAATTTTCCAATTTTAATTGATAATATTGATTAAAAGTAATATGCATTTGATTAATGAATCAATATACTGTAATGACTATACTTGCCAAAAATAAAACAGTTAATTCCCTTTGTTCATGTATCATTCAAAATATAATAGAGTAGAGCAGCGAGCCAGTCAGTCAGACGACATTTTAAATTCTGGGTAACTGAGAATATAAAAATGTACCATTTTAACTTAAAATAATTTGATGAATTCATCACCTGAATTCTCTCTTCTCAAAACTATGCTCCATAGATAGATTAACGTTCTACTTCTGTCAGAAATCTCCTGTCAGAGAACATCAAATTCTTTAAAATAACCTCGAGGCATATCTAAGTATGTTCACTTCTTTGAACTCGTAAACTAGTTATTTCAAGCTCAATCAGATCATTTTAGCTAAGATTTAATATGGTGACTATTCACAGCACTTTTTTTTTTTGTGGCATGATGCTATAGTTTTAAATAAAAATGTGTGCGCTGAAATGAAAATTGAATGTCTTTCTTGTGCGATTTGTGTATTTGCTGAGATCAGATACGGGATTTTAAGGGGCTAAGACTCAAGTACAATTTGCATTCTTTGCATATACCGAATCTGATATCTCAAGTTTGCTTTAAGAACTACGTGGGCATATACATTTAAGGAAAATAAAATTCCCTGAATGCATTTCAATTTACTGATAATGTATCTGTAAATGATTATATATCCAGCAAGTATTCCAAAATAAGTTTAGTTGGTTTTATGGCATGTAAATCTTTGTTGTGCTATTTATGATTTCAAGTTACTCCTTCAAGTTTTTATTTAAAATCTTAATTATATAAAGTTTTTGCTGCACAAGTAAAATAATAATTTGCACACAATTATATAGTTTCAACAATATCAAACGACTATATTGCTCATAAACCTAGTGGGTAGAGTGTTCACCAATGGTCCGGAAGACCAGGGTTCAATCCCCGTCGCATCATACCAAAGACTTTAAAAATAGTACTTGATATCTCCTTGCTTAACACTCAGCAATATAAAGTACGTATCAAGGGTAAAGTGGAGCAATCCAGGGAAAGGAGTGATGCCCTCCCCTAGCAATTGAAAAGGGAGCCTTCTGGTCGCCCTCGACTACGGTCGCCAACTTTACTTATATTGCTTCAATTAACAAATAATTTCTAAACATGTAACTTCAAGTAACTATTCTTAATACAAGTAATTTACACAATTATATGGTTTCAAGTATTCTTAAATGTAATGATATTTGTCCATGATATCTTTAAAATATTAAGTCACAACTATGTCCCAAAATGACAACTGACAAAAAAAAAATATGGTGGTGGTTTGTGAGATAAAAAAGTTGCTCAAGTTTAAAGGGTTGAAATTGTTTCTACATGGTGGTATATTGAATACAAGATTGGCAGTAAAAGAGGACATTCGGCACCTGAGAACATGAGGGTGCGCTAAAAAAAAAGTTCATATAATGACGTCGTATCTGCAGCTGATAACTTCTTTTTAACAATGATATCCAAGCACTGCAACACCGATGGAAGAAGTGTGTGAACCGCAAGGAGGACTATTTTAAAAAAAATATACCTCATTTAGTCATTTCTTGTGAGTATTCTGGTCATCTACCAAAAATTTCAGTAGACCCATGTTTATCATTTTTAATTAAAATTATCTTTACACAAGTAATTCCACAGCTAAAAATAGATACAACCTTATGTTTTGAGATCATTATTCCACTTTGATAATATATCTGAAACATTTGAAATAACTGTTCAATCTAATACAGGTAACTTTCTAACCGATCTATTTAGTTCATAGATGGGACCCTAAAAGCTACTACCACTGCGTGTTAAAGTTGACTTAAGAGTAATGGCAACAAAGGAGCGATTCCATACTTTCCAAAACTTCAGAACTGGATGTTTGTTTGTTTGGGTTTATGGCATATCAACCTTTGCAGGTTATTTAATGCCAAATCCATTTTTATACCTATAAACAGTTCTAATTCAAACAATTCAGTTTAGTAAAAGTATGTTTTTTTTTTATTTACACACAGCTAAACGTCAAAACAGTTCTATTTCAAGCAATTAAATTTAGCATAAGTACACAGTTTAGTTATATCAGGTGCTACCACTCCGGGCTAGAGTAGACGAGGGAGCGATGGCAATAAAGGGGTACTCTGCATTCCACAAAGCTCCGATATTACTGAAACCTCACCATCAGATTGTTTAGCGTCATATCCAGGATAATCGTTGGGAGGTCTTACCCCTCTGGAGAGAAGCAGTCAGTGTATTCTACTGCGCTAGCCGACTGAGCAATTCAGTACTGGAGCCTCACCACCAGATGCATACCTAGTGCACCAAAAATAAAATGTTTATTACGAGCATTCGGATCCAATATCAATACAGCGTATATGCTCTTTGGGCTTTAACACAGGTTTCTAATATTACATGCATTTTATCGTATTGAGAACGAGTGAATGTTAATACGTCACAAAATAACCGATAAATGAATATCCATTACCAACTACCATGCAATTAATGCACTCGGGTCAAAATCAACGACATAGTCTTTCAAGATATTGCAGTTTTATTTTCCGTCTGTGTGTTTATCTTCAGAAGCAATATCAGAAAACCCTTTTCTTGTGTTTTAAGTAATAATCGTTCTGACATGTTCAAAGAAAAGACTGACATGATCCTAATAATACTTGGGTAACAAAAAAGTTATAAAACTTGAATACAAATAGCCACCAGAAACCAAAAGATAAGCTAAGAAGGAATTGACATTATAACCCGTAATTCCTTCTTGGATTCAGTCATTTTTAAGAGCATATAAAAATAACGTCTCGTAATCAATAACAGAATATTCGAGGTCTTTGTATAGGAATGATAATAATCCGCTTGGGAATGTCTGATATTTTCTCGGCTGGATATTTCACTAGTGATATTTAATTCACTCATTAATCGTATCCATATGTCATCCGGCTAAATGTTGGGTAACGAGAAGTGGTGTTTAACACAGAAAGCAGACAATGATAGAAAGATGAATTAAAAACAATATTGAAATATTTCTTTTTTTTTTTTTAACAAAGATTTACCTTAATCAAATTGGTTCGTGATAATAGGGCTTGCATCTATATAAGATTACTCGCATATTACCCACAAAAGCAAATAGTTCAGGTTAAAAGCACGAAAAGGGTAACCCAAAGCCAACCTTATTTGCAATGATACCTGCATTAGAAAAATAAGGTCTAAAAGTCTTTGGGTTTTCTTTCCGCGCTTTTAATCTGAACTAAAACGTATATAAGTTGGCGACCTTAAACGAGAGTGACCCGAAGGCTCCTTTTTCGATAGCTACTACACCGAGGTGTAGGGGAGGGCACTACTCCTTTCCCTGGAAAAACGTATATACCCAATATTAAAGCACCATCACACGACGGGCAAAACACCCGTAAAAATAAGTAATACAAAAAATAATGGATAATAATAAACTTATTTGAAAGAATATTTTCTAAAATGACGGACCAATTCCAATCATATTTTCTTTCTCTGAGAAAATCTGTAAAAGAAAAAGTTATATTCAAACTGAAATCTGACTGGGGATATGTCAAATAACCCTTTAGTCTATATCATCTTGCAACAAAAAACAAATGTAATAATTCTTAAGTATATTATATATGGGTTCTAAGATAGTTATTATGAAAAAAATAAAGGATGTAGAGGAGCTTTTATTAAAGTTTAGGATAATTATTTAATGTTAGGTCAGCAGTACTTAACCATATTACATATGGCTTATGAGGTAGTCATGATCAAAAAGAAAGGATGTAGAGTTACTTTTATAAAGGTTTAGAATAATTATTCGTATTTAAAAGGAGTTGGAATATAAATACCAAACCATATTATGTATGAGTTGACAGTCATTTTTAGAATAAAGAACAGTTGCCTTTATTAAAGTTTTGGATAAATCTTTAATTTTTAAAAGTACGTTTTATTTGTATTTATTTCATTTATCCTAAACATTAATTAAACCTAAAAGAATTCATGTTTAAAATTTTTCATTTTCCAGAGATGGGGTACGAGTATCATTAACCTTTTATTTAAGCCTTTAATTCGCATAACTTTGCTCAGGTTTCATTAGATGAAAGCAACTCGATCCGTGAGTGTTGATCGAGAAGAAAAAAAAAAAATGAAAATAAAGAAATACAGCTGAAGGTAATTCTCAAAGGTTGATTATAACAAGAGAAAGGCAGACAGATAGTTTACTCAGTGCTACAATTAATTTTATTTCATTTTTCTTGAGATTAGTCACAAAGAATGATTCAATCTATAACGGCATCACAAAGATCAAATTAAATGATATTTTCCGATTGGCAATGTTTTTAATACAATTATCATTTAAATAGAATTATCAGACCCTATCTGTTGGCCCGATCTTTGATTCTAATCTCAGTATCGGCTACTGTATTGTCCTATTTGATTATATTGCTCTTAATGTTCAAATGTTGAAGCGGACAAATGAAGCGAAATAATTTATTTGACAGAAGTTATATGTATAAGAAATTTTGCATGATGAAGCAGCAGTTTAGTGTTCAAATGTTTCTCCAGGGTCTGCAATCTGAAGACACAGACACCACGTCCCCTAAACTTCATCTGCAGCTACCATATAGACGACAAATCTGTCTAAAAATAAATAAAAACGTATATGTCATACTTAATTCCAACCGAGAAAAAACTGCAAGGAAAAGCAAAATTTAATAAACTGTTTGCAATGGAGAAACGCTATGCATTAAAAATATTATGACGCTATGCAATAAAAATATTATTACCGTATTTTTTCCGTGACTGTTGGCTTTATATCAAAACCAGGGAATATTATTACTTATTTGTTGTAGACAATGGTATAGAAGACCGCAAGGTCTGGGTTTCAATTTTAGATGTTTGGTTGGTAAGTCTAACACTAAGTTACATTAAAGAAATAAAAGTGACTTCAGGGTTTCTTAAAGAAAACCACCATATAGAACACTGGGTTTGACTAATTAGTTATAACATGTCAACCCGTCTAGGGTCATTCTATGACTGGAGGTTAGGGAATTGTACGTTTATACTCACATATTTGTGTAGTTGCTTCCCCATAGTAAAACTTATTCGAACTCTAATCGTCTGATTACTTTCACTTTTGGACTAATACCTTTGGAAAGGCATGAAATCCCCCATCCCCTGAGCAATGAATTAAATAGTACAACTACGGTTCTTCTACGAGAGTGGATTTGGCATTAGATAACCCTCGAAGGTTAATGTCATTAAACAAAAATTACCAAGCACTATGGCACACAAATAATTTACACTGTTGTACTTCATTCCTATCTAATACAAATAATTATATGGTTTAAAATAATTATTTCTATTTTATAAAATCATTTGTTTGCTCACAATTATATGGTTTCAAGTAACTTATCTCAGTATTTAGTAGAAAATTCTAAATATAAATAATTTTAAGTTAGATTGAGTATTCCAATTAAATACGGATAACTTTTAAACAGGTCTGTTTGATTAATAGTTGGAAACTTAATAGATACAACTACACCGGGTATGAGTAGACCTGGGCACAATGGCAATGAAGGGGTATTCCACACCTCACCAATGGATGCCGTTTGGTGTCTTATCCAGGACACTCCTTTCAAGGTTTGAAGAGTCATCACTCTGCAAAGGATACAGTTCGGCTATTCTATGCTTCGCTGACCACAAGGTCAGAGTTTAACTTTTTAGGTGTTTGGTTGATTGTTCTAACTCAAAGTCACTTCAGAGAAACAAAAATAACTCTCGTGAAGAGCTTCTCAAAGTGGTCCATACAGACCCCCTTGAGGATGAATAAGATTTTGGCAGGGTGTGAATTTACAAATTTATATTTATAACCCCCCTCTCTCTCTCTATATATATATATATATATATATATGTGTGTGTGTGTGTGTCCGTCCGTTATACACTTAGTTTACACAAATCTACTGATGTAACTTTCAGTATGAAACAAATTTGTCCTCTATAGAACAATCAGAAGAAAAAAAATTGGATAATGATTTGTTTATTTGTATGAACCACATTAAGCTTTTGCAAGAAGACTCTAAAGCTGGAGTCAAGGATTTTCTGAATAGATTATTCCTCCATCTGATGTTGAAGTGGGAAGTGCAGATTCAAACACCCTTCTAAAGAAGAATTCAATAAAATGACTTTATCTGAAGCAAAGTCTATAGTACTCATTTAAAGGAATTAGATATTACTGTATGAAAAAACAAGCCAAAAACAAAAAAACAAAAAATCTGTAGCAAAATATACAAAGTTTTGTGTAACTGTTGAGCCTATTTTACTAACTTACTCCTCTGCAGAGAAGCAGTCGGTGTATTCTTCAGCCCCAGCCGACCGGACAAAATAACCAAAGAGAGAAGCACTTAGAATGCGCTAATTTGCGGTCCAAACTCACAAACATGCAACCTAATCATGATCCCTGTATTCACCGAACCCATTATTCTCGTTAAAAACAATAATTCAAGAATTAAAAGATGCGTTTGCATTTAACGTTTACCGATTGTTTTCTTGTGTAAATTGTTTTAAACACAAGTAAATGGGTTGTGTTTTGTAATTTAATATCCAATGACTTTATGGGTTAAGGGTAATTCCGTTACAATAGGTGTATCAAGTAAAATGTTTGTAAAGCTCTGCTCTAGAGAAACAAAAGAAAGTCGTTATTTGGTTTATTATAAATTCATAAAATATCAATGAGAACGACTTCTGATGATAAAAAGCAGAACGTTATTTTGCTAAAAATGTCGAACATTTTTTTAAGGAAAGTTTCCTATCTATAACGAGATTTTATTTTTTTTTTTGACAAATATTGATATTTATGATTAACAGGTAATCGACTGGATATTTTTTATCCTTTTGGGCGATCTTTAGTCAATTTAAGAAGTATAGTACTGGAAGTTTGCACAGTTCAAACTTATTTTAAGGCAAAGCCAGGCGTGATTAATGACGGATTTTGAAGATTCAAACAAAGAGCAGTACTGACTTACCTGTATTAAATATCGGCTATAAGATAACCATTATTAAACATATAAACAGTTCTATTTCATACAATTCTTTTAAGCATAGTTTTTTTTTTTTTACACACAGTTAAATGTCGAAGCAGTTCTATTTCAAAGAATGAAGTTTAGCATGAGTACAGTTTAGTTTTATTTGATCCATAGATAGGACCCTATCTGGCGTTACCACTCCGGACCAGAGTACTCTTCATTCCCCAAAGCTCCAATATTACTGGAAACTTACTATCAGATTGTTTAGTGTCATATCCAGTACACTCGTTGGTGAGGGGTTTACCCCTCTGCTAAGAAGCAGTCGGTGTATTCTACAGCTCCAGTCGACAGGGCAATAAAGTTTAGGATAATTATTCGTATTTAAAATGCTTCTTTTAATCGATAAGTTACGGCGGGTTACTGACTTATTTACATGTGTGGCATACTGAAAACAGTTTGTTCGGAGATCCTAGATACGTTCAAAAACACTAAAAGCTAATGAATATTTCGAATAAATATATATCTTTATTATCTAACAGATGTAGTATTAAGCTAACTTTAAAAAAAAAAATAGGGTTCCAAAGCTTTTTTGAAAGATTGGGTGACTGTTGAAGTGAGGTGGATTCCCTCTTAACGCGACAGTGCATTGAGGGAAGGAGAGATCCATCTGTTTCTGGTAACGGTTACCAAAAGAGTAGGTTGCCGACATGCTTAGTATAATAGTTATCGTTGTAGGAAATAGAATCGGTGACCCGAGTTCAAAACCTTGACAAGGATGTTTGCGTTTCATTTTACGATAATGCCCTTGAGAAAGGCAGTAGTTCTTCTGTTCTCTCCTCAGCTATGGGTAAATAGTCGGGTGTACCTACAAATAAACACAAACATCTGAACGTGTGCAAATAGAGTTATTAACTAAGCTTAGCTTAGATGTGGCAAAAGACTAGAAATATGGGGCGCCCAGTAAGAATCAAACTTACTAACAATGGTCTGCTAATCTAGCTTGCTAACCATTACACTAGTGTGAATGTAATCAGTTTTAGTTTTTTCCAATAGACTTTTACAAGTAGACTAACTGTAAGGAAAAAGGTATTTGTTGAAGTCTGAGATAAACTTTTTTTCTCCATTTAGAATATACTGAAAGCAAAAAAAAAAAAAAAAAAAAGGAAATCACTTTTTACACTTGAATAGAACGAATATTTCTAACCTTAAATATTACGTTGGCACCATTGAGATTTTCCAGTTAATGCGCCATATGTGTATTGTTTTGCTGGTAATCCAACACGCTAAATTTCCGTCTATCATCCTCAAAATATGAACAATATGCTCTTTATGTAGCGAGTGATAAATAAATAAATAATGAGAGACAGGGTCTCTTTAGATAGCTTTAGATAGAAGAAAAAAAATTAGCAATAAACAAACGAACAATGTATTTATATTTGTTTCCAAAAGAAAAAGAAAAACATTTAGCGTTCCTTAATGAATATCCGGGCGTCCGCCCTCTAACTTTGAACGACGATTTAATCTATCATCAGTAAATCCGGTGTATCCAAGTTGCAACTGCAAACGGACTTTGGATGGCATCTTATCTATTTTCTTTTCCAGCAGAGTCAGTTTCGAGGGGGTGGGTTAGGGTGATGTGGAGGTAGATTGGAAACAGGAAGTTACTTACTGACATAAAGACTCTTCTAAGCACTGGAGGGCGAACACATGAAGATCGCATCTCAAATTGCAGTTTATGGTTATTTAATGGATGGATCGTATCCAAGTTACACATTCCGTACGTTCCTCTATCACATACATACCCGTTACACAGAAATTTGATACAGACATACGCTCATTCATACGAGTACACAAAATACGTTTCAGAATTTGAAAGTGTCAGAATTTTGAATATAATATCGGTATATCTATATTGATTAAAAGTCGATAAATCTGAGCTATTAACTTAAAAAAAAACAACAAAAAAAACAGTGTACTTGTTGGCTAGTAACACCAAGGACAGGACGACATGGTTTTACAAGACAGTGTGGGTTATATTCAGGTGGTATTTACCGCCTCTTGAACCGCAAATAGTGGATCATGTCAGAGATTACTTATTTCTGAAATTATGTAACAGTACAACCTGTCACATTATCTAGAGATAAGATCCTCTCTGTAAGTGAGACTTAGAATATGTTGACTGAATCCTCTACAGGGGAGTAAGACCCCGTCAAAAAGAGATGTCCTGGGAATGAAAAACTGCATCTAATGACGAAGCTCGAATTCTAGTAATGTGAGAAGTGTGAGGTGCCCTCTATATTGCCATTACTCCCAGGTTCACTCTTACCGAGAGTGATAGTACCTGTTAGAGTCATCTATGAGTCAACTAGGTCCATTTAAATGTTATTCGTATTTTACACACACAAAAATTGTAAATATGAACGTACAATAAACATTATTGCCTAATTTTTACGCATAAAATAACCCTATATGGATTGATATGCCATTAAAATAATCAACTAATTAATAAGAGTAGATGGACATTCTCAAGTATGCTATGAGAGATAGTGAACGATACTCCGTCGATCTGTTCTTGGGATAATTTGAATTTGAGCTTCCGTAAAAGTTTTAGCTTTCTGACCGCATACAGGAAGGTATTTATTTTCGAGCTAAATCTGGCACAGGTTTATCGAAATGTGACACATAGCCTAAGTATGCTTGGATCAAATAATAAGCATTTGCACACAATCTACACAGAAACTTGTGTCTCGATAGGATATTGTTTTGAAGAGAACGGAGCGTAACGGTCGTAAGAAATGGAATCCGAGACGAGAGTTTAAAATCTTAGGCGAGTCTGTTTAGATTTCACTTCGCACATATACTCTTTGGTAAGGCATGAATCCATCAGTATTCTCTCCAACTATGAGTAAATAGGGGTTGGTTTGGCAACCAGTCGAAGAGAAGGAAAACTGAATTCAAACCAATTGTTTACCACTCACAAATTGGCCTGTGTATCACATAACGACCGTGGAGGAAGGGTTGGATAAATGTATACACACAAGCATATATATAAGTTGGCGACCGCAGTCAAGGGTAACCGAAGGCTCCCTTTTCAATAGTTACTACACCGAAGTGTCGGGAAGGGCGCTGCTCCATTCCCTGGATTGCTCTACTTTACCCTTGATCCGTACCTTATAATGCTGAGTGTTAAGCAAGGAGGCATCGAGTACCGTTTTTTTAGTCTTTGATATGACTCGACCTGGGATTGAACCTCGGTTGATTACATATATATATATATATATATATATATAGTGCATGTACGCGTGTTATTGTACCGGCAGAAATAGCAAATCTAAGAGATTTTTTTTTTTTACTAGCGCAATATACTTGAAATGGTCAAACTTAGAGAATAAAGCATTTCCCGTTCAATTTGAAACTGATTACACAGTGTGTTCGCGTTGAACGTCATTTTTAATCGTTGAACTATCGATATAAAAAGGAGATAACTATGAAATACTAATTAGAATCCTACATTCTTTCCTAAATAGATGCATCAGTATCATAATGGACCTCTGTTACAACGGTAGCCCAACCGATTCATAGGTCGTTATACATACGTATGTATGTGTGTCGCTAGAGGTTGGTGTTCCAGCTCCAGTAATAAGCCACGTTATCGAATACTAAGGCAAAGAAATCCTTTAAATTTGACTGATTAGCATAACATTTTCCTCTCCCCGACTCATTTTTCCTGTGCCATACTTATGCATGCATGATAATTTAGATGAATTTGCCTTTTCTTTTTTCCACAACTCTTTCTGTCCAGTCGCCTTATCTGCTATTTTATCATTTTTTTCTCTCTCTATCCTAACAGGAAGAAAAATCTAAGAAGCGCTTGTTATCCAACAGACTCACCTCCTTCAATAGTTTAAACAAAAAAATCATATGATAATTAGCAAATTTTCCATTCCTTAAAATACAAATTATTTCCATTGTTTCATCATTCCTGCGCCAAACGCACATTTTGTATCGAGTGACATATTAGAAGGACAACGACTTTAAGTAGTTATTTTTACATCATCGTATGTTGGTTTAATTTTAACACTTTTTCAGCCTTTATGATGAACGGTTGTTAAATTTTTTTAACAGCAGTGGAGTGAATACTTCATTTGTGTATCCAGTATTTTGCCTGATTTAATTTCCAGCTATTTCAACAAGCTAGCGAGACTTCGACAAGCAATCAGAGGTTCTGGACACAAAAACTGACTACCACACGACGATTTTCGATCATTCTTCAACCTTTGGTTGTGTGGCAAAATTCCTACTATCAGCATTCTACCAGAAATCCAAAATCTAGACGCGTAAGTACTTGATGCTATATTCATACCATGAATAAATGAATGCAGATATCGCAGGTTTATAGTAACGTTTTTATAACACCACTTGACAATCTCGAACATAATCCAATATTACAACGATAAATTGTAGCAATGAATTACGTTATAGAAAAGAAAATCTCCCATAACAGGAAAGACACAGACCAATGCTATTTTTTAAAAATTAGAATAAAAAGTTAAAAATTTTTAAAGAAAATTTTCTACATAGATATATTTTAAATTCAAGAGTGACACCCAAGTGATTTATAGATTTGAATATTTGTTTCCTGTTTGAATCGTTATTTCCATATAAACAATGTTACATATTCGATTTTATATCTAGCTTAAAAATAACTTCTAATAAGTCTTAATAGTAATGTTTAAAAAACGTGAATGATTATTATAGTAAAATTATTATTTTATCTGTTTTTGAGGAGGTAAAGGTGGAAATTTAGATACCGAACGATTAGTTATGTCGTGAAGCAATGTAATTTTAGTATGCTTGGCTGTAGGGAACATATTTTGTCGAGTCTCTGTTCTTCAGGAACCAATATGACTATATCCGTAATTATACACTAAACTCAATTACGCATACAAGATATTTAAATTTTAACGTGCAAAATAAAAATGCCGGAAAGAATACACAAATGTGTGCCATAGAATTATACTGTCCCATGATTAAGCAGTTCGTGGAAAGGATACAAAATGGCAAAAGGTTTGTTTGATGAGTAGATTATATGGCTATGTGGCTTCACGGCTCCCTGACAGGATCAGAGTCAATGTCTTCATTGTTCAAAGAAGAGAGGCAAATGGATGTCGAAAATGGGTTTCTGAATTAACATGTGACATCCTAGGAGCTCCAAATAGATATGTGAATTATTTCTTGTTTTTCTACAATGGGTTTCTTGGTTGTTGGTTATTGCTTGCGCGCTCCTCCCTGCTCTCGATAGAATCCCCCACTTTTTTGCGTTAAAACCTTCCCTTGTGTTCAAATAGGTATGCCTGCCAAGTTTTTGCAGGGAGAAGGGAGCTGCATCATCAAACAGTTTGTTCGTCTATAATAGATGGAAAGAGTTCAATATGATTAATATAGAGGTCAGAATGTATGTGTGGCACAATTCCTTTTCGGTGAGGGTGTCATAAATCATCACTTTTACGGTATAAACAACATCACCACTCTTTCCTGGTGATGTATGTGGTTACTGCTGGATATCCTAAAAAGATCCTCAATTTATATGTACAAACAGAGTCATACGAATATCTATATACATACATTTCAGAGGCGCGCTTAGCGGGATGGTTATAGTCTTAGAAAATGGAATTGGCGAGTTGAATTCAAATTCTAGACGAGGTTATTTCACTTGGTGCTAATGACTCATGGAAAGGCATGAAACCATCCGTTTTCTTCCAGATACGGATATATAGGAAAGCAGAAAGGTCTTTAGTCTTGATAAAGCAAACAGTCTAGCAGAAGGAAAACCAGCTATACCCCGTTTAAAAATTGACGGCGTCACACCGAGCTCATGGCAGAAGGGTTGGTTGGTTTTTATGGTATATCAACCAATATGGCTTACTCAATGCCAAACCTTATTCACACACACGATTTGTAAACTTACTGTTTGTAGCAAACATTTTTAAATGAATCTAAGTTCATTGGTTTTGACAGTTTAATGATTTCAATTATAGTAAATGATTAAATATTTCTATTTGACCCATAGATGGAACCCTAACAGCTACTATCACTACGGGTCAGAGTTGACCTGAGAGTAATGATAATGCAGGGGTACTCCACATTCCCCAAAGCTTCAGGCTGTGGGGTTGGGTTAATGTATACATATACATGCATTCGGACATAAATAAAGTAAAAAAAGTAAAGTTGGCGACCTTAGTTGAGGGTGACCCGAAAGCTCTCTTTTCAATAGCTACTACACCGAGGTGTATGGGAGGGCGCTACTCCATTCCCTGGATTGCTCCACTCTACTCTTGATTCGTACCTTATAATAATAATAATAATAATACCTAAGGGGGGTGCTCGTGGTGTAATGGCTAACGTTGTAGGAAATGGACACGGCGATAAGAGTTCGAATCCTGGACGAGGCTGACTGCATTTCATATAGCACAAATACCCTTGAGAAAGGTATGGATTCAACTATTCTCCCTACAGCAATGGAAAAATAGTAAGGCAGACTGGGCTCTTTATAGCAATTGGTCTCGGAGAAGGAAAGACTGAATTCAAACCTGTTAAACTCTACTTAAACATTGACCTTGAGTCACAATCTGCCCAAGGAGAGGAGCTGGTAAATACGTACATTATAATACGTTTATCGGAAGTGATATCGGATATGATTTCTAAATCCTATAATTATTTACTTGGAGACAACTTATAGAGATTCAAATCGCGTAACAGTTACCGTCCAAAAAATTGACTCAGAAAGCAGCGTTCAAATCCTTGGTTTGTGTTTCATTTCGCGTTCATACTTGAGCGAAAGACATGAATTAATCTCTTCTCCACCCCAGCTAAAATGGTAAAATTGGGTAGTTAGGGTTCTTTAGCTTTTGTACGGCAAGTGGTTTCAGAGGAGGTAAACTGAATTCAAAGTAGCTATAAATCACTTAAAAATTGACCTTATGTCACTTTTTGTTCATGATAGAAGGATTTAGTAAATACACGACCAGCAACGATTTCACTTTGCAATCCAGGTCATGTAATTCGAATTTAGTAGAGGAATAAAATTCCCATCGTATAGATGCATGATGCCTTATTCGCAAACGATAACAAATGCGACGAGGGAAACAGTTACTCCTTTCTATTTATTAAGAAAACTTTAGAATGAAAATTAGGTTAGTATATAAGATTTGATCTGCGATTCAGATAAGCATTCTGACGTAATATATTACGAACAACAAAAACAAGTCAATGAGAAACATATGGATATCCTGGCAGAAGATGCCGAGATCAAACCGAGTATTTGATTTATATGCTAAAAAAAAAAAATATATGAATACCAGATGATGTGTTATTTTAGCGTTTCGATAAGTGTCGAGATTTGACAAATTTAAGTTTTTATTAGCCAGTCACAAGATAACGATTAGTAGGAGAAGAGAAGCATAAGGAATTGAAATGAGAAAATAAGTTAACACTATTATTTATCGGCTTTGTTTAATGTTGGAGCAAAAGCCCACAAAGTGATATGGTAGCCGATACAACGAACAAGTGGTAAAAATAAACTTAACCTCATTATATATGAGGGTTATTCAAGAAATAAAAAAGGAAATTTTAGGAAAAAAGCAAATATATACTTTCCTAAAAAATTTTCCATTAAAGTAAAATCTGCATTGTTTGGAATTGGTTTATCGCAAAAAATATTTGTTTTGAGGCTATTCAAAATGGCCGCAAATCAAACAGTGTTTCAAACTTGAACATAGGTTTGTCATGAAATATTTGGTTACTGAGCGGTACAAATCATAGGAATTTTATAGAAGAATGTGTGGTGTGTACGGAGAAGCATATTTTAGTCAAAAAATGTTTACGAATGGACTAATCGTGGATTTGCCACTCCAAGCCTAAGTCAAAACGACAGTTTAGGGAGTAGAAACACAGACCCTCTGGTAAAGAAAAAGTTCCGGGTGCAGCGGTCAGTAAAGAAGGTGATGTTGACAGCATTCTAGGACATGAAAAGACCTTTCACTATTGATTTAAAAAAAAAAAAAAGATGTCACAATAAACAGTGCTTCCTATTGCCACCTCTTTAAGGCAAATTTCACCTTATTTATTGAATAGCCCGCGTATATACATACTATAAATATTAGATGACTCTAGCACGTTGGATTTCCATTGCAACAGCTTTCCATGATAATATTGATGCTTTCAAATTAATATCTGTTATTTTAAGAATTTGGGAGATTTTAAAAAATGATTTTTAGCGCAAACACAGGCCTCATACGATTATCATCCAGTTGCAAATTGGATTGAACATCTTATTTTCAACGAGTATTTCAAGTGCGTTGTTCTAATAAAAATTATCGCTTTGGTGTACAGTTTTTGTCGGGTTACGAATACGAGGATCATTAAATAAGTTTCCAGACTTTTTTTCATATGGGCACTTTTATTGATAGTACATAAATGAAACTCTAGTCTCTTTCGAAGTAATCTCCTCTTGCTGCAATGCACTTGTTGAACCTTTCCAACAACTTCTGGAAGGCCCCATGGAAGTCCTCTTGTGTGAGCATGTCAATGACCTTCAATTGTCCCATAACGACAGCCTCTGAGTTTAGGGAATAACCAAACGTCACACACAGAGGGAAAGGTCTGGACTCGTCCTCAAGCATTACGGGTCACCACTCACGGCCAACGGTAGTCTCGTTGGTGGAAGGATCTAATTGGAAGATTATATGCACACATACCTACATACATACAGTACAAATGTGTATGCATGTGATTATTATTTTGTGGGCCAAAATTTTCGTTCTGATTTTAAGTACAACGTTTATTTACGAAAATAAAAATCCCTTTCTATGTTCTTTCGTTATACTGGTATGCGCCTGCGCACACAAATAGTTAATAGTTTTATGCATGGAAACGATATATCAAATTCCATAAATTGGACAAGTTTCATTATATCAGATTTAAAGTTTGGTTGTTTAACATTTGAACAAGGCCCTTATTCTTAAGTTACACCCCTGCAATCGCATAAACAAGAGATATGCAAATATAACTCAGAATATAATGTAGCTTTATTTCACCGGATGTTCTTATCTTTCGATTTGCAATGCTAATATGGTTGTGTTGATACACTGATATACATGACATTGCCACTCGCTCATAAACCATCTTCTCACACCGTCTCAATTTGTCTTTGGGCTCACAGAATCTCAAAGTAACTTTTCTTCTCTTTCCGTACATCTAAAATCACATGCCTTATCTCACTTTCCTTCTTCTCATCTCCTTTTTCATATAGTGATGAATCTCATCTCAAAAGAATAATTACAGTATTTAGGAGAAGAAAAGCATAAACTCAAAGCGCTCTACCTTGCTAGAGAATAATGCTTTAGTTTAGTCTTTTTAAGGCTATAAATAAAACAGATTAACTTACCTCATAAGAGAACTTGATCCAAATTCTTATTGTCGTTTGCTCGACGCGACTCAACTCATTTGAGCTTCTTCCGCAGTACCTTTTTCTTCCAGTCAATAATCCTGACCTTATCGAGTCGAGAGTTCTTTTCTAGATCACATCTGTCGAAATTAATCTAGAAATTAAAAAAATATAAATTGTTGTCAATCCAGGAAAAGATGTGCTTTTTCTTATTAGAACTCAAAACCTGAACATCAATCACCAATAGAAAATTGTGCAATTCTCTAACCACTTCTCAGCAAGTTAACAAGCGTTCAAATATTGAAAGAAAATAAATAAAACGCGAAATACCCTCGAATGCAACTGATATCCACTAAAAATTATTAAAATGAATATCAAAGGGACACAGATCAGAGAGAAAGAGAGAGACCAGGTACCTGCTCCTTCCTATGTTTGAGTAAAGCATCATGTCGCACTGCTAGCACGGATCTCCCTGACCCCCTCTTGTCACCCGTCTCTATCGTCCAGGCTTCATCCGGTATCAGCAAAGAGCTGTCGTATAAAGGTTCTTACTGGTCGTCCAACCATTGCTCATCCATGTGCAAAGGTCCACTGGAGTATGTCCTTACTTCTCCAGCAGTGTCCTGCATGTCTGATTCGTCTAATTTGAATAGTTTTCGTGATGGGTAGTTGGTGGCCGTGTAGCTGCTGTTTTGTAGGATGTTGTCTCCATGACTTGTTCAATAAAGCTCGCAGCATTCTTGTGTGATTGCCGTCAAACTTTTTCTCCATACGTTTATTTAGCGTCCATGTGGTGCATCCATATAGCAGTATCGACACAACCGCAGCTTGGAAAAAACTGCATTTTATGTTATCGTCAGGTCTGACTTCCAAATGACCGATAGCCTATCAATAGTTGTCCATGCCTTTGTTAGTCGCGTGTTGTCATTCACGGTTGATAAAACTGCTTCCTAAGAAGGAGAACTTGTCCACTAGTTTCAAAAGCCCACCCTTTAGTGTAGAGATATCACATATTCTGTTTTGTCTGCCTTGACATGGAAGCCTATGCCATCTGCAGCTCGTTCCAGGCTATGTAGCAGAGATTCGACTTAGCGCTTCTAGGAAATTCCCCCGCCTATGTCATCGGTGTAGCCTGCATCTGTAATTGTTTGTGCGGGTATGTTCTGCTTCTCTCCTTGGCCAGCTTGAAACCGTTTTCTTTCATTAAGTCTATAGACGTTCTAAGCACGTAGTCTAGACAGATAATAAACAGGTATATCCTTCCAGCACACCGGCTTCAATATCGAAGTAGTCCGTGTCTCCATCCGGTGAGCGGACTTTTACTTTCGTGTTTTTATATAGCATCATGCGACGGTTTTTTGGGGGGGGGAGGCCACAGGCGAGAAGTATTTGTTCCATCTTCCCTCTGTGAATAGAGTCAAATGCCTTGGAGAAGTCTATGAATAATATTGTTGCTTCGACGTTTTTTTCCCCCCGAACACCTAGAATTCGACGTATAGTCAAAATTTGTGACGTCGCAGATCGATTCCTCCGAAAGCCATTTTGGTTCTTCCTAAGTATTTTCTCAGTTTTGGGTTCTATGCGGTTGCCTATTAGAGTATTGTAGATCTTGGCCGCTATGGATGTAAGGGTTATACCTCGGTAATTCTTGGCAATTCCAAGGTCACCCTTCTTGGGGAAAGGGAAGATGCATCCCTTTGTCCATCTGTCTATTGTGTTCTGGTTATTATACCGCGTTACAGTATCGGCGCATTATGTCGTCGAATTCCCTTTGTCTTCCATACTTCAGGGAGCATTTCGTCAAGCTCTGCTGCTTTCCTATTTTTAGCTTTTCTTAGTACCGAGTCGAGATCTTCTTGCGTAAACTGTTCTAGTTTGATGTCTAGTTGATTACTAATAATTTTTGTGATTGGTTCGTCTGTAACTTTCGGTGGTTTTCTGAGTAAGTTCTCGAAATGTTGTTTCCACAGGTGGATACGTTCTTTTTTTTAGTTTAGCTCTCGCAGTACTCTTCCTTTTGCTCTCTTCGTTTACAGTATACTATGCTCTCCTAGACTGTCTATCTTCAAAAGCGTCTCTAACTTATGGATGCGATTTAAAACAAACAAACAAAAAACAAACAAAAAAAAAACAAAAACAAAACAAAAACCCTTTGATCTGCAGCTGACATATATTGACTTTTGATATATATATTTCAGTAATCTTTGCTAACTAGCACTACAGTTTAAAATTCCAGTAAACTTTTGCAAGACGACCCAGAATAATACTGATGTGTTTTTTAAGGAAAGCGTAAATTAGCATTTCATAGATATCGCTTTTATATCGAGAATTTGGATGATTTAAAAAAGATGGAGATCAGCCTGAACTGACACCCTTAAATTATCTTCCAATTACTCGTTTGACTGGAAACCGGTATATTTAAGAATATTTTCAGTGTACTGCTCTATCAAAATATCGCTATGATGTGTCTTATGTGTTACCTATATATAACACGAGAATTTTTGTTTATATATATAAATAAAATAAGCAAAAGTAAGACGACAAATAGGAATATTACTTATATTTTGTCTATTCCCAATTAGTTTCAACTTTATTTCCTCGCCAGGAAAAGATTTTTTTTGTGGGGAAAAGAAATTTTCTTGAAACTTTAAATATTTAAAAAGTAAATTAAAGCAGTTAATATGCTGTATAAAAAACGATGTAAAATATATTGTTGACGGAACATGCTCTGCGTATAGTTCAACTATGTGTGCGAGTGTGACTGTGTGTATGAGCGAGTAGATTGTATAAACAGGTATATTTTAAACTTAATAAATGATGAACAAAATAAACAGTAAATAAAAATGGTCATATTGTTTGGTTTTCTTGTTTTAATGGCATATTAACCTTCGTGGAGTATTTAATGTGAAAGCCATCCTTATAGAAGAACAATAGTGATATTATTTAACCCATATCTACGGAAGCCCTACTGTGATATCTCAAAGATATTATTCCAATGATAAAAAGCAGTTATTTTATGTAATAGATATTGCGTAAACCTTTCTTTTTTCAATGCTCTTAATCTTGTATTTACCCCGTCTCCACATCGGGTAGAATGCGATACAAGGTAATTTTTTAAGCCACTCCTCTATGCACGAATTGCTCGGTTAAGTGTCTAGTTTCTTTGGGTGCGCGTACCAAGCGTTAAACAATGAACCTAGCCCTACTATTCGACAAGGGGTTAGGCATGGCCAGGGAAGATGATCACCTGAAGCTAAGTTCTTCAAGGTATAAGCGAGCTTTGAACCTCCTCAATGCACTTTTCCACTTTCTAAGCGAATGGTACGGAGTTGTAAATAGATAAATTTAATAAAAATACATAACAGCAACTGGAAGAAAAACAACCTGATAAAGTTAATCATCTCATCTAATGGCCCAGGTGTAAAAAATATATATGATTGATTTAGTACCGTGGACCGGATCTTGCAGAGTTCACCTGCGATCAACCGTCTAAGTGATGGCGCGTACCGGCCGTATGATGTCACTCACGCTTGGCAGAAGTGAAGGTATTCAGTGAACTCCAACCTAAGACGGCGAATTTCTTGATCCGCTCTCTTTTTTTTGGTGGTTGGGGGACGAGGAGACAAGCGTTTGTGTGCATGGAGAACGATTAAAAAAAGATACGAGGAGAGCTAGGTCTCACTTGGACGAAGACCCCCTCTACATGTGTCCATTTGCCATTTTAAGCTACTTTCACAGCTTCAGAGATTGAATAGAGAGTGTGAAGCAATGATATCTTAATGTTTAAGACGAGTTATGCTTTTTAATTTCTTTCTCCATCCGATAATTACCTATCACCAACATAGTAGTCATCGATGACCACGCGGTACTCAACACTTCTTTATATATCAAATATCGAACAATGAAAATTCTTGATTAAAATTTCGCAAATAATTCTTTTGAGCAACAACGTTATTGATGTGCGTGTGCGCACGAGAGTAATTGAAAATGCTCTGCTTTGTTAGGGAGAAGACGGGACAAATAGAGAAGAGATATAATGCAGATGTACGAATGTGTGTGATTCAGAAAGGCTTAAAAGATAAAGTCAGACAACTGCCGATACAAGCGGACTTGCAAATATACACAGATGTAAGAAAAGACGAATGAGGGTAGCAGGGTGAAAAAGAAATCGAGAGAGAGAGAGAGAGAGAGAAAATTAATCTATTAGCACTTATGTGATAAACTCAGACAAAGAAGTTCTTGCTCACATATACAATGTTTTTACACCGTCATATACATGCATTTACGCTACATATACAATATATGTAGAGAGTTGATAAGCAAGTCAACTTCCTTATTGCCAGTTGAGAACACAGCAGTGCGAATGTTTGTTTACAGTAAAATTATCCTTACTCTTTACCACTGAAGCAAAAGTTCTTTGCTTTCATTCATTAACATTATCGCCGGCAGTAATTGTACTAAGCATGTTGATACAACAGTCTTTTGTGTGGAAACTAAAATCTACCAGAAAATCGCACCACTAAATAACCTATGTTAAGTGGATCAGTTGATATTACAAGTTTAATCATAACAGACCAAGGCGGATTTTAGTGGTTGGCTCATTGGTGAAAACCCAAGGCAGGTGGCAAAACTTTTCCGGTTCCATTACCCAACAACTACCCGTGGTGTAATGGTTATTGTCGTAGGAAATGGACACGGCGGCGACACGAGCTCAAATCCTGGACGAGACCGATTGCATATCACATAGCACTAATACCCTTGCGAAAGGAATGAATCCAATTATTTCTCCCTCCAGCTATGGGTAAATAGTAGGGCAGACTAGGTTCTTCAGCCTTGGTGAGGCAACTAGTCTTGGAGAAGGAAAACTGAATTCAAATCTGTTAAACTCCGTTTAAAAATTGACCTTGTGTCATATCCTGCCCAAGCAGAGGGGTTGCGTAAATATGATTACCCAACAACTACACTCTTGCATAATCAAGAAACTACCGTACGTTACTCCCAAATATTACTGTTTTAAAACTGTAAAGACTTGCTTTCATTTGGTACAAATATCGACGAGATATATTCTATTTTTGTTTATTTGATGAAGTATTGTGAATTAAGTAACGTGTGTGTGCGCATATGTGTGTAATGAAATGAGCACTTCCCACCACCAGGGCATCTGGTGCCCGGCTGCTAGCCAACAGCAAGGTTTAGTGGTTTGGTGTGTTTTATTGCATATCAACCTTTGTGGGTTATTAAATGCCAAATCCTGTGTACACACAATATATATAATGGTTTGTAGGTAACATTAATAAACGAGTCAGAGCTCATTTATTTGAGTTTAATGGTTTCAAGTATTCTTATCTGACTGATAATTCTATTCAATAATTATCAGTTGTTTGCACACAGATGACCCAAGGAATTTCTATTTATTTCTTGCCGAGAGTTAAATGGTTTCAAGTACAGTAAATGATTACATATTTCTATTTGACTCATAAGTTGGACCCTAAAAAGGTGTTAGTTCTCAGAGTGTATCTGAGAGTAATAGCAATGGAGTATCCCACATTCCCCAAGGCTTTAGGACAGAGTCTCGCCATCAGATAATCTAATGTTATATCCAGTACACTTGTTGTGTAGAGCCTTACCCCTCTATAGAGATACATTCAGTGTATTCTACAACCCCAGCCGACTGGGTTAGGACAGCAAAGGAGTCAGTCACTCGAACTCTCGTTATGGGTACGAGAAATAGTCACACTCAAGAATTTGAGATAGTAGAAAAGGGTCAGTCAGTCAGTTATAAACCTGCAGAGGACAAAGAACGACTTAAATTCCCTCCTATTGAAGGTTGGCTATGATTTAGTAATTCCTTCCTCGACACATTTTTTCTGAGAACATGTGTTTGACTTTCCTTTTCGATGAACCCGTCGTTGTCTCCGGCAGCTTTCGTCGAAACATCATAACACAGCAGGAAGTAAGACTCAGCGAAAACGACACATTTTTAAGGCAATACACTTTGAACATTCTGATGTAAAGAAAGCATTTAACTGTAAAATTTACAACCGAATGAATTTGTTAAGTCTCATGAATTATTTTTAAGTCTACATTTTTTTAATATATAATGGAGATAACTGTGAAATGCTTATTTGAAAAAAACTTTCACATCTAAATAGAAGTATCAATAATCACAGACCGCTTTTACAACGGGAACCCAGCAGATTTGCGGATTGTCTAGTATCGTTTAGCGTTAGCTAGTATATTTTTTTCATAATTTTCAGTTGCTTGGTTTTTATCGCAATTCACCCTGCTTGTCATTTTTACGACTGAAAGGAACAGTGCGTATCGGAGAGAATAATAAATAAGTTCTTAGTGAGACTCGAACTTATGTACTCTTATCTCTAGGAATATTGCATTTGCCTAAATCACTATTAACTCATCTAATTCATCCCGCGAACATGTTTCAATTTTTACGTCATGTTCATAATATAATCATTGTTGTTGTTTAAAAAAAGTGAGGGGGCCGATGTGCAAATAAAACCGTCGAGAGGAAGGACCCGAAACGGTGCACATTCTCTCCTGATGACCCCAAAACAAGCATGGAGTTAAAACTGCTCGGTGGAAATAAGAATGGTTAAAGGAGCGTTTTCTATCCGCTCACTTTTTGGTGAGTTTCTGTCACTTGGTAAGTAACTCCCTTCTCCTAATCATTGTTTGGTTGTTTAAAAAAAAAATTTTTAAATATTTACTCGAGTTTTTCACATCAGTGTTAGCTGATGGTCTTTCACTGGAGTTTGAGTGACAGCAAGTCTCAAGGACTCTTCACAGTATTCTGGCCGATCTCAAAAATGCAGTAGTTTGGATGGTTTCCATTCACCCTCTTATTTCCAAGTCATCCAGTCCCTAGAAAAAACCAAAATGGCTTCCGAAGAAATAGATCCACGACCTCACAAATATTAACCATCCGCAGAATCCTTGAAGGTGTACGGGCAAAGAACCTACAAGCGACATTAATATTTGTCGACTTTACCAAGGCTTTCGACTCCATTCACAGAGGAAAGATGGAACAAATCCTACTAGCGTACGGCATACCTAAAGAAACCGTAGCGGCAATAACGATTCTCTATAGAAACACTAAAGTAAAAGTACGATCACCAGATGGAGACACAGAATACTTCGACATTGTAGCAGGAGTACTACAAGGGGACACGCTGGCTCCGTATCTCTTTATCATTTGTCTAGACTACGTACTTAGAACATCGATTGACAAAATCAAAGAGAATGGCTTCGAACTGACGAAGAAAAGAAGCAGAAGATACCCCGCAACAACAATTACCGACGCCGACTACGCCGATGACATAGCGATACTGGCAAATACACCTGACCAAGCCGAAACACTTCTGCATAGTTTGGAACGAGCAGCAGCAAGCATAGGCCTCCATGTTAATGCACACAAAACGGAATATATGTGCTATAATCAAACGGGGGACATCTCCACTCTAAAAGGAACCCCTCTTAAACTAGTAGACAAATTCACGTACGTAGGAAGCAGCGTCGAATCAACCGAAAAGGACATCGAAACGAGGTTAACGAAAGCATGGACAGCTATCAATAGGCTATCGACTATATGGAAATCAGACCTAACCGATAAAATGAAACGCAGTTTCTTCCAGGTAGCGGTCACATCGATACTGCTATATGGATGCACTACATGGACGCTAACAAAACGGCTGGAGAAGAAACTAGATGGCAATTACACAAGAATGCTGCGTGCAATCCTGAACAAGTCCTGGCAGCAATACCCCACAAGACACCAACTGTACGGCCACCTGCCCCCTATCACGAAAACTATTCAAGTTAGGCGAACCAGACATGCAGGACATTGCTGGAGAAGCAGAGATGAACTCATAAGAAATGTACTCTTATGGATCCCCACACATGGCCGCGCAAAAGCAGGACGACCAGCACGAACGTACATTCAGCAGCTATGTGAGGATACAGGTTGTTGTCCTGAAGACCTGCCTAGGGCGATGAACGATAGGGAGGAGTGGCGAGAGAGGGTCAGGGATATCCGTGCTGCCAGCACGATATGATGATGAACTTTACCAAGAGTACCAATTACAATTGGTATAATTGTCCCTTTCATGTTCCACAGTTTTTTCAATTACCTGGCAAGGTCGAGGTATTTTATTGTAATTATTATTCCTCCTTGCGAGTCTTTTACACGAACGTCAACTGATAGTATTTCACTGGAGTCTGAGTGACAAGTCTTCTGAAGTCTCTAGGAATCTTCTCAGTATTCTGGGTGAACTCAGTAATTTTTTAAGATGGTCTCTGCGCGTCCCCTCTCCCGATTTCCAACTTTTCCAGCCCTCTTATATAGCCTTTGGGGATCTTTCCCAGCGTACCAATTACAACTGGTATCACCGCCACTCATGTTCTATAGCTTTTCAAGGTTTCTGGCAAGGTCTAATTGTCTCTTAGTTTTCTTTGGTTTTCACTGTTATCCGCCTGGACTGCAAACTCCACTATTCGGCAGGTTTTTTTCTTTCTCACTCTCGTCAACTATCAGTAGGTTTGGTCTTCTGGCAGCGACTAGGTCATCTATTTATTATTGACTAACTAGTATTTTTTTAAAAAGTTTTTTTAGTTGCTTTATTATTATCATCACAACTCACTATGTTAAAAAAAACAAAAAACAAAAACACAATAACAAGGCGCTGACGGATCGAGTGACAAAATAAGGACTGGGTTTTAGGTATAATTTAGGTTTCTTCAATAGCAATATCAATGGCTCACATAGCTATAAAGCTATGCAAATAAGAAAATATTTTTGATATACAATAATATATACGTTGATACGTCGGTAGAGATCTTTTTGCCTGCAGCCTTCTATTTTCAAATACTAAAAACAATGTTCAGTTTGAAGAAGAGATCCCATGACACTTGGGACACAAACACCAAAAATGAGCAAATATTGACGAAAAGCTCAAAAATGGTTTTCTGTGAACTTGGAAAATCCTAAATTAGATCAAAGAAATGATGATTCGCAGCTGTTCTCACAAATTATCAATGCAAATGTGACATTGGTTGACATAACACTGCACTTTATAAACTGTTCATCACCTCGTCGATTGATTCATTTTAACAGGATATCAACCTTTCTAGAGTTATTTTATACCTAGAGGTTAAGGAATCGGGTCCATTGTATATTCACATTTTTTGTGTTTTTTAAAAGTTTTTTTGTTAACAGTTATATGATATCAAGAATTCCTATGTAATACAAATAATTTGCGCACAATTATATGTATTCCTATCTAACACTAATAATTGTATGGTTTCAAGTAATTATTTCTATTGAATAATATTTGTTTGTGCCTAGTTAAATGGTTTCAATGACCTAATAACTAAGTTATAGCTTCCAGTAGCTATTCTCGATATCAATTTACAGTTACACGAAATCTAGAGGGGTGTTTTCTTGGTGTATTGGTTAAAGCGTTTGACTGCGGAATCGCAGTAAGTTTGAAATCTAGTCGCGCTATTACGTCCACTTTCGGGCATACCCTTGGGAAAGGTATGACCCCCCCATTCTCCCAGCTATAGGTTAAATAGTACCATTACTGTTCTTCTAAAAGAATGGCTTTGGCATTAGATAACCTACGAAGGTTGATATGCTATTAAACCAAGAAACCAAACAATATCTAGTTATCATATCCAATAAAGCAGATTCACGAATAACCAAGCAGCCTCGAGGAAAAGAGACGCGAGTTCGAATCTTATTATTGTCGTCGATATTTCAAGCGAGGAACAGAGCATATAAGGACCCGAGTGAGGATTCGGTTTTAAGAAACGACTAAAATCCAAAGAAAACATTTGTCAAATTTGTTAATGATAACATTAATTTCTAATCAGTTTTCATATGACGAAGTGGGGGTTGGTTTAGTTTCTTTCGTTAATGGCATATCAATAAATAATTATAAAATTAAAATTATAAAATTAATTACAAAAAAAACCACCACGGTATTTAGAAACTACTTCACTATCCCACATTAAGAAAAATGAAAAAAATGTCGTGGTAATACACAGTTTACAAATAAAAGAACAGGTGGAACGACATGATTTTTAATGGCTTAAGAGAGAGATTGGTATGATGTTTGAAAGTTAATTTTCTAGACAACCTTTTATAAAGCTATTAAAAACAAAAAATACCCCACCCTCAAAAATATTAAATGAAAAAAAATAAAACTTTGGTTACTTATCTTTATAAAATCGAACTTAAGGTAAAATATTTCAGAAAAAGCCGATAAAACATATTCGGAAAAAAATGCTACCCCGGAGTCGATTATGAGGTCACGGTTATCATTGCGGGAAATGGAATCGGTGACCCGAGTTCAAATCCTGGACGGGGATGTTTGTGTTTCATTTCACCCTAATGCCCTTGGGAAAAGAATTAATCCATCTGTTCCCACTCCCCATATATGAGTAGATACTAAGGCAGACTCAGTTATTGAGCTTTAATTAGACAATCAATCTTGGAGAAGGAAAACTGAATTCAACCCCCCACTTAACTGACCCTATACAGTAACAACAAGCCAAAAAGAAAATTATTAGTTATAAAGCGTACATACAATTACGCATATTCATCCCGCAACTCAACCCATAAAATATTAAAAAGTAAATAAAAAACGTTAGAAAATGATCATTTATTTCTTGGTTAGATCGACAACTTCAACACACCGAATTCTAATCTAGTGGATACATAGTCATTAGATGTATTCATGAAATAAAGTTTAAGAATAAAAGATATTTTTTATGGATTCTGTTATATAAAAGCGTGTGGTTGCAAGAAAAATAAGACTGACGAGAAGATTTAGTTTATTTTGTTTATTGAATAAATAAAATAAACAAGCGGATGAAATATCTGGCTGGCTGACGGGGGTTGTCTATTCGGTGACAAGCGGTTGCTTTGATCTGGTTGAACGGTGTTGTCGGGTGACGCTCTGAGGACGGCCTCTGATTCAACTGCCTGTGTAACCTCTGCTTGGCCTATTTATACCTTCCCAACTTCAAACACCGGCTCCAGAAAATACTAATTGTGGACAAAAAAGATTATTGGTTTAAAAATAGACCCTTTTTTATAACAGTATTCTCTGGGGATTTTGGATCGACTATGCGCGGAGCCTATGCACAGAAGCCATGATTTTCTGTTTGACACTGGCCGTTATTGGGTCAACATCCAGTAGCTGTTATTTTCTTCTACAGTGTCGATGTCTGTCGGTCTGTGTTTTAGTAAAGTGTGTGAAGAGTTAAGTGGGTGAATCAGAAGAGATTTGATGTATTTTACTATAACAATCCTAATGTAATATATATATATCTTGATATATCTGGAAAGTTTTGTTTGCCCACACTATTTTCTAAATAAGAAACAACGACGTGTTTGAAGCAGAGTTAAACAAATTCCCATGACGCTCGGAAAACTAACACCAAAATGAGCAAATGGTGTCGAAGAGCCTCTCAAATGGTTCACTGTGAACTTAGCAAATCCAAAATTATACCTTTTAAATGATGTTTGGCAGCTGTTTTCACCAACCCTCGTAAACGTGACTGTGAAAGTTGAAACACTGCACTTTGTAAACTGTTCATCACTTCACTGAATACTTTAATTTCATTACATCACAAAAGTGGAGAGTCAAAAGTTTGACAATATTTTATTATGTGCTTGTCTGCGATGCTTATGTCACGTGACCGAAGCAGTCCAAGCCGTGGAAAAGGTTGGTTGGTTGTTTGTTTTACGGCGTATCAACTTTTTTTTTGGGGGGGGTTCATTTAACGCCGATTAATTCATTCTGATAAAAGCTTCAAACAATTCAGTTTAGCCTAAGTACAAATTTTTGTTTACACACAGCTAGATGTAAAAAACAAAAAAAAAAAAAAAAAAAAACCTCAACAGAACTAAACTGTACTTATGCTAAACTGAATTATTTGAAATAGTTCTATTTGACACATAGATAGGACCTTATCAGGTGCTACCACTCCAGGCCAGAGGGGACCTGGGAGCGATGGCAATGAAGGGCTACTCCGTATTCCCCAAACCTCCTGCATTACTTGAACCTCACCATCAAATTGTTTTGTGTCATATCTAGGATACTCGTTGGTGGGGGAGTCTTACCCCTCTACAGAGAAGCAATCGGTGTATTCTATAGCACTAGCTGACTTGAGCAGTCAAGCTAGTGGAAAAATGTACCCGATATGGTTAGGAGAGTGGGAATTGAATAATAAAACAATAAATAAAATAAAATAAACACAAATAGAATAAATAATAAAATGACAGTCTCCCTGGATGCCTCTGACTGGAAAGGGCACTCTACGAATGGCTGAATATATGAGCTTCCAGGCGAAAAAAAAATCCCACTATCCGATAGACACCTTGACTAAGTGCACGGCTATTTTTCTAATCCAGGAAAAAAAATGTCTCAACACTAAATAGTTGCAAACCTGGGAACAAAAGCTGAATTTGAAAGTATCTGTCTTTTTCCATTAATTCATTCGTTTTCTGCCTGAACAACCATAGAAAGCAGATAAGTGAATGGAGATAAGAAAAAGTAAATGACCAACTTCATAATTTTCCCCTGGGCACCTCAGGTGGTGTAATGGTTAGCAAGCTAGACTAGCAAACCTTCACGATCGAGTTAGAGTCTCAATAGGTGCCCTATTCAACAGGCCTTGGGCCAAACCTAAGCAAAAAAAGCTTAGTAAATTACTACTTCATAATCTTTCCCGACGCACCCAAACCTCTTATACCTCATATCAATATTAGTATCGTGTTAGTGGGTACGCGGATACGTTATGTTGTTTCACTCTGTGTGTGATTTGAAAGCCATACAGAGAAACGTGCAACGTTGTCTAATTCGGAAACTTATATTTTGCGAGTTCGAAGTGAACTTTAAGGTTGCAAAAGCAAAAATATTTGCTGTACGAAAGGTGAAGGTGACCACAGTACAGTAACCAGATGGTTAAAAAAAATTCGATCTGGTCGAAAGGACCTCGACCATCAGACAAGGTCAAGTAGGCCTAAAACCGTGGATTCTGAGGCCGTGCTTCAAGCCATACAAGCAAATTTATCGAGTAGCTCTCGGAGAGTATCAGGCGAACCCGGAATCTCACAATCCAGCGAGTTCGTCACCTTTACGACTTTGGATAAAGCAACCAGAACAGCTGATCTGTGATTCACATTACCAGAATATTGCAAAACATTTAACTCACCCGAGTCGTTTCAGAGAAAGTTATTTACCGGGTCTCCTTGTTATAGTCAAGTTCGATATTTTTTTTATTAAAAACATTTTTTCAAGCAAAACCCTCCCGCGTGCCAAAAATATTTTAGTTCGTCATCGTTTTTTTTTTTTTTTTTTTTAGGATGGGGGTGCGCTTCAACCATCATGTAAAGAACCTGACCCGACCCTACGCTTTTTAGACGGCGGGAGCAGGTAATATTTGGGTGGGGAACTACTGCTATTGGATCTAAGCTCATAATTGATTTTATCCGGCGTTTAAGGGGAAAACCTCCGAGTGTCTCAAGACCAAGACGTCTAGTTTTTAGATTTAGTATTATATCCATTTTATGCAAAAATCACGAAAGAATGGCATGGATGCTTAAAGTCCAATTTTGGGTACTTGTACGACTTCCAATACTCAAATCGTCTAAAAAAAAAAAAAAAAAAAAAAAAAAAAAAAAAAAAAAAAAAAATCGAGGACTTTTTAAAAATTATCAAATATTTCGTTTGTTTTCAATTTAAACGTCTGGTTTAATCTTTCGTTTGTTATGTGAAACTTCACATTACTTTCACAGTAATTCGTACTGACATTTGATATAATTCTTTAGGAAATCTAGGTGGCGTAACGATTATCTGCACGGAAAATGGAATCAACAACCCACGTTCAAATTCCAGCCAGGTCTATTTGCATTCCCTTCGTACAAAGGCTCTTCAGCGTAGGCTAAAGTATAGTAAGGGTAACTTGAAGCCGAACCTTTTAGACCTTATTTTTCCTATGCAAGCATCATTGGGGAACGAGAAAAGCTTTGGCTCGTTTACCAAAAAATTGTTTTTTTTAATACAATAGTCGGTATCTTAACTATTGTATATAGAAATGTTTTTTTTATCTTGTCTTTCTTTTCGCTGTGTTCAAATTTTAGAATATCACGGATATACTAATGCTAATATTGGTCCTTAGTGAGTGGAGACTCGATTAAGTATTTTCCCTACCGTTAAGTGTCCCAATAAAAGCATCAAAACATGTCAAAACTTGGTAAAATTACCTATTCTTACACAAGCTATTAAACATTTTGTTTTAGCTTAATACTAACATTCTAGATGGTTGGAAGTGCCGTTCAGTTAATATATACTTATTGATTCCAATTTAAGACAAAGGTACAAACATTCGAATTATCTATTTTCTCGTTTAGGAAAAAAAAAACGCACAAAAAGACACAAACAATAAAATACACTTCAGTTTTTGGTTTTATTTACAGTGTATAAATTTAGAGGCAAGGAGATGAATACGAAAATAGATTTAGCTGTCAAAATTTCTGAGACGAAGCTTGGTGATTTTTATCGTTAAGGGTTTTCGGACTATTGTCTTCATCTTTATTGTTATTTCCACAACGTTTCGGCCGATATGTCCTCCAGCCTTCAGGTGTTTGTCCAACTCGAGAACGTTCACGGAAATTTGAACTACGCCCTTTATTTAATACACGGGGGTCACCTGTTCTGATTTCGTTAGCCATAACCGGGTACAAGAGTTAATTATTCCTATATTGTTACTCGCCTGCAGCCAGGATTGAACCTGCAACCTCCAGATGGTTGTCTTAGAAGGTGAGGGAACCAACGCCTAAAACCGTTACGTCATGTGTCCTGCTGGACAAATCAGAGTGAATTTTTGGAACTTATAAACTTTATGTTCTTACTTGACTAGAATTTCTATTATGTATGATTTTTTTACCTGTGCTCATATTCAGATTAAAAAAAAAAATCTAGCCTTAATTATCTGTTCCCATATTGTATTCAACTCTATACTTGGGCTACAATGACTAGCTGAGTAGACCAACATATGTGCTGATTCATTAAGGCCTCCAATGTTCAGCCCTATCAATTATTTCAACTTTATCCCATAAGGGCAGGTGGCTTCCCTTTTCCTTCCATATATGGTCCGCCATACCCGACTTTTCAATCTCACTTCGCCTTCCGATGTTCTTCTAGCCTTACTTTTAGTGGGCGACCTGTCTCACCTTTGTATATTTTACCATAACTGCAAGGGATGGAGTAAACACAGTTCTTGGTCATATTGAATTCCGTTGGTGGCTTGACCCGGAAGAGATACCCTCCGGAGATTTTAACCACTTGTGAATACTGTTCTGATGCCATATGGACTACTTTTGGATCCTTTCGGCTAGTCCTTTGAAATAAGGCAGACATACCGTGGTGAGTTTTCGGGTATTGTCCTCTATCTTCCTACCTTGGTTTCTTGGAGCCGATGTTATGCGCTCTGGGTAGTTGATATGATGGAGGTGGTGTCTCAGACTAATCATTTCTTCTTGATATGCATCAGTATCGCTACTAATGGTTTTTGCTCGATGTTGTAAGCAACAGACTATTCCTTTCTTTACCGTATATGGATGATGGGAGTTGAAATTGAGGTACTGTCCGGTGAAGGTGGACTTACGCTACACAGATGACCTGAATCCTTGCTCTGTGAGTGTTACTAATACATTGAGGAAGGGTAACTTGTCGTCTTGCTCCTTCTCCATAGTGAACTGTATAGGTGGTCGGATTGAGTTCACGTGATCAAGTAATATCTGAACATCTTCCTGATGAGGCCAGAGAATGAATGTGTCATCTTCGTATCTAAACCACATGGATGGCTTTAGTGATGTAGATCCTAATGCCATTTCTTCAAAGTATTCCATGTATATATTAGCCAACACTGGCGACAATGGCGAATCCATAGCTAGTCCTAGTCGGTATATATAAGATCCCATCCTAAAGTAGGTTGTTTCCACACAGAAAGTCAACATTTCCATTAGATTATCTATCGGGATACAAGTGCGTTCTTCTAGCAAGGGGTCTGCCGCCAGTTTATCCCGAACTGCAGTAAGTGTCTCATCAGTAGGTACCTTTGTAAACAGATTCACTACATCTAAAGTCACCATTGTAAAGTAAAGGACCCGACCCTGAAGACGGAAAGGAAGCTGTCACAGATCCTTTGTAAGAATAAAGATCTCATACCACAAACAAAATACAGATAGCTAATTCAACATTACAGTAAGGTACCACACATATATGGCATTCCAAAAATTCACAAGGATGGTATTCCATTGAGACCTGTTGTCAGCAACCGAGGTTCAGCATGTCACCCATTGAGCCGCTTCATTGTAGAGTTCATCAGCCCACTAACTGGTAAGTCCTCATCATATGTTAAAAACTCAGACCACTTTGTAAAGAGAATCAGTGATGCCCCCATTCATTCTAACCAGATCATTAGCATAACGAGTTCAAGTCTCGCTCGTTCCTTGACAGTTGTGTATCACATGGTGTTATCAAATACACCTAAAGTTTTTAAAATCGAATAAAAGTTTGGATTTTTAAAAATATAATACAATTTTTTTCTGGAATATAATTTAAAGTTTGGTTTTATGGTATATCAATCATTTAGGTCATTTAATGCCAAATTCTGTTTATACATACATATTACTTGTAAACACATTTTTAGGTAACCTTCTTAAACGAGCTTTTTATAACATATCAACCGTTGTAGGTTATTTAATCCCAAATGCTATTCATGTAATTTGGTAACATTTTGTTGATAATATTTTTAAAAAGAGCCTGAGCTCATTTCCTTTGCAAACAGTTACATGGTTTCAAGTATTTATACCTAACATAAATAATTACATTATTAATCATTTGTTTGCACTAAGTTAAATGCTATCAAGTATTGCTAACAAGTAACAGTAACACTTTAATAAGTCATTTGTTGGCAAAAATTTTAATGGATATACATATATGATTTGTAAGTGAATAGTTTGTATGTAATTTCATTTTCACACGAGTCAGAACTAATTTCTTTGCATACAAGGATTGCTATTGTTTCTTCAGTTAAATGGTTTCAATTATTGCTGTCTAACACTAACCAATTCTATTCAAAATTTATCATTTATTTGCACACAGTGAAATAGTTACAAGTATTGCTATTTAGCAATAATTATTCTGTTCAACTTTATCCATTCATTGATTCGTACATAGTCAAATGGTTCCAAGTATTGCTATGTAATACCCATTATTCAATTTAGGCATACAGCTAAAGAGTGTCAAATAATGCAATTAAGCATCAAGAATTCTATTCAATATTACTCATTCGTTTGCACACAGTCAAAGGGTTCCAAGTATTGCTATGTACCACTAACAATTTATACCTCCGTCTTTAGTTTACACACAGTAAAATGATGAAAGTTCTATTTCAAACAATTCAATTTATCCTAAGTCATTAGTTTGCACTTAGTTTAAATGTCAAATAGTTCTATTTGACCCAAAGATAGAAACCTGTCAGGTGCTACCACTCCGAGCCAAAGTTGACCAGAGAGCAACGACAATGAAGGAGTACTCCACATTCCCCAGAGCTCTAGTACTGTAGCCTCATCATCTTAATGGGTCTCAGAATAAATCTAAGAAAAAATTCTTAACATAAATAGATTCGTAAATTCTTTATATTTTGCTCTAATAGATTTAATTGTATAACATATCTAATTAGGTTTCCATGGGTACAGATACAAGGCAAATGTGACTGGGAAAGGCCATTTTAATCTTACATAGATTCTACACTCTCGCTGTGTCACAAAAAAAAAAAAAAGTAACTTTTTCTTTAAGTCTTGAATATTAAACAACAGCACCCACCCCAAAAAAAAACACGCAAAAATCAATGCAGAGAGAGAAACATTTTAAATACGATGGTTGAGTTATTATAACTATGTCCGACACTCACATTTTATCTGCTTTGCTTTATCGGGAATTCATTCTATTCCTTACAATATATTATATATGGTTCCTATCACAAATTCTTGATTCTTATCTTGCAGCACCGCCACCCAGGGAGCATAGGGTCCCCAAAAAGAAAATGCCCGTTTTTTTTTTTTCCATACTTAGTTCTTCTCAGATGAGGAGTTTCAACTTTTATTTCTGTCTGCTCCATTTATCAAATGTGTTTTTAAGGGTATCCTGCGGCCGAACCTAAAACAACATCCCCCCCCCACTTTTTTTTTTTTTTTTTTTTTTTTTTTGAATCGGCGAATGATTTCTCCTTGAAAGTAATATCGGTTTGTAGAAAGAAAAAAAAAAAAAAAAAGAAAAGAAAAATGTCAAAGAAAATTGCTGATTTTTATCAGCGGCGCCAGTTATTCTAATTAAGTTGGGACATATCTGATTAACATATAAAGACAAGAGGGGAGAGTGAGAAACAAATGACATTAATGATTGTTAAGGAGGAGTAATCAGTTGTAGATCTCATGTCTGATGCTCTCCTACCCCCCCGCAAAAAAGTATAAGGAAATTTCCAACGTCTATGATAAATCGAAATCCCTGTTCACAGCGCTATATAATAAAGACCAACAGGATACGTTAAAAGCTTTTGTTTTTTCTTGTTGACGAAAGACTAAAGATCATTTATACATCTTATTAAAATTCTGTTAAAATAAAATAACTTTTACCCAAGCTGCGCAACAGAAAATTTTTAAGATAATACGCTTAGATAGGTTCAATTTAGAGAATAAAGCAATTTCCCGCCCAATTTGTAATTCAATAATTTTATGACGTCAGCATTCATGCTGAATGTCACTTTTAATAATCTGAATTCTTGTTATAATAAAAACAAATTAAAATTCTTCACTCCTTCCTAAATAGAAGCATCAGTATCATCGTGAACAACTGTTGCAACGGGAATCCAACTTGTCTTGTGTTCTATGTTACTATATATGCCGAAGCTTGGTAAGAAATAGCCGTTTAGAAAGAAACCCTGAAGGTGTCGCGGCAGAGTTCCAACTTATTTCGAAGTAGATATAAATGCATCAACATTCACAACCAAAAATCTAACAATTTCTTTGAATAAAATGAAAAAAAACCCCAAGAAACTTGTCTATTTCTTCTGGTTTTACGGGCGATTTGTATATTGTGCATAAAGTATCGATAATATGTATTACAATTTCCTTTTTGGAATTTATTTTGAAAAAAAATTTAGAAAAAAAAAAAAAAAAAAAAAAAAAAAAAATGAATAAATGAACAGATGTTCGAAATCAAATTCTTAAGACCCTTGTCACTATTGAAAGGAGTTTACTTATTTCTATAATACAAAGAAAAAAAAAAAACCATGTTTACCATTTTAATTCTTAAGACTATTAGGACAATATGAATCCATTCAAAAATGGTTCTGGTGAAAAACTTGTCTCTCCTAGATATTGAAGTCTCTCTGGTGTATATATATTACATTACACACACTGAACTATTAGTTTTATGTGTGGTAGTAGAGGAATAGTATAATTTTGATGCAACTTTAACATCTTCCACACAGTGTTTTTTTTATTTTATTTTCTTAATTTTTGCTTGAATAAAAGTAGCCAAGTGCTGCCACACAGAGCAAAAACTAAAATAAATAAAAGCCTCATCTCACAATCCAAATAATGATGTGACAATTAGTTCCTATGTGGAAGATGATAAGTTTCATCAACATCATAATATCCATCTTATACAACATACAAAACTAATAGTTCAGAATATATATGATATACACAGGACATTGAATAGTAACTTCCTATTTCAAAATTCTTATAATTTATTTCTTGCTTATAAATTTTACAAACAAATAAAAAATAGATAGAATAATATGACTATTCAAAAATAGGGAGTTAGTTTTCAACTACCCTATGAGAGAGAATAGAATCGGTGAGCAGAGTTCAAATCCTAGTAACGGCACTTCACGTTCCACTTTGCATTAACGCTCTTACAAAAAAAAAAAAAAAAACAACAACAACAAACAACATGTATAGCGCTTATTTCTCACAAGTTAGAGGTAAACAGCAGAATTGTCTGAATCGAGTTTCTGTAAAGCAACCGAACAAGAGGAAGAAAAAAAAATCAATCGAAATTTATCCTGAACACAGACCAGGGTGGCAGAGTAAGGCTCATTACTCCCACGTTTTACAGACGTTGGGAACAGTACGAGTCCTACAGTAGATCGAGAAAAAGGGTAATGGGATATAGGATATGAAAGTGACGATTTACTCACCTTTAAGATGAAAAATACACAATTATCAGATCATTTGGCCTCCACGTCATTTCTGTTCAGTCATGTAATGGGAATTACTTTCTGCGTGGGTTTTATATGATGAGATCATCGTCTGCTGGTGTAAAAGCCCGGAAAAATCCATTTACTTTAACATCCCAGTAGACTATATATATATATATATATATATATATATATATATATATATATATATCCTAGCTGTCATAGAAATCTCAAGAAATATATGTCCCAGGAGTCTCGAAAAGGTTACTTAATAGTGTTCGAGAAAGAAAAAAAAAATACAATGGCCATTTTTGGAAAAAAAAAAGACATCAGGTCTTATGAATAAGAATCAAATGTTAAAATTTATTCATTTCTCTTGTTAGCACAGCACGAAACCGGATTTCATTAGTAGGACCGTTACGCCAATTTTTCGAGAAGCGTGGGATCTGCTTGTCTTGTTAGTTAGCATTTGAAATCTTAGAAATTTCCTGGGATTGAACACTCATCATTGACTCAACTGAATATTACCCAATTATCACTTTCATGAAACAAGCCTATCTTTTGTTTACATTGCATTATTTGAAAAATGTGGTGGATTCAATAAGTTTCCAGACTTTTTTGAACAGGCATTTAAAATTGTCGTATGTTATTGCTATATATCTTATGAGATGACTGACCAATTTTTATGATTTCAGGTTCAAATGAACAGTTACAACGGGAATTGGAATACACCCTACAAAATCCTGATTTTCACAGCTGGTGAATTTAAAAAATGCAAACTGGACTTTAGAAGAACGATAGGCAATAAAATTCTGTTTTAAACTTGGAAAAATGCCATGCGATGAAGGCTGGATCTACTGCTATGATCCAGAGACCTAGAGAGAGTTCCCAGTGGAAGCATGCTGGCTCTCCCAGACCCAAGAAGGCCAGACAGAGCACCCACAAACTTTTGATGATCCCTTTTTTGACAGCACTGGCAGGATCTACATGCACTGGGTTCCCACTGGACAGACAGTCAACAAGGAATACTATGTTGAGGTTTTAAGGGAGTTCAGGAAGAGATTCCGTCGGAAGAGGTCAGCACTCTTCAAATCGGGTCAGTGGCATTTCCACAAGGACAATGCACCAGTCTACAACTCCATCCTTGTCACAAACTATTTGAGCAAGATGGGTATTAAGACAGTTCCTCATCCTCCCTAGAGTTCAGACCTTGGTACCTGTGACTTGGTTATAACCTAAGGTCAGATGCTGTCGTTATGAGACAATTGAGGAGATGAAAGAGGCTGTGACGAAGGTCATTGACATACTCACACAAGAGGACTTCCATGGGGCCTTGAAGTTGTTGGAACGGTACAACAAGTGCATTGCAGCCGGAGGAGATTACGTCGAAGGGGACTAGAGTTTCATGTGTGTACTATCAATAAAAGTGCCCATACGAAAAAAGTATGGAAACTTATTTATTGATCCTCGTAATATCCGAAATGAAAAATCAGAAAATTTTCCAAATAACCTAATATTCGGTATGGGAAAAGTTCTCAGGTCATTGTTGAAAACCTTTTTGTTTGGGGTGGTAATAACCCAGAAACTTTATCGCACTCATAAGTTTCGGGGACTGTTGAATACACAGACTGCATCTTTGCTGAGGGATAAGACACTCCACCCAACGAGTGTCCTGGATATGACACTAAACAATCTGATGGTGAGGCTCCAGTAATCCTAGAGCTTTAGGGAATGTTGACTACTCTATTATCGCTCCAAGGTTAACTCTGGCCCGGAGTGGTAGCACCTATCTATAGCTCAAATAGAACTGTTTAAAAAAAAACTGCTTATCATTTAACTGTGTTTAAACAAATAACTGATGTTTAATTGAATTATTAGTGATACATAGCAATACTTGGAACCATTTAACTGTGTGCACACGAATAAGTAATGTTGAATAGAATAATTAGTGTTAAATAGCAATACTTGTAACCACTTCACTGTCTGCAAGCAAATGGTTAATATTGAATAGAATTATAAGTGTTAAATAGCAGTGATTGAAGCCATTTAACAGAGTGGAAACCAATTAGTTCTAACACATTTAAAAATAAAATCACAAACCAACTGTGTGTGCAAAAAAAATGATTGATGTTAAATTGTGACTTATATAGTAATACTTGAAACCATTTAACTGTGCAAAAAAAAGCTCAGGGTCGTTTAAGAATGATATCTACTAAATGTGTTTAAAAAAAAAAAAAAACCAAAAAAAAAAAAAAAACCAAATATAGTTAATATGTATATACAGGATTTGGAATTAAATAACATACAATGGTTTGGTTTTATGGCATATCAACCAAACACAATCATCCCAGCTACTTAAATTCAATTCCACTCTTTCAACCTTCTGGGTCAATTCATATCGATAAAAAAAATTTCTTAGATTCCCATGTTAGATTAGAGACTAATTCAGCATTGGCAGCTCATCTATAATACTAGGCCGAAAGTGTGTGTGTGTGTGTGTGTGTACTAGCGGATCGTGAAACGGAGACTCCCACAGACATGCACTTTTGAATGGATATTGAATTAATCTCAGGCTTCAACACAGACAAAGCTAAGTTAGCTTTCCAGGTCATCAAAAGACAAGATATGTCAATTCTGCTTAAACAGTTTCTTTTTCAAAAGATATATAATTTTCTTCCAAGAGAGAGCCTTTGATACGCTGTATTTTTTATTTTATAATAATTGTTAGAACATGTTTTTCTTTTGCATGACCAGCTACGTGTTTGGAGTTCACCAGTAATTAGAAAAAAAAAAGTAAGGAAAAAAAGGACTATATATATATATATATATATATATATATATATATTTTATTAGTGGGAGATAAAAGAACGAGCGTGTACTAAAAGGCTCAGGAGAAATTAATGCTTTTTTTTTTAATATTTACATTCACATTTCTGTGTTCATAGAATCTCGTTAAAGGATACATCAGAAGTATTTCATTAAAATGTTGAAATATCTTTTCATGCGAGCAATACTCGGTAATCCTAAAACTCAATTCGAGCATCAGGTGCTTTTAGAGCTAGGGCTGTTTCCACTTGTGTGCCCAATGAAGTAAGCCAGCGAAGCAGAATACAACACAAGGACAATTTCAAAGCGGAGTATCATTGGCTCGAATTCAGAGTTTTCCTTTTCCTATACTGGTTGCCATACTGAGGTAAAATATCACAGGTTTTCCTCTTTACCCATAGCTGCATGAGAAAGATGGATTCATGCCTTTTCCTAAGTTATAAGCGTGAAGTGAAACAGTCTTGTATAGAATTTGAACTCATGTCACCGAGTCAATATCTTAAGACGATAACCGTTACGCTACATGTACCTCCAAATTGAAGTTTATTTGTGCTAGTTGATATGAGTGTGCATTTAGAACATTAAGTTGTCAGCAATTTAAAAAAAGGTAGGCGCTTCGAACAAATGTGCACAATGATATGCTAGGCAAACATCCAAATAAACTTATCTAAATTCATTTATTTTATCTCCTTCGTTCGCCGGTCAATTACAAATTTATTTGACCCTGTTCTTAAAGGAGTAACCCTAAATTTCAGGTCTGAGTGATCCTTACTGACACTGTAGTAAATCTGTGGCCTCGTGCTGGGCCAGGGCTTCTCTAAGTGGTCCATATAGACTCCTGGAGACGAATAAATTTTAGACAGGGAAAATAAAAGCATAGAGAGTCTACAGGAGGCGAATTTACATTGGCATGATGGTTAGAGTGTTCACCAATGCCCCGGGAGACCTGGGTTCAATTTCAAATTGAGTCTTTGGTATGACTTAAAAGAAAAAAAAAAAAAAAAAGTAATTGATGCCTCCTTGCTTAACACTCAGCATTATAAAGTACAGATCAGGGGTAAAGTGGAGCTGTGCAGAAAATGGAATTGCGCCCTTCCCCTACACCTTGGTGTTGTAGCTATCGAAAAGGGGAGCCTTCGGGTTGCCCTCGACTACAGTCGACAACTTTACTTTCTCTTACATTTAGAAATCCCTCTATAACAATTGAGCAAAAAATTACTGTATCATGTAGACTAGATATTGCCAGATGTCGAGCACCAAACAGAACGCCGGGTCGGGTGTGATGACCACTCGTGATGTATCGTTCACATTAGACCCGTTAAAATTTAAAATCTAACAATCTGGCTCTGACAGAAAAGATCCGGATATTTTCGGCGTCGTCAATGATGCATATTAGATTTTCACAAAAGGAAACACTTAAAAACAGTTATATTTTAAATTAGCTATTTCATAAAAATATTGATTTCTAAACTACCCCTTTTTATAGTAAGTTATGAGTTGTCTTTAGAAAGGAAAAAAAATGATTAAAGTGCGAATTTAAAAATGAAGGAAAAAACAATGAAAAATTAAAATATGATGCCTGAAATTTAAATTCTTATCCATGGTAATAGATTTTTAATGAATAAAATAAAGTAATTATTGACGAAAAATCCCTCTTTTACTGAGAAGATCAGGATCTTCACTTGTTTTGTAGATTTCAGTATTACCAGGTATTTGTTAATTTGGGTGTTATCTGATTCAATATTCTATTCATAACTTTTGTAAAAGTTTAAAATCTTCAAACCGAAGAAAAAAAAAAACAAAACAAAAAAAAAATCTTTCGTTATAGCATCCTGTGAGATAAAAAAAAAGATATAGGCAATATTCAATTAATTCATTTTATGCAGTGGGTGGTAGTGATGGAAATTAAATGTGGTTTACAAGTTGTGCATTAAGTATAAGTTTGAAGTGTCTTGTGCAAGACTAAAAATCTTGGAACCCGAGTGTATCATTATTATTTGCTGAAATTTTATCCAAAATTTTCATTGTATAATGTTCGAATTATATGACTGATATTCACTTGTAAATAAAGTATATTCATGAGGGAGGATATTATGATAATCTTTTTTTAAATGGATATTTTCAGGAGTAAAATAAATTCCTTTTTCATTATTAAGCTATGGACTTATCGCGCAGTAACTCCACTTTGACCACTGAGATATACCAGCAAACTCTTGAATGTCGGCATATGTGTTTGTGAGTTCCGTCACGTGTCCTGTAGCATGATTTGTGTTTCACTGCGTCAGTGTAATAAAATACAAAAGGCGCTGGAGATGGTACCTTTCCTCATCCACTAAAATTTCTCCAAAGTTTGGGAATGGAGATGTAAAAGCAAAACTTTTATTTATTTTTATAAATGAAAGATAAACAACCAGTGGAGCTATTTTTCTGCAATCATTTTTTTTTTTCGGTAATTTTGTAGAACAAAGTTACGGTTTTAAAAAAAATGTACAAAAATTATACAAGCCATTAAAACTTCACTTTTCAACTTAGTTTAATATTTAAAAAGAGTAAAATTAAATAATTCTAAACTTATGGTCATGTTATAAGCATCAGTTCCCGCTAGAAATGCTGACGTTAAGCAGCGATGAACATTATTTTGATGGGCGACCACTTATGAATAGAAAGTACTGTAAGCTATCTGGCGCTTAAAGAGACAAAGCTTAGTAAATTTAGAGGCACCTCGTGTGGTGTTAATCCTATTTACCCAACCCCTCCGCTCGGACAGGATATGACACAAGGTCAATTTTTTAAGCGGAGTTTTACAGGTTTGAATTCAGAGTTTTTCCTTCTCCAAGACTAGTTGCCTCACCAAGGCTGAAGAACCCAGTCTGTCCTATTTACCCTTAGCTGGAGGGAGAATAATTGGATTGATACCTTTCCCAAGGGGATTAGTGCTATGTGAAATGCAATCAGTCTCGTCCAGGATTTGAACTTTTGTCGCCGTGTCCAATTCCTACGACGATAACCATTACACCACGGGCACCTCCTCGTGTGGTGTTAATGGTTAGTTAGCTAGGCTAACAGACTATTGTTAGTCAATTCGATTCTCATTGGATGTCGAACACTTCCAGCTTTGTGTTAAACTAAAGTAAAAAGTAAAGTTGGCGATCGTAGTCGAGGGTGACTATTACAGCGAGATGTAGGGAAAAGGCGCAATTCCATTCCCTGGATTGCTCCACTTTACACTTGATCCATACCTTATAATGCTAGGTGTTAAGCAGCATCAAGTATTTTGAGTTTTTGGTATTAATTGAACCCCCATCTCCCAGACCATTGGCGAACACTCAACTCATTAGGCCAATGTCAAGCTAGACTCAGATTTATAAATGACTACTAAATAGTTCTGGACTTATGAAGTCAGCTGAAAGTACTCGTTCTGACCCGATCAAAGAAGTTTTGTAGCGATCAGTCTGTTTAGTTGAGATGAATGACCACTTAGGAATAGCAGGTAAGGTAAGCAACCAGAAGTCTGTATGCCAGACAAAGCAAAGGGATACCGACGGAACTTAGCTATTTTTGGTACCGCTCTCACCAGGAGGCTTGTTAAACCGATCTTGTCCCATTCGGGTACCGTAGTGGGTTAGATAATAGGGAGGGGAAGTAAATGAATAAGATAATTAAACATCTCAGAAGAGGAAAAATTAATTGAATGGTAAATTTTACAATTTTAAAAAAGTTTCGGCATTCGAACTGTATATTGTATTTATCCGCCCACGAGCAGAATGCGACACAAAGTAAATTCTTTTAAGCCCAACTGAATTGAGTCTTCCTTCTAGACTGGTTGTCGTGCCATGGCTAAAGAGCCATGCCTGCCCTACAATTTATCCATTGCTAGAAGAGAAAAGATGGATTCATGCCTTTCCCAACTGCTGCGTCCTGGATTTAAACTCGGATTGCGGTGTCCGTTTCTTTACTAAATTAAAGGAATGTTAGAAATAAGGCGTTACCGACTTCCTGGCATATCAGGTTGAGATCAGAGTTTCATGAACTTATAGGCCACACTGTAAATAGCTACTTACGAATGTAGGATGGTGGACACCTCATGCGATTTAATAGCCAGTGAGCCTTATCAGAAGACCACTGTTAGCGAGTTTAATCCTCACTGGATGCTCTATACTTCTGGTCTAAACAAATCTATACTGAGTAAATGACGACTAATATAGATTAACTAAATTTACTGTTTCAGTGATGTATTCACTTCATTAGAACTTTTTAAGCAAAATAATGGTTAAAACAAATTTGCATACATCTTAAAATTGACAAGCATTTTTTTTAGGTTTCTTGCAGTGGAATTTTGTTCACATTTGTTGAAACGAACGTAATAGTTAACCTTTCAAAGCAGACAACTGTTCGTTAAGGTTGCATCGTGATGGTAGTTTATTGATCGATTGATTTTTTTTACGGCATATCAACTCGTCTAAAGTTATTTTATGCCAAGAAGTTAGGGAATCGTGTATATTGTACGTTTATATTTCTATTTTGTTTTTACACATACAACACACACACACACACACTTCTATCTAATACAAATAGTTTGCGCACAGTTATACGAGTTTAAGTATTTCTATGAAATAGTAATATCAGCCTTGTCTGCAGAGACAGTAGAATACACCGCTTGCATCTCTGCAGAGAGGTCACCAATGAGTGCCTTGGATATGACGTCAAACAATCCTGGAGCTTTTGGAAATGTAGAGTACATCTTCATTGTCATCGCTCCCGGGTCCACTCTGACCCAGAGTGGTAGTACCTGATAGGGTCGTATCTATTGGTCAAATAGAACTGTTCGACATTTATAACTGAGTGCAAACAAATAACGTATGCTAAATTGAATTATATGAAATTGAACTGTTTAATCATTTAACTTTGAATTGTTAGTGATACATAGCAATACTTGGAACCATTTAACTTTGTTGACTTATACTAAAGGGAATTGTTAGAAATAGAATTGTTTGATCCTTCAACTGTATCAAGAAATGTGTTTACAAATTAAATTTGATACACATGTAACCCCCGTCCCCTCCAAAAAAAAAACAGGATTTAGCATTAAATAATCAACAATGGTTGATATGTTATTAAACCAAACAAAACCAATATTCTATACTCAATTATACGGTTTGTTTGCAAACATTTATATGGTTTCAAGCCTTTCTAAGGATTACTCTTAATACAAATAATTTATACCCGGTTAAATGGTATCAAGTATTCCAATCAAATATTAATAATTTTCAAACAGACCTATTAGTCTTATTCTGGGATTGAGTCGACCTGAAATTTATGGCAATGAAGGGGTTCTCTACACTTTCCAGATCTCCAAAATTGGAGCCTGTCAGATGCAGTTTTGTGTCATACCCAGGACTCCCTTTTTTTAGGCATGGAAAGGGTCTCAGCCATATTGAATGTTATCCGACGAAATCGAGTGCAAACACCAACTTTGGATTTAATGCATTGAAAATATTCTAATGCAGAAACAAGACATTCGGAAGTTATGGAGTCTATTCTTGGTCTGCTTCCGAAAAGAAACATAATCTAACTGCCAGAAGGAAATCATTAGTCTCGTCAAGTCCGGCAGACTTGACGAAAACTCACTGGCACTTCCTCATTATAGATTCCAAACTAACAACACACATAAGAGAGCTTTAACAAATATGCAATACAATTGTGTATTTGAACTTTTTTTTTCCTTTTTAAACTTTTTCAATTCATTTATAATTGGTTTCTTTTCAACCAAGACGGAGGTTGAAGAAACTGCTTTATTTTTTTATTTATTTATTTTTTTTTATATATAGTTAGTCATAAAACATGCAATCACAGAAAATATGAAACAAAAATGTTACTGAATCCAGTAATATTTTCCGTAAGCAGCTTTAATATTAGCATGTATTTTGTGTTCTGATTACTGTTATTTATATACTATATTAATCACATACACACGTTGGTAATACGATTTAAGCTATTGAAATGTTTCCAGATGTAAGAAGGGGTGCATAAAGATTCTCGGTTTGACAAAGAAAATTATTGGATGTCATATCGTGTATCAGATGTATTGAAAAATATCGAGACTGAAGGTGAATTTACTAAGAACAGTGCGTTTTTTTTAAATATTCCCCTTGGTATTTAGTGCCTTTATCACGGCAAGTTTTCCATTAGTGGAGGACTTCTAAAGCTCCTTCGATATGATTTCGAGCAGTCTAGTCGTTGCCCTTAAATTTTACCCTTGAGATGAATTTTCAGTTTAGGAAAGATGACAAAATTGAATAATGTCAGCCAAGTATGGAGGATATTGCACTTACACAAACCAGTATTTTGACAAAATCCTTCCGGTAAAAGTATTTGGACTGGCTTGATAATTCTTTTAAAAATTGACAGATTAATCTAAGCGTCTGAAAAACCATTACTTTATAAGTTGCTTCCAGCACAAGTATTCATAAAAAAAAAAAAAAAAAAAAAAAAAATATATATATATATACAATAACACTTTAATACTTCCGTCTCGATACATTTCTATTAAACTTCATATATATTTCATGTATTCACCCTGCAGTTCAATATGTTTGGTACATTGTTTAAGTTTTGTGTGTATATATATATATATATATATATATATATATATATATATATATATATATATATATATGTACAATAAATAAGAGCGGTCGTCCGTTCCTTTTTCGTGCCAAGAACTTTTTGTCAAGCCTTCATATATGTCTATCTCCTGATTAAAGCCAAAGTCGGGATTTCCAAAGCTTAATTTCAGAGCAAAAAGTGGTTGTCATTTCCTAAGCTGAGTCTAGTTTGGCACGAGGCTATAAGTATTGGCACCCAGGGAGAATTGAACTCATTACCATTGGTTGGTTTGTTTGCTTAGCCAACTATCAGACCACGCGTGATGCCCTGAGCAAACTGTGGTTGCTTCTACATATTCTCCCCTCTACACATTGTGAGAATTATTGTTCCCATATAAAATACAATAAATGCAGCATAAGAAGGTAACAAATGTCTATTACAAAGAGACAATGTAGCAGAAATCAAAATTTATCTCACAATAAGAATCATAAATGAGTCAGTCTAGTCCCGGTTAAAAACACAGTAAGGATAAGCAGAGCCGAACTATTTTTACACCTTATTTTTTCGATGCATGCATCATTGGGGATAAGAAAATAGAAATTTTATCTAAGGAATCAAATAACAATTTACTTCATGATAATTTTTAAAAAAGAGGGAGTAGGCTTTAAATTACCCTTACAGCACTTAACCTGGACTATGAATTTTAAAACGAAAATACTGAATTTTATAGAGTTGATGAGAATAGAAAATTCGATCGTATTATATAATATAAAACATGTTTATAGAATAGTTAAGCGGATTTTAAAAAAGATAAAAATAAAATCACATTAAAAAGTTTAGGCAAGTTAAATGAATATGAGAAATGTCTGTGATAAACTATTTATTCAAGTAGACGATTTATATCAAAGTCGATCAGTGCATTGAAGAAAACTCATCCAGGTTCAAAGCGGACCAAGAGTAACTCAAAGCTGAACGTTTTTAAATCTCATTTTCCGATGCAGGAATCATTAGAGGAACGAAAAAAAGGTTTGTAAATGGGTCAAAGCATCGCCCTTTTCTCCTAATTTTCTGCTCCCCAATGATATCTGCAAAGGAAAATAAAGCCTTCTTAAAAAATAAAGTTTCGGCTTTATAATACCCTAACTGTGCTTTTAAACCGGTTTTTTGAAACAAATGTAATAGGATCTTTTTCATTATTTTCATATGTGGATTGATGATTGTGTATAGGATGGCTAAATAGAATACTTCTTAACGGGTCACTTAGAAAAATACTTCCGATTGCGTTATTGACTGTTCAACTACTTCTACCTAATTTTGTACATGGGCGTCTTACGGGTATATTTGACTACCCAGAAATCAAAATGTGACAAAGCCGATGATATTAAACAAAGAAATCAATCTTCGTGGGTTATCTAATACCAAAGCCATCCTTGCAGAATAACAGTTGTGGTACTATTTAATCCATAACAGGGGGATAAAGGTGTTATAACTTTCCCAATAGAACGGTTTGAGTTCGAACTTGCTAACTATGAGGCTGCAATCCAGCACTTTAACCATTACGCTACGGGGTCTCTCCCAGTCAATTTAGTGTGAGGTGCCGCCATGCCGTAAAAATGCTCTTGTTTACAGAATAAAGAAACTTCCAATCCAGTTTGTAAGTAAATAGTGTGGGTATCTGAACTTACGCCCAATCACTACAATTTCATAAATTGCTGATTTCAGAGCTCTTACTTCAATCCCCTGTATAATATTAAGATTCTAATATGTGTGCGTGTGTGTGTGTGGGGGGAGGAGAGACACCTGTCGAGTAATAGCTAACGTACAGGTCTGCAAGATCGTAGTATGCGAGTTCGAACTCCAGTCGCGCTATTATATTCACTTTCGGACTAACCCTTGGGAAAGATATGAACCCTCTTATTCTCCTTGCTGGAGGTTAAATAATAACACTTCTCATCTACAAGGATGGCTTTGACATTAAATAACCCATGAGAGTTGATATACCATTAAAAAAAATTTAAATATTCTAATAAAGCGATTTTTAGCAAAATTTGTGATTCATAGGTCCTGTATTCGCACTAATTGTTATTTTTAATCTAAATTCTAGTTATTACAGAAATAACTATGAAATATTAATTAAACATTTTTTAAATTCCTTTCTAAATACAAACATCAATATCCATATGGACAGCTGTTACAACGGAAATCGATATGTCAAGTTCAAGAAATTGGATTGCATACATCGTAAAAATGAATTTTAAAGAGAGTTCGGCTTCGGGTTACCCTTATCGCTCTTTTAATCTGGACTATGTGATTCGACACTGAGTTTGATAATCGCCTTTGGTGATCTCAAAGCAAAATAAAACATGAAATAAAACTAATAGAATAGAACAAAAAATCTATAGCATGAAACTTTTTGCTTCGTATTAAATACTGAAATAAGTGAAGTTAAAATTTTTCGTTCTGTGAGAAAAGTAAAAGTTTCCACGGATACCTACTCTACTTCAGAGTGTCTTTTGCTCAGGCACCCCCCCTCTTAGTACGCAGTTTAGTTCTATTTGACCCATAGATAGTGCAACTAGCCCGGGCTCGAGTGGACCAAGGAGCGTTAGCAATGAAAGGGTATTCTACATTCCCCAAAGCTCTAGCATTACTGGAACCTTACCATCAGATTGTTTAGTGTCATATCCAGGACACTCGTTGGGGGTGGGTCTTACCCCTATGCAAAGGTGCAGTCTGTGTAATCTACCACTTCAGCCGACTAGGCAAGAGGAATGTGGAGTACCCCAATCATAACCATTGATCCCGGGTTCACTCTGACTCGGGGTGGTAGGACATAATAGGGGCCTATCTATGGGTTAAATAGAACTTTTTAAATATTCAAACTGTGCAAACAAATGGTTTATTTTAAATCGAATTGCAAGAAATAGAACTGACAGTTTAACAAAGTGCAAACAAATGACAGATGTTTAATTGTTAGTGATACATAGCAATACTTGAAACAATTTAACTGTGTGCAAACGAATGAGTAATGTTAAATCAAGGTATTACAGTGGATAAGCAATACTTGAATCTCTTTAACTGTATGTCTAAATTTAATTTTTAGTATTACATAGTAATACTTGGAAGCATTTGACTGTGCAAATCAATGAATAATTAGTGTTGAATCGCAATACTTGTAACCATTTCCATGTGTGCAAACAAATGATTAAATGTTGAATTATGAGTGCGAGATATCAATAATTGAAACCATTTAACTGTAAAGACACAATAGAAATCCTTATGTGCAAAGAAATTAGTTCTAACTCATGTGAAAATGAAATTACCGACAAACTATTCACTTACAAATTATATATGTATATCCATTTAATTGTATTCAAACATGACTGATGCTGAATTGTAACTGTTACATAACAATACTTGAAACCATTTTACTGTGCAAGCTAATCATTAATAGTAAATAGAATTATTCATATTTGATAGAAATACTCGAAACCATTTAGCATAGTGCAAAAGGATAAGGTCAGTTTAAAAATGTTATCAACAAAATGTGTTTACAAATCATATATATTCAAAATATTAACTGGATTTGGCATTAAAAAACCTATAATGGTTGACATGAAACCTAACCAAACAGACTTCAAAGATTGTACAAGCAAATATTCTATAGTTTTTGGCTACATAGTCATTCTTGGCGAATATTAACTAAGCCTAGCTTATGGCAGAAGGACATGGGGAGAGTATGTCAACCAATTTAAGTTTCTTTGATGCCTAGTAGTCAGGGAATCACGTTCATATTTGCGTTTTTGTGTACTGGTTTCTTAGGGATTTTTTTTTGCTCAGTATTTTTTTTATGGTATATCAGCCTTCATGGCTTATTTAATACTAAACCCATTCTTGTCTAACAACATTAGTAATATTTTGTAACACTAATTAGGTGGTCCGCCAAGCAGACGATCCCTTTGTCTGTTTTGGCGCGAAACCAGACAAAGGGTTTGGACCCACGATCTCGACGTGACCGGAAGTAGGAAGGGAACGCCAGTCAGAGAGTGAGACAAAGGGACTGAGAAGGAGGAGTTGGCGAAGGGTGACGCGAGTGGCCAGTCGACACCGGACAGGAGAGAGACCAGTCGGATGAGATGAGGTCCAGACCAGTGAGGGAAGACGCGTCAAGATGAGTCAGCACTCCTCATGGGTTGTAGAATTTTCGCTAGAAATCCACGCTAGTGTTAGTCTATATATGCTCACAGGAATGCAGAGTGTTACATAACTCCTTGTCTTGCACTTTGAGTTAACCTCAGGCTCGTATTGTTCGTTTGTTCTTTTTTTCCCCCCCACTCCCTCGATTGTATTTCTTGTAGCCGTAAAGAAATGTGCGATGCCCCTATCGGAACCACTAGTTGATCACTGGCCAAGAATATCGAAATGGTTCGAAGAAGTTGATGTAACGTGGGGGCCGAGGGGGTAACGTCACAATTTAATAAATAAGACAGGGGGTTCATACCTTTCCTAGGAGTATTAATCCGAAAGTGAACGTAATAGTGCGACTGAGTTTGAACTCGCTTACTTCGACTCCGCAATTTAGCTATTACGCCTTGAGGACTCCCCTATTGAATATGAACAGTTTTGAAATAAAACTATTTGACCCATATATAGGACTAACAGGTACTACCACTCCGAGTCAGATTGGACCTGGTAGTAATGGCAATGAAGTGGTATTTCACACTCTCCCGATCTCCACAATTGTAGCCTAACCATCAGATGCAGTTTAGTCATACTCAGGATACCCATTTCGTGAGGTCTTACCCCTCCGCAATTTAGGCATACAATTAAAAAGTATAATTAAATTTAGGTGCCCGTGGTGTAATGGTTATCGTCGTAGGAAATGGACACGGTGACACGAGTTCAAATCCTGGACGAGTCTGATTACATTTCACATAGCACTAATACCCTTAAGTGAGCCGTTGAGCAGCACTGACAAGCAGGGTTCGAGTCTCGATTCGTTCCCGACCTCCCCTTCCCTTTTATCCCCACTTAAATCGGCCTTCGGGCTTTTGACCTTGTGTCAAGTCGTGTCTGGTGGGAGGCAGCGACAAATACTCAGCACTAATACCCTTGGGAAGGGTATGAATCCAATTAAATTTCCTTCCAGCTATGGGTAAATAGGACAGACTGGGTTCTTCAGCCTTGGTGAGGCAAAAAGTCTAGGAGAAGGAAAAGTCTGAATTCAAACCTGTTAAACTCCGCTTAAAAATTGACCTTGTCTTATATCCTGCCCGAGCGGAGGGGTTGGTAAATATGATAATTAAATTTAGGCATACAGCTAAAGAATTTCAAGTATTGCTACGTACCACTAACAATTAAACATCAGTCATTTGTTTGCACTTAGCGTATTCTAAGCTTCACCACCAAGGCTGAAGCGAAAGAGGGTGAAGATAGTATCGCGTCAAATGGGAATCAGCCAACAAAATCCACATTTGAAATTGTATTTTTTACCTAGACTCTAACATAGACCTCTGGTAGTGGTGAGAAATACATCACTACCTCAAGTAATGATTATTTTGTTATATTATTTAAAACAAAATACAAGCCAACATTTAGTGGCCATCACCGAAAGATAAGAAAATGGGGACACTGGTTTCCAATCTTAACTCACATCGCCGTCAACCGAGAACAGCGTTTAGATAGAGCCGCACCTATTTAAAGGGTAGCAGATATATTGGAATCCGGAAAGAGCGAAGAAACAGAAAACGATACTAGAAGTTATGTGTGTCCCACGGAAAAAATAAAGAGTTGGGCGGTCGTTAAGAAAAAGTAGGAGGTCAAATAACACGACCGATAAATTAAAGAAAAAAGACGATAGGAGCAGATAAAGAAAGTAAATGGAGGAAGTGCATTTTTTAAAACATTAGTAAGATTAAAAAAACAAAAAACAAACAATAACATAACACTCACAGACAGAGCAATCTTTCTCTCCCTCTCAACACACACACACGAACCAGTGCATCGAAGGCACGCATGCGCATTTCAGTTTTTATGAAATACCAAAACGGCAAATCTTTAAAGACTAGCATACTTCCTATAATAAATACGAGTAAAACTATTTACATACAGGTTAAAGCGATGGACTGCGGAATCGTAGTGAGTGAGTTCGAACTCCAGTCATGCTATTACGTTCACTTTCGGGCAAATACTCTTGGGAAAGGTATGAACCCCTTTATCCTCCCAGCTATGGGTTAAATAGTACCACTACTGTTCTAGGAGAAGAGATTCGGCATTAAATAACCTACAAAGGTTGATATGCCATTAAACAAAGAAACCAAACCCTATTTACATATTGCTCGTCTCTTTTGCTTGTTTATGGGTTCTAGTCATGTTGGTGGGTGATAAACAGAAGCATTGGTCAACTGAAATCCTTTTTAATCACACGAGGAACCAGAAGAAGCACGGGAGCAAGCAACAAAAGAAGGAGAGATTATATATAAGTAATGTTTTATAATACCATACCAACAGAATTTTACTGAACTCTGGTGATACAATTTTGTTGAGCAGATAAATAAAATGTTATTTTCATATATACAAGATGAGTTGCAAAAAGTATCGAGACCGAAGCTGTGTTTACCAAGGCAGAAATTAACGATGGCAAAGTATAAATTTTTTCTTTAAAATAGTCCCCTTGGTATTTAACACTTATTTCTTGGAGTTTTTCGTTTGTCGAAGAGTATCTAAATCTCCTCTTGATATATGATTCCGCAGTTTTTTTACCACATCTTTTAATGTCATCCATGTTTTCAAAACCTATCGTAAGATGATTTTTTAGTTTAGAAAACAGGAAAAGTTATTCTCAGCTAGATCTAGCAAGATCTTGTGCTTTGACAAAAACATTTGTTTAAAAACATATCAAGAATTGGCAGGGAAATTGATCAATTGTGTACACGTCTTTCTTTAAATTTACTTTAGGATTTCACGTCGTCTAAGTAAATTAATATCTCGGAATATGTCTAATCAACTGTGAGTATTTATGTATATTTCAGTGGGAATTCTTCCAAGCTATAGCCATGTCAGTGTCACTGTATGGCTGCACCACCAGGATTTTAAAGAAGCGCTGAGAGGAAAACCTGAATGGGAACTGCATGATGATGTGTGCTGTTTTGAACAAATCCCTGGAAGCAGCGCTCGCGAAACAGAAGCGATACAGCCACTCGTCTTCCATTTCACAAGTCGTCCAATTAAGACGAGCAAAGCATGCTGGGACTTCCAGAAGAAATCATAGACAAAGTTCTGGCTGGCCAGTGAAAACCAATAATCAGCTCTGTGTAGACACTGGATGCCATCTAGAGGATCAGCGAAGAGCGATGGAAGAAAGGAACCAATAGCGAGGGAGTCAAGGGAATTTCTATTGTCAGCACGGCTGGGGATATATATATATATATATATATATATATATATATATATATATATATATATATATATAAATAAAGTAGAGTACAACTTGTTAGCGACTTTTCAATAGCTACTTAATTGGTCTAATGAGTAGAGTGTTCGCCAGTGGTCCTGAAGATCGAGGTTCAATTCCAGGTCGAGTCATACCAAAGGCTCGAAAAATGGTACTTAATGCCGCCTTGCTTAACACTCAGCATTATAAGGTAAAGATCAAGGGAAAAGTGGAGCAATCCAGGGAAAGGAGTAACGCCATCCCATACACCTCGGTGTAGTAACTATTGAAAAGGAAGCTTTCGGGTCACCATTGACTATAGTCGTCAACTTTACAAGTGCAACTACTTCTCTTAAGATACAACGAAACGAGAAAGCAAACAAATTGCAAAGTTATTTTATGCAAAAAGACAATAACGAAAGTTATTTCACTAGATAATTCCCCGATTGTTTATATCCAATTATTCAACAGATTACAGTGAAGTACTCTTTGCAGATTTTTCAGTCGATTATGAATATAATACCTGGTTTGGTTTCTTGGTTTAAAGAACATTAACCTATATAGGTTATCTAATGTCAAAGATATCCTCCTGGAAGAATAGCAGTGATTCTATTTTATCCATAGTTGGGAGGGATAGGGAGGTTCATACCTTTCCCAAGTGTATTAGACCAAAAGTAAACGTAACAGGTGAGTAGAGGTCGAATTCGCTTACTTCGAGTCCGTAGTCCACCACTTTAACTATTACGTCCCCTCAACACACAATGCATCCCTTGAGGGCGGTCCGGTTCCCTTTGGACAAACACTTGTTTATCTCCAAAATTAGATTGCCTTGTCAGTGGGACTTAGAATATGCAGACTGTATCCCGCTATAGAGGTGTATAACCCCGCCAAAAAGTGACGTCTTGGATATGAACCGAAACTGTTGCCGGTAGTGAGGCCCCCAGTTCGAGAGAATTTTGAGTCACCACCTTTATTGCCATTTTCTCAGGTCCACTAATTCGCAGTGGTCGTACCTCATAAGGTCCCAGTTTTCAAAATTGAGACATTCAAATACTTGAAACCAAATATCGGCAAATTATCGGTATTTACAACAGTTGCTTGATTTATAATTGTTTACAAAGAATCAAAATGATTAGTTTCTTTAAATCATATTGCTTGAAGTACTTGAAACTATTAATTTAATGCTAAATCCATTTTTATGCCAAACTGAATAGAAGGTTTTGGACATTTAAACTGTTTATATGTACAAGTACATCGTTTAGTCCCATTTAAACCATAGATAAGGGGTCTTATCCTTCGGCAGTGAAGCAGTCGGTGTATTTTGCAGACCCAGCCGACTGGGTAATTTTAGTATTTATATAAATAAGTAAAGTAAAGTTGGCAACCGTAGTTGAGGGCGCTACTCCTTCCTCCAAATTGCTGTACTTTGCCCTTGATACGTACCTTATAATGCTGAGTCTTAAGCAAAGAGGTATCAAGTATCATTTTTTAAGTCTTTGGTATGATGCGACCCGAGACTGAACCCTAGTCTTCCGGGCCATTGGCGAACATTCTACCCACTAACCCAATGAGCTGGCTGATAGAAATACTTGAAGCTAAATAAATTATTATTGACTAGTAAAATAAAATTTAAAAAAATTAAACAGAGCAAAACAAGATAAGTCATTGTGTTGAATAATTAATTTTGACCTTAGAATATGCTTTAATAACTATTTCATATGTACTCAAAATGTCTTTGTACCTTGATAAATATGGCGATATTACTGTGGGTAGGAAAGGGTTCCATTACAGTTTAAGCTTCAAGGTCTCAAAAATGTAGGTCTGCCACTGCTACCTAAGCACACACACGCACGCTATAAGGCCTGCTGAAATATTCTCGATTCTAACAAGAAAAAGCCTAAAACGCACATGTGATTCTACATGTTCATCTGGCTGCTCGGGACACTCAGTACATTGTTACTAAAGTTTCTTCAACTCGCTCCAATAAATAATTATCTTCTTGGCAGGGTCAAACTTTTCAGTATTCCTCGTGCATATCTTAGTGGGTGAGAACGACTGTGCGTGTGAACCTATTTCCATATGAACAGCATGCAAAGACGAATATATGTAACAATGTTCAAGGATTTCTTACATCAAGCTTTTCATTACTTCCCAGGATTATGGATGGATATATCGTAACCCTGTATATCCGTGCTGATTTGGGTTCCTTGGTTTCTTTGTTTAATGACATATCAACCTTCATGGGTTATTTAATACCAAAGCCATCATTGTAGAAAACAGCGGTGATACTATTAAACCCATAGCTAGGGAGATATTGCTTGAAGTACTTGTCTGAAAATAATGTAATCGAGCGACTAGAATTCGAACTCTCATCCTTCGAGACCGGAGTGCAGCACTTCAACCATTACACCACGAGGACTTCTCTATCCGGGCTGAAAACTATATATGTTATGGAAATTTACTAAGCTTTTTGCTTAGATGTGGCACAAGGCCATATGAAAGGGGCACCCAATGAGACTCGAACTCAAAAACTATGTTATGTACAAAATTTATGTTTCACTGCACTAGTTGAATATATGCTTTTAAGCCTGGAGCAAGTGGCCCCCACGTGAACGTACATAAAACAAACTCTTGCTTCTTATCTTACAAACCATCCAAGTAAAACAAAACCAGACATGTTGGGAACTGATGGAGAAAATAAGTACGAACTCATAAGCAAAGTTCTTTCATGGACTCCTATACACGGACACAACACATCTGGCTGACCAGTAGAGAATTACATTCATCACTTCTATGCGGGCACTGGATGCAGTCTAGAAGACCTTCCGGGATCGAAAAGAACATTCAAAAAGGTGATCCAAATTTGGATGACGTTCCTTGTTAATGAACTTCAATTACGTCACCTCCACCATCCCTGTCTCTGAACTTGTCCTATGTTGGCCGTTTGTTTCCAATCCTCTCTAAAATGCCTTCGATTTCAGATGATTGAAAATATGCCAGAAAGCTGGACACGATTTTTCAAAATCACTCAGAAAAAGATGCTAGGAACAGTGTACCGATAGTGAAGATTACTATATTAAAAGAGGCAACTCTTATCAACTTATAAGTAAAATGATAAACTCGTCTTTGAAAAAAAAAAAAAGTTCAGTTTATTTTGTAACATGGCAGTTTACTTTTTGTTGCGGCATATGAATTATGCTTTGGGTTGTTAAGTTTTCTATTAATTTTTCTATGTGCATGTAAATAAATATTCTATACAAAGTGACGTTCACGTACTTACACATGCGTGTAAGTGATATCGAAAGAAACAGGTGGAAGAAGAGTGGCTGATTTTACGGCACGTCAACTCTTGTCGTCTTCAAGCAATTATAAATCACTAATGATACTAATTTGTAAACAATTTTAACTTCAAGTAACTATTCTTAATAATACAAACAATTTACTCACACCACTGGAGATTGGACAAGTGACCACAGATTGCAGTGCCGAATCTGCAATCTGTGGTCGCTGGTTCGATCTCCAGTGGGGGTGTTCACGGTATACACTGCTGATGAGACCTAATAAGGTTGAAACAGCTGTCTAGTGTTTCCGTATGTCGTGCGTAAGTGTTCGCCGGATTTTCTGGTCATGCCAATTCAATTCACAATATAATTTCCACTACTTGGAGAAGAAAAAAAAGAAAAAAAAAAAAAGAAAATGTAAATTTGCTCACATCTAAAGTGTTTCAAGAAAAATCCTATTTATTTATAATTCGTGAACCATTATATCTTTAATCAACTAGTCCCAGATAATACTTAAAATTCACATGCCTTATGCCTTTGAGTAATTATCCTTAAGTAATTATAAAGCTTTCTGTCCTATCGGCTGGGACTAAATATGCCGATTGCACGCCTGATGACGGCGTAAGATCCCACCTCAACGAGTTTCCTGGTTGGTTGGTTGGGTTTTATAGCATATTAACCCTTGTTGGTTATTTAATGCCAAAAATAGTTTGTAGGTAACATTTTTAACAGAGTCAGAGCTCATTTTGTGAGTACGACGTTAAATGGTTATACATATGATATGAAAGTGAATAGTTTGTTGGTAATTTTATTTTTAAATGAGTTAGAGCTAATTTGTTTGCACATGGTTTAATGGTTTTAAGTACTGCAATCTAACACTAATAATTTTGTTTAGTATTAATCATTTGTTTGCACACAGTTAAGTGGTTTTAAGTATCGCTTATAGTAATACTTTTATTTGCACGCAGTTGAATAGTTTCAATTATTGCTATTTAACTAATGAATTTATTCAACATTATTCATTAATTTAAATAGTTCTAAGTATTGCTATGTAATACCAATAATTCCATTTTTGTACCAACCTAAATGGCTTCAAGTATTGCTGACTAACACCAATGTTTTTTTATTTCCACTCAGTCAAATGGTTTCAAGCATCGCCATTTAACACTGACAATTCAATGTATAAACGTGTTTATCGAACCTATTCCTTACAAGTAGAAAGCGACACAAAATCCTTGTTTTAAGCGGCGTATAACTCGTTCAAATTCAGTTTCTCTTCGCCTAAACTGGTTGCCGTATCAGAGCTAAATAACTCAATCTGTCCAATCGCTAAGATTTGGTTTTTGATGCTTTGCTTAATGGTGTAACAACCTTCGTGGGTCATTTAATGCCAAATATACCCTTGTAGAAGAACTGTAGTGATAGCGTTTAATCTATAACTGGGGGGGAGATGAAGGGGGCCCAATACCCTTCTCAAGGGCATTAGTATGAAAGTGGACGTAATAGCGCGGCAGGTATACAGACTCGCTTACTTCAAAGCTGCAATCCATCACTTTAGCTTTTAGGGATTTGCCCCTCTCCCCATAGTTGAGGAGAACAAATGAATTCATGCCTTTTCCAAATGTATTAGCACAAAGTGAAGCGCAAACAACCTCGTCGATGATTTGAATTAGGGTCGCCGATTCCTTTTGCATCAGAGTATTTCAATATCATAAACATATCTATCTGGCCAAACAAGTACTACCATTCCGGGTTAGAGTTGACCTGGGAGTAAATGGTAAAGAAAAGGTGATTCTACACTCAACAGAGCATGTGAAGTGGAGCCTCACCACTAGCTGCAGTTTAGTTTTATACCCAAGATATCCATTTTTTGCTCAGTTGGTAGGGTATTTCCTCTCTATAGGAAGGCATATTGTATATTCTCGTCTCCGTCGACGGAGAATAAAGAAAAACAGGTATGAGCAGATGTGTTCATTAAATACACGCGTGGGTGTGTTTACCGACATATGGTAAGTAAGCGATTCTGATAGATTTATTGCACATAAAAATTATCCAACGATTAAGGGTGGCATTCAACACAGGAAAGGTTGACGTTGAAAATCTACAGTGATCTTTTGTTGTTAATGAGACCAATAAACACAAACTTGCTTGAGCGTTGATAGCACAATCCCCCCACCACCAATGAAAAAGCGATTTATGTACTCCAAAAAGAAGCCAGTCAAAAGTATTATATCGCAAGTAGCTTACGGAAAAATATAAATCAATTTCTCTTTGCCATCAGGTTTGTTTCAAAAGTAAATAATATATACGTATATAAGCAAGGAAATAGATTACAGCTTATGGGTCGTTCGGACAGTGGCCATCAATTGTACGTTTCCTGTTCTGTGCAATATACTTTTAGAACAAGTTAATTCATAATTTAAACTGACCATGGAACGAATACTTTCCAGAAAAATTTGTGAAAACCTTGACGACACACACACACACACACACACACACACACACACACAAAGCCCTACAAATAAATATAGAAAGATTATTATATGCGAAATATTGAATCCAAACCCTCACCCCAACAATATCTGGCACTGCCCAGTCGAAGCAGTTTGGAATACGCTGACTGCATCCCCTGCAGAAGAGTACCCCCTAACCTCACCCCTCCCAAATGTCCTGGTATGACATTAAACTGTATCTGATGCTGAGGCTCCAGTTCTGAAGAGTGTTTGGTATCACTTAATTTTCATCACGCCCTAGTCTACTGATCCGGGGCATAAGTATCCATTCGGGTTCCATCTATGGGTCAAATAGATCTGTTTAGATATTAATTGTGTTAGAAATACTTGATAACTGCAAATTATTTGTATTAAGAATACTTACTTGAGGAGAGGAAACTAGACGGAAATTACACAAGAATGTTGAGAGCAGTATTAAACAAGTCCTGGCGACAACACCCCACGAGACTTCAACTGTACGGACACTTGCCCCCCCCATCACGAAAACTATACAAGTTAGACGAACCAGACACGCGGGACACTGCTGGAGAAGCAAGGACGAGCTCATAAGCGATGTACTCCTGTGGATCCCCACATATGGATGTGCAAAAGTAGGACGACCAGCACGAACGTACATACAGCAACTATGTGAGGACACAGGATGTAACCTTGAGGACCTGCCGGAGGCGATGAATGATAGGGAGAAATGGCGAGAGAGGGTCAGGGATATCCGCGCTGGCGGTGCGACATGATGATGACTTGAGGCTATAATTGTTTACTAACGATTATTATTATTTACTCAGAGTTTTTCTTTTTCACATCAGCCTTAGCTGATGGTGTTTCACTGGAGTCTGAGAGACCTCATGTCTCAAGGACTCTTCTCAGTATTCTGGCCGATTTCAGCGATACTGTCGTTTGTATTGTCTCCCCTCGTCCTCTTATTTCCAAGTCTTCTAGATCTTTTACAAATCCTTTGGTGATTGTACCATGAGAACAACCGTCACTTTCATGTATTTTTAATTTCCCAGCAAGGTCCAGGTACTTATTCTTTCAATTTTACTCTGTGGTCAGCCGGGACAGCAAAGTCCACAATTCGTGCTCTTTCGTGTTTTATGGTATATCAACCTTTGTAGTTTATTTAATGCCAAATCCATTTTATATAAATAAACAGTTCTCTTTCAAACAGTTTAGTCTAGCATAAGTAAACAGTTTGTAAAAAACATTTCTATTTCAAACTATTCAGTTTAGTCAAACAGTTCTAATTCAAACAATTCAGTTTAGTATATTTTTTTATACCCAGTCAATTGTAAAAACTGTTCTATTTCAAACAAATAAGTTTAGCTTACAAAACCGTTCCATTTCAACTAATTCAGTTAAGTGTGAGTACAGTTTCAATGTTAAAAACTGTTCTATTTTAAACAATTCAGTTTAGCATAAATATGCAGTTTACATATCAAAACAGTTATATTTCAACCAGTTCAGTTTAGCATAAGTTTTCAGTTTAAAAATCAAAACAGTTCTATTTCAAGCAACACAGTTTAGTTCTGTTTCACCTATTTGCAACCACCTCGGGTCATAGTGGACCTGGGAGTGATGGCAATGAAGAGGTGCCCCGCATTCTCCAAAGTGAAAACATTACTGGAACCTTACCATTGGGTTGTTTAATGTCATATACAGGACACTCGTCTTACCCCTCTGCAGAGGTGTAGTCGGTGTATTCTACAGCTCCAGATGACTGGGCAATTGCTTGCTTGTTTGGATTTTATGGCATGTCAATCCTTATAGGTGATTTAATGACAAATAGATTTTTATACAAATAAACAGTTTTATTTTAAACAATTCAGTTTAGCATAAGTACACTTTTCTTGTCAAAACTATCTCTATTTCAAGCTATTCAGTTTAGTCAAACAATTCCAATTCAAACAATTTAGTTTAGTATAGTTTTTGTTTATACAGTTAAATGTCAAAACAGTTCTATTTCGAACAATTCTGTTTAGTGTAGTACAGTTTCAATGTCAAAAACAGTTTTCTTTCAAACAGTTCAATTTAGCAAAAGTATGCAGTTTAATTCTATTTGGCCCATTGATAGTGTCCTATCAGGTGCTACCACATTGAACCAGAGTGGACCTGGGAGCGATGGCAATGAAAGGGTACTCCGCATTCTCCAAAGCTCCAGCAATACAGGAACCTCACCATCTGATTGTGTAGTGTCATATCAGGACACTCGTTATGAGGGGGGGGTCTTGATCTTCTGCAGAATACCGGGGAAGTTTGTGCGTCTCTTTCTCCATGATAGATTCTAGGCTGTGCTTATACAATTCGTTCGTATGGTCAATTTGAATTTCTTGCACAACTCCCTGTCGATCGACTTGCCCACCCAGCTGTGTCTCGTATTATATTCTTTCTGTGCTGCATTCGCTTATGCGAGTGATCGTTTCGTCTATCACCTCATAACCTACATTTGCTGTTTTGTTGCATCTTATCTAGTCTTGCTTTGCTATGGTTGGCCCTTATGGCGTTGTTTTGTGCAGCTATTAGAAGAGTTTCTCTTTCTCCCTTAAGCTTTCCCTTCTTAGCCACGTCCAAGTTTTCTCGTGTGAGATGTCATTTGTTAGTCATTTAAAACGTCCATAGAGTTGTTTTTCTTCCCTGGTTATTTCCGGGCTGCTGGTCCTCGTGCCGTCAGTATCGTTTCTGGTCGCTGTGATCAGTCTTCCTCGGCGCTTTTCTGTGTAGTCTTTGAGTCGTTGTCTCGATGCGTCAACGCTATCTTCAATACTGTCAAGTCCTCTTCCTCCCTCTTGTTTTCACTTGAAACCATTTAACTTTGCAAACAAATGACTATTAGCAAATAGAAATGCTTACTCGAAAACATAATTATTAGTATTAGATGGGAATACTTGAAACCATACAAATAATTTGTTCACCGTTGTAGTAGGTAGAAATACTCGATATATCAGTTAAAAAATTCTTAAACTACACGGCGTTATCTATCGCCGCAGCCGACAAAACACCAAAAAGTTTTAAATGGAATATTGAATTATAAAAAAAAAAAAAAAAAAAAAAAAAAAAAAAAAAATCCCCTCAAATACCTAGCAATACTGAAACTGATTTAATCAGAGATGATCTGGATTTCTTCGGCCAAAGTAGGATCTTTTGGCACACGAGGCGCGTTAGCACGTTTGCTAAGACTTTTCCCCCAGTAATACCTGTACTGGAAAAGTAAGGTCTTTAAAAAAAAAAAAAAAAAAGTCAGTTTCCACACTTTTAACCTGGGCTACTAAAACATATACTGTCTTTAGCTTTTGCAGTCAGTCTCTCTGGTGTTCTGACAAAACGTGCGTTCCGCAAAGAGATTAAAGAAAAAAGAAAAAACATTAACACAACTTTTGCAGCTTTCGGTTCAGCGATTAAAATACTGAATTAAGCAGTTAACAGTTTTTCTTTAAAGCAGAACTTTCGAATATAAATATCTATGGGTCGATCACAGTGCAAGCACACTTAAATACATTATATTGATATGATGTGATGAACTTAACAGATGAAAAAGAAAGAATGATATGATGAATGAATTATCAGAACCTGCTAGTGGTATTTTAACGTCTCTTACAATTGACGAAATCTATGCATATTTTGCTTATATATCTAAATTACATACATACGTGGGTGGGCTGAAAAGTTCATATGACGACGTCATATCTGCTGCTGATATCTTTTTTGAGAAATGAAATTCAAATGCTGCAACACCGATGGAAGAAGTGTGTGGACTTCCAGACGGACGATATTGAAAAATAAACCTCATTTGGTAATATTCCATGAGAGTATCTTGGTCAGCCTATGAACTTTTCAGCCGTCCCTCGTATTTACGAACTAGAACAGGAGAAAATTATTATTTAATTAGAGACACAATAAATTGAATAAATAAAGCAAAATTACCGGAAACATTTTTTAGCTATTTAAAACTTCATGATGAATTTTTCGCAAAAATGATTAATTCTAACTGTATATCCACCCATCTCGGGTTATTTAATTCCAAGAAATTCCAGAATAGCCTTTATTGTCCCCATTTCCATTTTTGTGTAGTTTCACAAGAGTTTTTCTTTTTTTTTTTTATGTACACGTACTTATCGAATACGAATATTTTTAAACGGATCTATTTGACCTATTGCAGAGATCCTAACACGTACAATGACTCTAGCTCAGAATGGAGCTGGGAGTAATGGCTATAGAAGAGTACTACACACTCCCTCGAACTTGTTTAGCTCCAAGTACTCCTACCTAATACTTTAAACCAATTGTGTATACATTATTAGTAACTGTTTCTTAATTAATGATATCTTGTTTGCACAGATGTGTTTTCAAGCATTCCTATCAAACACTAATAATTTGCAAGCAATTATATAGTTTCTAATGACTAATAATATACATCTTCAATAAACAAGTGTAGTTTTAAGTAATTATTTTAGATAAAAATAATTTGCATACAATTTGATGGTTTCAGTTATCCCTGTTTAACAATAATATAATCCCATTTAATACAACACATTTGTTTTCACACAGTTTCATGGTTTAAGGAATTTCTATCGAATACTTGGACCCATAGATTGTATCCTCACTGGTACTACTCTCGGAACATTGGATTAATGACAATAAAGGGATAATCCACACTCCAAAACTGTAGCCTTAGTACCGGAAAAAAAAATTAATTAAAAAAATTCCATTTTTTTTAAGTGTTCATGTTTATAGGTTTTGTTTAGTTGATTATACTGGCCCATTAGCCAATCGTATAGAGTTCGCCAATGGCCCGGGGTTCAATCGCTGGTCGAAAGACTAAAAAAAAAAAAAAAAAAAAAAAAAAAAAATGGTACTTGATACCTCCTTGCTTAACACTCAGCATTATAAGATACGTATCAAGGGAAAAGTGGAGCGATCCAGGGAAAGGAGCAACACCCTCACCTACACCAGTGTAGTAGCTATTGAAAAGGGAGCCTTCAGGTCACCCTCGACTAAGGTCGCCAACTTTACTTTTTACTTAAGTTGTTTAATGGCATATCAACTTTCATGGATAATTTAATGCCAAAGCCATCCTTGCAGAAGAACAGCAGGTGTATTCAACTCACAGCTGAATGGATAATGAGGTTCATACCTTTCTCAATGATATATGCTCGACTGGAGTTCGAACTCGCTTACTACGATATAGCAGTCCAGCACATTAACCACAACGCCACTAGGACCTCCGCCGATATTTATTGACTGTAACTGCCTTCAATCAACTTTCAAATGCATCATATTGATATCATGCAGAAATTTGATGTATGCATATTTTCATTAAAAAAAAAAAAAAAAAAAAAAAAAAAAAAAATGCGAATTAAACAAAAACGAATTAGCCAATCGTTTGTTACGATCCCAATGATCTAATATTTCAGTTAAAGAGAGCAAATGTGGTAGGAAGCGGTTGATGAGGCCAAGTGCCGCTGCGAAATAGTTACAGGGAGAGGTGATGGGCTAAAGATTTCCTAACCAAGTTCGCCTGCTGACCGGTGCAGTAAAACCATACGTACGTATGTCCATATTTACCAACCCCTCCGCTCGGGCAGGATATGACACAAGGTCAATTTTTAAGCAGAGTTTAATAGGTTTGAATTCAGTTTTCCTTCTCCTAGACTTGTTGCCTCACCAAGGCTGAAGAACTCAGTCTGTCCTACTATTCACCCATAGCTGGAGGGAGAATAATTGGATTCATACCTTTCCCAAGGGTATTAGTGCAATGTGAAATGCAATCAGTCTCGTCCAGGATTTGAACTCGTATCGCCGTGTCCATTTCCTACGACGATAACCATTACACCACGGGCACCTCCAATACGTACGTATGTCGATTGCTATCTTCTCCGTCCCATGTTGTGCAACGCATACCAAATCACCCCAAAATTAAGTTAGGCTGATAGTTACAAAAGTATTTATGTATAGGTAATCTTTCTGGATTTGTCTACTAATAGTTACTAAACTTTGTACAAAAAAAAAAAACAAACAAACAAACAAACAAACAAACAAAGGTAAAGACATCAAGGTAAATCTTAATTAGAAAAGTTTCCGTAGACAACCAGATGTTTGGGATCAAACTAGAGATCCCGGATGTGCTGATGTGGATATTTATACGTGCCTCTCACCAGACAGGGTTTGACACAAGGTCCTTTTTATAGTAGGGGAAGGGGATGGGGAGGTCGTACACGAGCAGAGACTCGTGCGCTGCTGACCATAGGTTCACAAGGCCCAAAGGTCAGGTGCAATGTGAATTATGCTTGTCATTAGTTAGGTCTCCCGGCACGTATGCCAAGTGACCTTGCCGGTCATAAATTTACTGGACCTGAAGGCCTTGTGCAATCTGAATGTGCTGATGTTATCTACATGTTGGAATGTCCGTGAGAAGAAAGTGTGGGAGGATGAAACTGGTGACGTTAATGAAGACAACATTCAACGAGGTTGAAGGACTTTTGGTGGTTGTTGGCTGGAACAGTCACCAAGAAGAGAGTGAAGAACCAACCTCGTGTTCTACATTCCCACAAAATATAGAATTAAGGTCACTGTCCTAGATATCTGATTAGGGGTTGATTCGGCTTCTTTGTTTAATGGCATATCAACCTTTGTAGGTTATTTAATGCCAATGCTACTCTCCTAGAAGAATAGTAGTGGTACAATCTAACCCATAGCTGGGAGGATTAGGGGGTTCATACCTTTCTCAAATGGTATTTGCCCGAAAGTGAACGTAATAGCGCGACTGGAGTACGAACTCGCTTACGATTCCGCAGTCCATCGCTTTAACCATTACACCACGAGGACACCGTGATTAGGGGTTGAGTTTTAACGGAATATACCTAGCAAATATAACTATTTAATGATAAATATTCTGTTATTGGGTCGTACGTCAGTCGCAGACCTCAAAAGAAACAGATTAGGTTTGGCTGTTTAGTAGCACATCAAACTTCGTTGGTTATTAAATGCAAAATCCACCTTTGTAGAAAAGCAACAATGATACAATTTAACGCATCGCTGAGGGATATACGAGTTTATACTTTTCTCCAGTGTATAAGTCTGAAAGTGAACGTAATAGACCGACTGGAGTTTGAACTCGCTTTCTTAGAGGCCACTGTCCAGTACGTTAGCCATTACGCCACGGAGATTTCTCCAAATGAAAGTTAGATTAACCTAACAGAGCTTCCGTCTGCTACCCTCAACAAGACTGTCATTGATGGCATATTGCTTCACTGGTGTGCGTAATGAAACAATACTCCTTGAAAATTAGCAATCAAATGTTTTTTATATAGAGCAAGAAGAGCTACTCAGCATTGCCTGGGTATAGGTAATGGCATCACATAACAGTATTATAAGAAATACTTTTAATATATTCTGTTGATTTTTACCTCGTAGTAGTATAAATCAATATCGAAGTAGTCTTCTTTCCTTGATAAATGAACAAGATGTAAAAAGAGGAAGATAGCTATCTTCCTAAAGCACATGCTTTTTATGCTTTAGAAAAATAAAGTTAAATGAAGCGAGAAGTAACAGACTCAAAATTTCTTTACGTTTTTACTGAAAAAAAAAAAAAATCTTTAAAGTTTTAATTTAAAAAATCTTAGTTTTAAAAATCATAGTTCACTTTACGAGTTAGGGCAGATTTCTGCAAGAAGGGGTGTCAATTTTTATTTTCTTTAACGGCATATCAACCCCTGAGGGTTATTTAATGTCAAATCCTGCGTACACAACGTTTGAAGATAAGTTTATATTTTAAACGAGTTAGAGCTCATTTGTGTGCTCACTGTTAAAAGATTTCAAGTACTGCACTATAACACTAATAATTCTATTTAATTTTAATCATTTGCCCGCACACAGCCAGACGACACAAAGCAAATATGCCATTTCTCCGCTAATTCGGTTAAAAAAACATTGAAATCATAGAAATGTACAGTGAAATGCATAAAATTATCGACCCCACTCTACAGAGATGCTAGATTAACTTATATAGAATCAGCGAAGCTTATAGCGCAGTTTCTTTCTCCAATATGAATGGGCTATTTCAAAGTAAGATTTAAATTACCTTTTTTCGCATAATCGTATTTACAAAAATCTGTGATACCCATCGATTACATTTCTTTACTACTTTCTTCCGTCTTGCAACCAGAACAATTTCCACAAAAGTTAAACAAAATTAAATAAAATAAAAAAATAAAATAAAATAAAAATAGATCAAATTATTTTTTTCTTTAAATCAGTATATTACTTTGTAATCTTTGTTTTAGACAGTCTTTGGCCCGGGATAAAGTAGTCCGAGTGAACATCTTTAAAAGTCAAACATTTTTTAAAAAATCTTTAAGCTAACACTTTTATCTATCTCCTTTCCAAGTCGTATAAACTTAGGATCAACAGCTTAGAAGTTGTCAGGACTCATTTTAGATTCATCCGACATATGAAAACACTTGCCACTTTGCTATTTAGCGGACACAAATATCCGTATTCTAAGTCATAAGTTAATTTGATGCCTTTACAAAGCGAACAAACTTCTCTCTCTTGGTTTTTTGGTCTTGTGTCCGAAACAAAGCAATATTACATTCAATTTATTCCCACTTAATCCTCATGACCACTTTTAAGATTCAAGCTTTTTATCTTTAGACTAAAACAGTATTTCTTTTTCCAAGTCCCATGATATACTTAGGATCAACAGCTTAGAAGATATCAGGATTCATTTAAAATTCCGACATGTGCGAACACTTGCCACTGTCCTTGTTTTTCATGATTTTTCAGAAAACTCGGCCACATTCACTTCGGATTTTCGGTCGGCAGACAAGTGTTCATTTGATACCGTTGGAATCTTAGAAAAGATCAACACCCATCACTTAGTACTATTTCTGTTCCATTATACTTGTTACAATTGCATATATATTTCAAACTAAATGTAGCAACATTAAATGGAACAGATGTAATATTTTTGTTTCCAGTCTAAAACAGAAGAATTGTTATTAACTAAGCTTAGCTTAGATGTGGCACAAGGCCGGAAGCATGGAGCATCCTATGAGATTAGAACTCAGTAGTAATGGTCTGCTAGTCTAGCTTGCTTAAGAATATTGCATTATGTTATTTAGAAATTTGCTTTGAGTCTTTACGGATATCAGATGCACTCCCACACATACAAAATATGCGGACAAGAAATTATGATGTGTATTCCTTGAATGACAAGACAATAGAAACACGATGATATTTAAAATTACGAATGATGTGATGCTAGCTTCATTATAGACAGGTATAGTAGATCTCTTCAAGATTTTTCACCAATACATAAAGACGAGATAAAAGGCTAAGTTTTCAATATTCGCTTAATCTAGTAGGACCCGGAAAAAAAATTTTTTTTTTCAAAGAACCATTAAAAACAAGAATATTTTTTTTTCAATTTTATCACACACACACACACACACACACACACACACTTGTTGCCTTTTAAGTTTCTCAAATTCGTCATAACGGTTTTTTGGAGACCACCTGGCGTTCGCGTCAGGTGGGTAGCATTTTGCTTAGCGTCTTGTTCCAGGGGGTGTTCCTCCCAGGCAATACCTACTTAGCAGGGCAGAATTCATCGATTGGCACCTGAGGTGCTCCCATAATGGGCAGTGCCAATGGGATCAAGCATTTTTTTTTTATGACGGCCGAGTCTCGAGCCGTGCAAGGCACCTCGCACAGTAAAATAACCGAGTCAAATCCTACCTTGTGGGTGATTGAATAAATACCAATACTACTGTTACGTGATTTTGTATATTTTTTAATACGTAATACTCATCATTTGGTACTTAATTCTACCAAAATTACAATATATAGCTGCATATTCTGTTTTGTGGATAACGGTATTGCTGATACTGAGGAATCTTTGGAGCTTTTCTTTTTCACTCTTTGACAGCATGTTTTTGAAGCTTAAAGCTTCAGCACCCATCGAAAACTTTGCAAACTAATATACAATAATTTATGTTTACTACTAATTTTGCTCACAGGATGTTGCCTGGATGACCTGCCAGAAACGATGGTCGATAGATAAGAATGGCGAGTGAGGGTCAGGGAAATCCATGCTAGTGGCACGACATGATACTAATTTACCGGTCCATTGGACAAGTGGGTTGAGTGTTCGCCAATAGCCCGGGGTTCAATCCCAAATCGAGTCATACTAAAGACTTAAGAAAAAAAATATCGCACGGGATACATACCTTATAATACTGGGTGTTTAGCAAGGAGGTATCAATGGTAAAGTGGAGAAATCTAGGGAAAGGAGTTTGCGCCCAACCCTACACCTCGGTGTAGTAGCTATTGAAAAGGTAGCGCCGGATCGCCCTCGACTATGTTCGCCACTGAGCAATTCCAGCGAAGTTGAACACTGTGTTTGATCAAAGCAGCAACATCTATGTCAAAGGATCTCACGTGGTCGAGAGGAAGAGTAAAAGAATATCCCACTTGGGTGCGGAGAGAACATATGGATGAGAACCAACGAGACACAAGCAAAATTATGATATAGATTTTACTTCTGTTCCAAAATGTATATGCAAATGAAACAAGTGTTATGAAATAAGTAGTAATAACTCGAATGTAATGACGGAATGTGATTTTCGGCGCATTGGGTGGTGTAATGTTTTGTACGCTTGACTAACAAACTATTACAACCGACTTTCATTGGGTGGCCTAGTCATTCGGCCTTGTGCCTCATCTAAGAAAAAAAAACTTAGTAAATTACTACTTGCCAAATGTGATGCATTGCATTCTATTTTCACAGGTTTGGTTGGGTTTCATAACAATCAACCATTGTAGGTTATTTAATGCCAAATCCTCTTTATACACATGTATCAAATATATATATATATATATATATATATATATATATATATATATATATATATATATATATATATATGATTTGAAGACATTTTTAGGTAACATTCTTAAATGAATCAGAGCTCTTGTTTGCACAGTTAAATGGTTTCAAGTATTGCTACATAAGTCACAATTCAACATCATTTGTTTGCACATAATCCTATCTATGGGTCAAATAGAATAAACTATCAGGTGCTCCGAGTCAGAGTGTACCTGGGAACAATGACAAAAAGGTACTCCGAATTTCCCAAAACTCCAGTATTGCTGGAGCCTGACTATCAGATGATTTAATGTCATAAACAGGACAGTCGTTGGGGAGGGGTCTTACCCCTCAGCAGAGATGCAGTCGGTGTATTCTACAGCCCCAGCCAACTGGGCTGGTTTCCACGAAAACTATCATAGATAACAATACCACAATAATACCGTTGAATAGAGCAAGTTTTCAGCTATTTTCCTCCCACTGCCAACCCCGTTGGCTCTGCATTTCCACCATCGATAAACAAAAGTCAGCATACGTCGATGTAATGACTCCTGAATGTCGTGTTAAGTACCAGAGAGAGAGAGAGAGAGAGAGAGAGAGAGAGAGAATTTGTAAAAGATTGTGAAAACACTTTAAAAAGCCATGATCCTAATGACATTCAAGTGAAGTGGAAATGCTAGAATTTTCAGTGCCGAATTTTCTTTATTTTCATTAATATTTTTAAAAAAAAAAAGGTAAAAAATTGATGAGGTTTATTTATTTTGCTTAGACGATTTTTCTTGAAGTCCTGCGTGAACGAAGTCATCGTTGATGTAAAGTTAAATAAAACAGAAATCATGAAAAAAATGGAGTTCTTTTACGAATTGTCGAGTAGTTGAATATTAGAAAACGACCACTGAATAATAATGAAATCCAGTGAAAACTCGTCGCTATTTTGATTTCCCTCTCAGCCTAGCAGACGATATTAACTATCTAACGGAAGAGTAAATTCAAAAATTCATTTTAGTATTCAAAATGTACTCTCCGAGAGTAATATATCCTATTTATTTCCATGGGAGCTACGAAAAAAAAATTAAAAATAAATAAATAAAATAAAAAAATAAAATAAAATAAAATACCGTTGGATAGAGGAAGTTTTCAGCCACACAGAATTCATTTGTAGTTTTACAAAGTTTTCACGTCAACATTTTTATGTCTGTCGATATGATTGACGTACAGTCAAGTACCACTTAATGCTACGGTTTCCACTAGATAACGGAAGTAAAGCAAATATGAGCTTCTTCAGCACTTCGAGGAAGGGGCAATCCGATCAACTCTCCAGCTTGTTAGTTCGTTGGTTTCTTTGTTTAATGATATCAATTTTAGTGGGTTATCTAATGATTAAGCCATCATTGCAGAATGACTGTAGTAATCCTATTTAACTCATAACTACCCGTGTGTGTGTGTGTGTGGGGGAAGGGTGATAAGTGTATCAGTACCTTTCAAAAAAGTTATTAATCAGAAAGTGAACATATCTTTTACTAGTTATCCATAGCTAGGATATCCACTCCAGGTTTTCATTTTAAATTTTCTTTCTTCTTGACTAATTGCCAAGTTTAGAGAACACTACCCGCCCCATTATTTCCCCACCCCAGATATAGGGTGGGAATAAACAAAACTTTGCTTGGTACAAAGCCTGAAGTGTATGACATTTGATAATAGAATTTACTAGCAATGGTTAGCAACCTCGGCTAGCAAACCTACACGAGTGAGTTCGAGTCTCATTGGGTGCCCCTTTCATATGGCCTTGTGCCACATCTAAGCAAAAAGCTTAGTAAATTTCCAATGGTTGAGAAAACTAATTTGCAAACCATTAAACTATGCGTGGTGAATGACCCCCCCCCCAAAAAAAAACAACCCCCCCCCGGGTTCATGCTTTTACCGAAGTTGTAAGTGCGAATTGAATAGCGTATGTCTTAAGCGTATTCAGATACGGCTCTTGTGAGGAGAATAGGTGTTGGAAGATTATGTTGCAGCAGTCTTAAAAGTAACCCTGAAAATCTGCTTTTTGCGTAAACTCAAGCATTGACTTTCGGCTTCACTGAACTATCGCAATCACTAAACAAAATAGCTTTTTCCTCTTTTAACCAATCTAATATTTTATAATTAACCAAACTAAGAAATTTAACTTCCAGTTGACAAAATTTATAAAATACGACTCTCCAGACACCCTGCCACTAAAATCACAAAATAGGAGACAAAGATAGTAAAAAAGGCAAAAGACAGACAACTCAGACCAACAACCTTAATATCCTAAGTTACAAGCACGGTATGAATTTTAATTGTTTGGTTTGGTTTGGTTTGGTTTTATGGCATATCAACCTTTGTAGGTTATTTAACGCCAAATCTATTTTTATTGAAAACGGTTAAGTTTAGCATAAGTACACAGTTTAATTGTCGAAAACATTTCCATTTCAAAGTATTTAAGCAGTTATATGTAATAATTCAGTTAAGTGTAAATACAGTTTTAATGTCGAAAAACAGTTCAATTTGAAATAATTCAGTTAAGCATAAGCACGCAGTTTAAGTGTAAGTACGGTTAATTGTCAAACGTTTCTATTTCAAGCTATTCAGTTTACTCAATTCATTTTAGCGTAAGTATGCTGTTAGTTCTATTTAACCCATAGATAGGACCCTATCAGGTGCTACCACTCCGGGCCAGAGTGGACCTGGGAGCGATGGCAATGAAGGGGTACTCCGCATTCCCCAAAGCTCCAGCACTGCTGGAACTTCACCCTTAAATTGTTTAGTGTCATATCCAAGACACTCTTTAGGGGGGGTCTTGCCCCTCTGCAGAGGTGCAGTCAGTGTATTCTACAGCCATAGCTGACTGGGCAATACACAGATTTAAATGTCAGTGTTATTTCAGATAATTCAGTTCAGCATAAGTACACAGTTCCACTGTCAAAACAGTTCTATTTTAAACAATTCAGTTTAGCATAAATACGCAGTTTAAATGCAAAAATCAGTATAGTGAAAAAAGCACGTAGTTCTATTTAACCCATAGATTGGACCCTTATCAGGTGCTACCAATCCGGGCCAGAGTGGACCTGGGAGCGATGGCAATGAAGGGGTACGCCGCATTCTCCAAAGCTCCAGCACTGCGGGAACCTCACCATCAGATTGTTTAGTGTCATATCCAGGACACTCGTTGTGGGGTCTTACCCCTCTGCAGAGAAGCAGTCAGTGTATTCTACAGCCCCAGCCGACTGGGCAAATGAATTTTAATTTAGGTACTATTTACCAACCCCTCTGCTCGGGCAGGATATGACACAAGGTCAATTTTTAAGCGGAGTTTAACTGGTTTGAATTCAGAGTTTTCCTTCTCCTAGACTAGTTGCCTAACCAAGGCTGAAGAACCTAGTCCGTCCTACAATTTACCCATAGCTGGAGGGAGAATAATTGGATTCATACCTTTCCCAAGGGTATTAGTGCAATGTGAAATGCAATCAGTCTCGTCCAGGATTTGAACTCGTATCGCCGCGTTCATTTCCTACGGCGATAACGACTACACCAGGTAACATTTTTGCTTAGCTGTGACACTAAGCCGTATAAATGGGGCACCAAATGAGACACGAGACTCGAACTTGCTTGCTAACCATAATACCACCCGAGGAGTTCAAGAGCGGTATGAATAACCCGAAATAACTTTTTAGACATATTTCCGATGTAGGTCTGTTTGAGAACAAGAATAGTTTTAGTAAACGGGACTGGTCTATATCACAGAATTCCTACCCATGTCAGAGCCATATTTTTCGGTCTGAATTCAAAACGGTTTCAATTAACTGATGTTAGTTTCGGCATTTGCCATTTTTTTTTTGTGTTAAAGAAAAAAAAAAAAAAAAAGCTAAACAATCTTTAAGAAAAAAAAAAAAAAAAGATTTTAAAGTAGATTTCCTTTGTCTCATGAAGACAGCAAATACAAAATAGTGTATATAAACAGAAAATGACAAACTGCGACCTGCAACTTCACTTGTCTGACAATCTTTGAATAGGTGATGCTGCTCACAAAAATTCCTTCGCGATCTTTTTCCCTAAAACTAGAAAACTTTTCTCATCCTGTTAGATTACTCTCTGTAACTTGACGATGGCTGGTGATCATGATGGATCCAACTTCTTTGTAGACCCATGTTGTCAATTCGAACATCTCTTATCAGGAAGATGGGTCAACTGTTTTAATGCACATCATAATTCATTATTTCTTCTATACGTAGTACCCTTGTAATTTACATCGGGGAGTGGTTTAATGGATAGAGAAATTTGGCACACCGATTATAAGACGTGTGCTAGTCGACGCCTCGGATTCAACTAACAATAGTTTTCTAACTTCGACCGTTTCGTCACTTGATCGAGACTATCCAATTCCAGGGCTCAAATTGAACCCAAGTTCATATGCTATCACTCCAACGCAGTTGGCCCAACGGGTTTTAGTAGACTTTCTGGTTCACACTAACCTATACTTCATGTCAATGATAAACTTCGCCAACATATCATTTAACAATTCAGCCAGCCTCCAGAATGTTTACCGATTCCTAATATAAGTATACAGCATATATTTAGATTATATTAAGCTGTTATTTTTCTGTTTAAATTTCTAATTAGCACGAAGTTTATGTCCCTTGTGATTGATCAGTCGGAGGGATTTTTAACCAATGTTTTTTCTATTAAAGTCGTAGTAGTAAGCGGCAAAAAGTAGGAATTCTACGGCTTATATATATATATGTGTGTGTGTGTGTGTGTTTAAAAAATAATCACGATATAAAAAATACATAAAACTACTGAAAATATTCTATTGATTTAAAGACTTCAGGATTAACAATACTTTTCGTAAAAGGAATTCGATTTTTGGTGTCCTAACTTTGGATTGCATAACTTTCCCTTTAACACTGAAAATATATGCTTGCTTGCTTTTTAAATAAAATCTAATTTTATAGAAATAAGAAAAAAAAGTGAATAGATAACATAGCCACACCCTTGATTTAGAGAAGCACAATTGTGCAAATGCAACACTCAATAGTCACTAGATCTCTTATGCGACTTTTATTCCTTCAATTAAAAAAAAAAAAAAAAAAAAAAAATTAAAAATATCATGAAATCATGCTGATTAGCGCAGATTCCTTCTCACCATCTGAACCTTTCGGCCATCGTTCTTGGCACTTCTTCTACGCAGCATTGAGTGTCCGTACACAGTTGATGTTTGTAGGTTTTTACAAGTCGACCAACACTGGTGTGTCCATATGTTGGAGACCATAAGAAAATGTAGCTTATGAGTTTGTCTTTGCTTGTCCAGCAGTGACAAGCATGTCTTGTTCATTTTAATTGGATGGTTTGAGAGATGTCAAATAAATAGCCCTAAAGCTGCTGTTTTGTTGAGGATTGCTTTGAACAGCATGTAGTATCCCCGTGTCGTTCCCATTTAACTTCCCCCTCACCACCAACGTTTTGTTAAAATCTAAGTGGTGCACCCATAAAGTAGTACTGAAGTGGTTACTGATTGGAAGAAATACCGATTTATTTGATCAAAGAAATCAGAATTCCATGTGATCGATAACCTGTGCATTGCATTTCATGCCTAAAATAAATAAGCTAAGATTTGGCAACATAGAAGACAAAAAGAAATAGGACAGCAAAGCTTCATACCGTATCAAAAGCTGTATTTCATGGATACTTCAACCCATAGAAAACTCGCTGGAGTCAGAGTGTTGATGATCAAGGGGAATATTTTTTTTTAAATTTACATTTCATTAATTGTTCGTTTGCCTTGTAAAATATGAGCACAATTTTGTGTTATTTCAAATTCATGAAACATTATCCTTCTTAACTTTCGATTACACCTTTAGTAACAATGATAATGTTTAAAAGTTTATAATTAAAATAAGCAATTAGGATATCCAAGAAGTACTATTATGGTACATTTAATGATCGTTTGAGTATTTCTTACAATCTATTCATATGGCCCAGTCGACAGGGCTTATACGCTGATTGTATCTCTTGAAGAAGGGTTACTTCCACCACCCTAAAAATGGGGTGCATTGGTATGACACTGAACTCCATCTAATGGAGAGGATCCAATCATGAAAATCTGGGAGTGTGGGATACACCATCACTGCCATTGCTTCCAAGTCTACTCAGAGTGAGTTGCAGTAGTTTGAAAATTATTTGTATTCTATAGAATCGTGTGCAAAACGAACTCAAAAGAAAACTACAGGAAAAAAAAAAAAACCCTACAATGAATGCTATTCCCTAACCTCAAGATATAGAAACCTTAGACAGGCTGACATACCGCAAAGAATATATATATCTCACAGCGTATATGCCAATTGATTTACAAAACTACCTCATCACAAAAAAAAAAAAAAAAAAAAAAAAAAAAATTGAAAAATACATTATATGCCTTTCTACACTTTACGTGATCATGTGATTGTCAATTGGTATTTAGTAAAGTTTTCCTGGTTGAAATGCGTTCATTTCCAGCTTTACTCCATAATGTTATCACTTGTATTCATAGAGAAATACGACTAAGTCACTGAATGAAACTCAGTTATTCCCCCTCTTCATTCATACGAAACCAGATAGCTAATCTTGTACAAGTAGTGATGCTGTGTATTCACAATACCATCAATATATCACTGGCATGTTAATAACCTGGATTAGCTGTATGCATCTCTGTTGTTCAAAAGAATAATTAGTACTCTATTGAGATTTAACGAAATCAAATCGCTATTCGTAAAGAAAGACACTATGTAAACGATGTTTAAGTAAAATTTCACATTTCATTGTAATGTTATTGACAGTATTACAATCTGCGTCGCTGTTATTTTTTCTTTGGAAATGATATACAATGGTGGGGGAAACAAAGTTTCAATTGTTTTTTTACTACTTTTTTTAACTTTCACAAAAGTAAAAATTTGAGATTTTTAAAATGGTATTCTTTCTATTCTTAGAACTTAATAGTAATAAAGTATCAAATGGTTTAAATTGAAAATGCCACTGAAGAAATGTCAACATGAAAACAGAGCAATAAAAAAATGAATTATAACAATGAGACAGAATTGGCTAGAAAATGAACAGATTTTTGCAATCTTAAATAGAGAAAACGTGCCAATATCCTTGTTACATGTGAAGAAAATTGGTAAATACTTAGGAAAAAAAAAAAAAACGGTTCTCTTAGAAGAAAAATAGATTCTGATCGTCCAAAAGCCGTCACGAAAAGAGATAACGAACGAATAAAATTTGATATTGTCAGTGACAAAAAGGAAAACCTAGAGAAAACTAGAGATGGGAATACTACTATCTCGAGGAACAATCACAAGAAAATTAGCAATAGATTATCAAAAAATTATGCCATATGTGCTAAGAAGCCTTTGTTATCAAAAAAAATTCAAGAACAGATTGCATTTTTCAGCGAAACATTCTAATTTTGATACAAATCGGTTTGAGAACATAATATGGATAGATAAGTAAAGATTTTGCCTTTATCGTGATGCTCCTGGAAAAAAAAAATTGTCAGATTATCTGAAAGCAACGGTTGAATATGAAAATGTTGGAATAATGATGCAGTGAGTTTTCTCGTCTTTTATAATTGTTGAATTCATTCGATTTGGCAAGTATGTTAATACTCAAGAATACTTGAATATTTTCAAGAACAACTACCAACAATTGACTAGTTGTTCTCTTCGGTAAATTGAGTAGACATTTTCAAAAATGAAGACTCGCTTTCTTATACTGCTACATTGATAAAAAAATGACTTTCTAAACACTCATTACAAGAGATGTTCTGTCCTGGACAAAACCCAGATTTAAATCCAATTGAAAATATTTACAGTATAATAAAACGGAAGCTGTCTAAGATGTTTTCCAATGAAGATATATAGTGGAAGACAATTAAAGGGGGGTTAAAAACATTTCTACGGAAAAATATAAGAAACTGACAGCATCCTTAAAAAATTGCTTGATTAAAAAAGATATAGTAAAATCATCCCATATTTAAAAAAAAAGAAAAAAAAAAAAAAAAAAAAAAAAAGAGAAGAGAAAAAAAAAAAAAAAAAAAAAAGACTTAATATATTAACATATTCAAAGTTCTGTTTTGTATTTTCTTTTATAAAACTATAGATACGATACTTTGTTCACCTTTGTAGGCATTTAGCAATTCACTTGTTTCCGACCAGATCACCTGGCATTGTTGTCGTATGTTTATTGCCTGAACACTTGGTCTTAAGGGGACAGTCTCACCAGGCTTTACCCGATTTGCAGGGTTGAGTTGATTGCTCAGCGTCTGAGACACTCCATAAGAGTAATGCCGACGAGTAAAGATTTTTGCCCCTACCGCGGATGAGTCTCGATTCGTGAGCGGTCCCCACAATAAGATGGCCTTGTGTCACATTCTGGCCTGGTAGGATGTCATATACATACCACTAGTGTAGGCATTTTGCGTGGGAGGAGAAAAGGAATAAAGATTATAACCCTGGCAGAATTCTAAAATAAATAAAAATTCATTGCGTCTGTATTTCTTAAGCTAAGTATTTTTTTGTAAAATTCATAGTTTACTAAATAGTTTTTTTTATTTCTATTTACAGCTGCCGGAAACACGTTTACAACTGATAACGACAGACTAAATATTCATTGGTACAGAGCCATAGTCGACGATCACTCACAATAAGGAACTGTTTGTAGTTTGCAAGATTTCTTGCGATGGAGAAACTTTGGCATAAGGCCGGATTCATTAAGCACCTAATGAGAATGTAGGACTTACATGTTAACCACTACTCTAGAAAACATAAGTAGACGATGTGAAAAGTTTGTATCTTTGTTTCTAAAGAAAAAAAACAACAACAAAAAAACCCCAAACAAGCAAACAATGAGTATTCATTTAAAATCGAAATCTCTAATTATGAATTGCTAAACTAGAAAACCTGATGTAGCGACCACGAATTATCTGACATCCCATCGTGTCAGAATATGGTACAAGGTCGTTTTATTGTGGGGGCCGCGTACAAATCGAGACATGCGCAGCAGGTGCAAAAATACTTGGCCCCGTCGGCATTCCTCTTGAGGCGCCTCAGGCACTAAACAATAAACTCAGTCCTGTCGAAGCAAGCAAAGACCTGGAGGGACGACCCACTGAGGCCAAGGTCCCATAGTAAGGCGGCCAACCTGAAAGCATGTCGCGGACCAACCTGATGTGGCAACCAGAATACAGGCTTGAAGTTAACTGACTACCTCGACCTAATGACCGGCGACAACTCGCTGTTTTCCTAATTTGTATAAAACTTAATTAGAAATATAAAGGGAGGCACGAGACAGTTTCGTGAATTATCTTAACAGTGTCATATCTTTTGCTCAGTTGTTACCTTGTTTAATTCCAAAATCCGTCAACTTCATTCTATTTAGGATAGAAGTTTTTAAAATTACCTCAACATGATTTGAACACGCAACCATTTGATCTGTGTTGAAACGTTTTTGCCCCAACAAGTATCACTGACCCTTGAGGTAGCGAATCCGCTTCCAGCTTGTGCGCCAGTTGCTACACTGACATTCTTTAATTTTAGGGTGTATTTCGGAGAATGTTGGTCTTTAAGTCAGTTTCAGTCATTGTCGACCGAGATACTCGTCTTTTGTATGGTTATTATTAAATTAAGTTTAAATAAAATGAAAAACAAAATACGCAAACAAACACACACACACGCACTTCCCTCCAAAAATTAAACTTTCGACACAAAAAAAGCAGTTTCTTTCAATACCAGCCTGCCAGTCTATGGGACAACCCCTTTAGGAAAAAAAAAAAAAAAAAAAAAAAAAAAAGGGGGGCCCCCAAACTATATAACTTACCTTCCAAGCGAAGCTCAGAAATTCCTCTGTCCCAAAACAAGTGATTGATGCTTGAACCCAGATTTTTAAAAAAGTTGAAATTTCGAACTTAATATTTTCAAGACAATCTTTCAACATCAAAATCCTCATTTGTGTTTTGCAAATCTTCATCCTGTCCGTCCAGCTTTTTCATCAATAATTTTAGTATTCTTTTTCTATTAAGAAATTCATGAGAACCTAAATACCAGTTTTTTTTTTAAACTCATAATTTATTTTGTATTAGTCTGACTACTTTCCACACCAAAACTATAACTGTTTCCAACGTTTTGGCCGTTTACCCTCAAGCTTTCTTCTCGTGTATTGAATGTTAAATCTGGTTTCAAGAATCCAATCGGATTCCACTGTAAATTCGCTTCCCAGCCAACGACTAAACCGTTGTAAACAAATAAAAAATAAAGATAAAAAAATAAAAAAGAACTATGAACTTAGTCCATTCGATGCAAAATGAATTACAATAAAATCTGTCAAACAAAAATCAGACAGATACAAAAATACTTGAACATAAAAAAAACAAAACAAAAAAAAACAAAAAAAAACAAGATTATTTGCGCAAATTAACGTCTAGTATTTTAAAGATGTACCACCAGATCTGGATGGTTATTTGTGTATAAACGAGTATTTTGAAAAATACCTTCGCCATTGATATTGAATACCTAATTTTTCCTGCGCCTAAACGCCATACATACCTAACATTGGTTGCTGTATTTATAAATAAAGAGTGCTCAATATCAGTGATAGAGCATATATATTTAAGTTAGGATAGCGTAGATAAAATCAACGTGAGAGACTAACAATTACTAAACCCTGTGGACTATGTTTACATTATCCTATAAATGTATGTGCTGTTGCCATAGCATCTTTAATTCAGAAAAAGCATTCGCTTCTTAGTTGGGTTAATAACTTCAACATTGTGTGCGTGTGCACACACACAAGGATAGGATGAAAAAGTCATACGAAATGTGTTATATCTGCAGTTGATGACCTTTTGACCAATCAGATCTTAGCACAACAACACCACCAGAAGTGTGTGGACCACAAAAAGAGGGCATGTTAAAAAACAAAACAAAAACAAAACAACTCTTTTGGTCATTCCATATTTCTTGGTCAGCACATGGACTTTCAGACGACCCTCTTGTGTGTGTGTGTGTGTGCGCGCGTGTATATATATATATATATATATATATATATATATATATATATATATATATGGGCCGAAAAGTTGTTGGCCCAACCAAGAAGAGAATGCCATTTTTGGATTTTTTAATGGACCTGGGGGTTAAAAGAAACGTGATAAAGTGTGTCACGTGTTTTGAACTGCGACATGAATATATGTAGTAACATGTACGTTTGTTGGTTCCTTATCAAGACCAAAAACTCTTCGGTACCCTCATCTTGCATACATGTAAACTATTCTAATTTAACCAGATTTCTTTTTCATCTTAAACAGAATCAATTTTTCATACTACGAGAGAAAATTAATTAGTTATTGTTAGTTATTTGAAGCAGATGTAAAAAGAAATAATCTTTACGCACATCTTTAAACTGAGTGTCAGGTGATTTTTTTTGATTTTTTACTAAGGGAAATGGATTTCGGGAAATTGCAGTGGTCATATGGTGGATGTAAAAAGTTATACTTATTTATATTTAGCAAGCAGTCAAATTCCTAACATACCAGGATGTACATATGGATATGATTGTATATCATCAAGTCATGCCGAGAGCACGGATTCTATTGACTCACCATCCGACCCTAACGGCCAACACCCTTGGCAGGTCCTCTCTACTGCATCCAGTGTCTGCACAGTCCTTGCTGGTCGGTTAACACAGGAGATTCTAGAAGAACGTGACTTATGAGTTCGTCTTTGCTTATCCTTCAGTGCCCAGAAGGTATTGTTCGTCTTAGATGCTTTGTACGTGGACATACAACTGCTGTTTTGTTGGGTTCTGCTTCCAGGGTTTGTTCAGATACTATGTTGTATACTTGTATAATTCCCATACTTACATATAAAGTCCAAACAAACGTTGATCTTTAAGCATACAGCAGCGACTATTTAAAGAATCATCCGTACATAAACTGAACTTGTAAAATCGATTTTAAAGAAAGAAAATATTAACTCGGTTCGAAGTAAGCTATCTGCAAAATACAAGCTGATAGACAACTAATTATGCTCGGTATTTGGACAGTAAGGAAAGTATAGTATACGGTTTCTTCTCGCTGTAGTCCGATTCCAACCTTGCTGAGGCACTTATTACACGAGAGAGGAAGAAAAGGAGTGACGCTGAGAATGAGGTTATATTTGACTTTTCCACAGCGTACATTCAACCGATCTATGTCTTCGTATAATTCGCTATAGCTGGTGGGTGTACTTAAATACGGACTTGTGTTGCAACAGGTTTCCCCACCCCCAAATTGTACATTTGTAGATATTTGTTGCAGAGAATTTACTTTTGCGTGTGGAGTAACAACTGAGTAGGAATTAATATATCGTCCCATTAGGGCAAATACGGCTAGGTGATCTTCCACACTTTCGTGTGATGGGTATTCTTGAAATGGTCCTTATTCCTTGGTTTTTGTCACAGGCATCAAAAAGGACTCGCTCCACTAATTTTTAACAAAAGGGAATTGGCATTGTCTTCTAATGAGGTCCGTGGAGAATCCACTCATTCTTATTAAGGGAGAACAGACTCATGTCTTTCCAAAGGGTGTTAGTTCCAAGTGAAACACAAACAGCCACAATCAGGATTTGAACTCGTGTCGGTGATTCCATTTCCCTTCAACGTTAACAACCTGTCGGATAACGCACGTAAATACGTATAATATTGCTTATCCGTTTTCACTCAGTTATGGGAAAATAATAGGGCAAGTAGGATTCTTCAGCTTCGGTAATGCAGTCACTCTTGGAGAAAGAAAACCAACAGTATATTTAAAAAAAAAAAAAAAAAAAGTTGGCTCCCTTTTCAATTGCTACTACACTGAGGTGTAGAGTTAGGGCGCTACTTCTTTCCTTGGATTGCTCCACTTGACCCTTGATCAATACTTTATAAATGTTGAGTGTTAAGCAAGGCAGCATCAAGTACCTTTTTTTTTTGAGTCTTTGGTATGACTCGATCAGGGATTGAACCCCGATCTCTCGGCGAACACTAACTGCTTGGCCAATGGACCTGTAAGGTGTGTATATACACACACCAATCCCTCTGCACGAACAGGATGAGACATGGTCAAATTTTAAGCGTAGTTTAACAGATTTAAAAATTCAGAGTTTTCCTTTTCTTAGACTGGTTGCAATACCGAGGTTGAAGAGCCCAATTTTCATATCATTCAAAGCGTATTTGCGCCACATTAAATGCAAACAGCCTCGTCCACATACATATGTATTTTCACATACACACGCATACATATGAAAATGCATAGAGATGACAAAGCTCAAGGTCTTCGGTGGGGGGGGATGATTTTCTTTGTTGAAATATTTGCAAACATTAAACGTTTCAGTTTTCATACCTTCATCAGAGCGTGTAGATTACTAAATAAAACGAAAGAGATGACAAGAGTTTAAAAAAAAAAAAAAAAAAATTTCTACTTGTAGCGTTGTGTTTCGAATTTGTGAAATGCAACTTGCGTTCCAAAATTTCTCAAATAATTTCATATATCTATTCATCAAATCAATCAACGTTTATATTATTTTGTTCGTATCTATCTTCATTAATATTCAATGTCATATCTATCAACGAATTTTACGAGTACATAAGAGATTTTGAAAGCGCAGACATAACGATCGGTTTAAACAATTTAGATACTAATCTCAACATTAATTTTGAAAAATTCCAAGATGTTAGCTTACATACAAAATAAAATAAAATGCTGGAAAATTGTATCAAATATCATTTCAAAATACAATACGATCAAACAGAGACGAACTTCTTTTTTAATGCGTTTCCTTATTTGCTCAGATTAGCGCTGAAAAAAGTTACAAAATCCCTAAAAAAAAAAAAAAAAAAAAAAAAAAAAAATCTGTTTCACCATCTATTGATATTTATAAAGATAGATAAACAGTTGAATTCAACTGACTGAAATTGAAAGATCAATTTTGATAAACAAAAACACAGTATTTATTGCAACCCACTCTCCGACAGCCAGAAATAGCGCTGATCAGAAATAAAAAATAAGCTCTAGATGAGGCTCGAACTCACCACCCTTTCACCTCAAGAAAGTCTGGCTTATCGTACCAATTGCAGGAGTGTGTTTCGATCGTGGTGTTATGGTTAGCGTCGTAAGAAATGGACACTGACTAACGTTCGAATTCTGGACGAGGCGGTTTACATTTCCCATTGTGCTAATACCTTTGAGAAAGGTATGCATCCAACTATTCTCCCTCAAGCTATCGATAAATAGTAGGGCAGACTGAACTCTTTAAACTTAGTATAGCAACCGTTCTTAGAGAATAAAAACTGAATTCCAACTTAAAAAAAAAAAAAAAAAAAAAAAAAAAAAAAAAAAAAAAAGAAAAAAAAATCTTGGGTCATATCCTGCTCGTGCGGAGGGTTTGGGTAAATACCAGCAGAATTGGTTAATAGAAATTAAAAGACGAAACCTATTAGCCTAGCTTTTATTCAGTTTCTTGGTCTGTGCGCCATATTTGTTATATTTTTACACTAGTTGGATTAATAGATAAGCATTTATGGTAAGAATTAAGACTAAAAAGCAAGTAAAAAGTAGAACCGAAAGAAAATCCTGGTCAAAATTAAATTATGGTTGGTAGTGCTTCATCTACTGGCAAAAATGAAGAAATGCTATTCCTGCCGATGTTATGATTTAATCTATTAAAAAGAATATTCAAAGTATTGTCAATTTAGCAGCACTCAAGATATCAGTAGTATTAATATCAGTCTTTTTTACAATCGGTATTCCAATGAAGCATGATGAATATCTAGGTGTGAGCAATATAATATATCGATTGACACAGAAGGTGGACGAACGCCATTATGAAAAACAAGATGGCGTTGGTGAAAATGGGCTTGGTAATTGCAAGCAACGTTTCATGGTCTATTTGTTTTGCAACTAAAGTAAGCGACTGGCTGACTGCCGAGTCGTTTTGTTTATATTCCACAATAGACCAATGCTCGTCAGAGGAAACCCAAATTTATCATTGACCTCCTAACACTTCGATTCATTCCGATTGTACAATCAATTTATCGACCCAGAACAACTGGTTTTACCTTGAATATTTTTTTACCACCGTCATAGAATAAATGTCACTAACTAAAAGTATATTCTTTCTTATCAAAAACCATTAACACTACAGCGTTCTTTTTTGTGTTGCGAAGCGCCAAAAATTCCTTGAGAAAAAAAAGCTCGAAACATGTGACGTTAATTTACGAGATCTTTTCGTCTTTAGTTGATTTAGGGTCAACTTTGATTATAAAGATATGAATTCAATGACAGTTCTGTTCCTAATTTACATATTGACCATTGACAGGCGGGTTAGTTAGGATTTCAAAACAGGATATTGTCCCTGTGTAAACAAGGGACAGAAGAAATAAATCACATGAATTGAGAACCAGAAGGAAAAATGTGTGGACGTCCAGAAAATATCTAATGCGGAAGTTTTTCGACCCCAGAATGTCAATCGGAGAGCAGTCAGAAAGCAGAATCAGCTTGGAGGTGGGTAGGTGGCCTTGGGCTGAGAACCAGCTCTGTATCAAAGAAGCAAGAAGTAGGGCTCTGAACATGTGTCTCTCCCATTACAATGTTTTGAATAAAAGGAGTTTATACTTTTATAAACAAGTAGTTAAAAAAAGAAAAAAAAGTTATATATTTTACTTTGAAATTAATGGATTTGTATCCTATTTTGGACTCCTTGCTAAAGAAAGATATGATAATCGCTGTACAGTCAGGCAGATTTAACGCTCCAAAGACCGATTGATTTTTATCCTTAAGGGTTTTTAGACTATTGTCTTCATCTTTATTGTTATTTCCACAACGTTTCGGCCGATATGTCCTCCTGCCTTCAGGTGTCCGTCGAACTCGGGAACCTTGACAGAACTACGTCCTTTATTGAATCCACGGGGGTCACCTGTTCTGATGCCGTTAGCAGGCGACATAGCGTAACGGTTATAGGCGTTGGTTCCCTAAGCTTCTAAGGAGACAATCATCTGGAGATTGCAGACTTGTACCCGATTATGGGTAAGATTCCAATAATTATCGGATTTCAATCAAATTTTCAGTATTTTTTTTTATAAAAGTCAATCACTTGCCGGTTTGTTTAGTTTAGGAAATCATTGAAATATCTGGAGACTAAAAATCATTTTCTTTTCAATAAAGATAAGTCTTCAACCAATACCAAAAATGAAACTAGTAAAAAAACGACTTAAATTTCGGTAATTTTTTTTATTCAATCAAAAAGGTGTTTTTATATATTATATGCGTTTTGTCTGAACCCGGTATTACATAAATACTTACGTTCAAGTAATACCGAAAGCACCGGTTCCCGTTAGATCACCGAAGAGAGACAACAACGAGCCTGGGTGACCACTAAACCAACAGCAGATACAGTAAGTAACCGGAGGCCAATATGCCATATCTAAGCAAAGTTTAGTAAATAACAACTTGGGCGTCCCGCATGGTGTAATGTTTAGCAAGCAAAACTGGTAGGCGATTTCGATTCTCACTAGGTGCCATATAAATACAGCCTTGTGCCACAATGAATCAAATTTTAGATAAAAACTACATAGATTATATCAAACATTCAAAATGATTGGTTTGCAGCTAATATTACAAAAAATTTTTTAACTGAAACGATTATCTAATGTATGATTGAAAGCAGATTTAAAAAAAAAAAAAAAAAATCTTTAGTTTTCCTTTTTTGAAAAAAAATAAATAAAAAAAAAAATAAAATTTTTACCCTGAAGGTAAAATAGTTAGTTCAATTAACTATCAAAGTAAGGTAATTTGCCTAGAGACATTTTCCTACATGGTAGCGAATCAATTTAAGAATTGCTGATTGAAAAAGAAATCTTTAAAAATAGCAAATCAAAGGCGAAATATTAGTTGTCTCGCAAGTAACCCGATTATTTTCTGTTTCTTCAATCCTTGCTGGTTAACAAAAGTATGTTTCATGTTAAACTACACAAAATAGAATTCTCATTTTTCTCTTGTGGATATATAAAACGGAAATATAAATGAAATGTTGAAAAAAAAAAAAAAAAAAAAAAAAAAAAAAAGTTCCATATTTTGAATATCTTCGATCCAGTAGTTATTCATCCCCACCCCGGGGGGGATTTACGTACATTGAAGGGGTAATTGGGATTACAAATTGGCAAATACAAATTATTGGAATAATGCTCTTTCTAGAGTTAAATATATTTTAAACGATAAACAGGAAATGTAATATATTTCTTGACAAATTTGAGTTTAGGGCTTAACTCTTTGGGCCCGTTACACCGGTAGTACATTTACTCTCCCCTACCCTGATAGTGTGGGTCGGTTAAAAGTACGACCGGTATCGAGATCAAACCCAAACAGCGGAGGGTAAATTTAGGCTCAGAAACTCAGACCGGAAAGAGTTTAAAGAAATCTATCAACGAATTTGGATACTCATGTTTTTTTTTATTTTTTTTATTCATAACTGCTGATTTTGGACTCTTGATAAAAATATTAACTGGAATTATAAATTGGCCGAGAAAAAAAAAAACGTTAATTGCAAGAGTTACGATGCCTTAAAGGCCACAGAAGACCAGTTGATGTAGATCTTTAAGAGCCAATGTATAAGTGTTATTTACCATCATTCTAACCCTGTCATTGTTCAAAAGTAAATTAAAGGCGTCTTCCCTCACATTCTATAAGATTTTGTCCTTTGTTTTAAGTGCGCTCAGGGAATAACAGATGGCCCCCAAACAAGTAATAGGAAACAGAACCATATGCGTCTTTAAAAACTGAAAGGGTTAGGCATAATCTTAAGATTCTTGTTCCTTGAAGGGGATCCACTGGAGGACTTGTGTGTAATGACAACGAAGGGATGACTCGACGTTCTTCAGTGCTTCTGAATTGGGGCCTCATCACCGGAAGCAGTTTAATATCATACACAGGACACTTGCAAAGTTTTAATGCTTTTCACAACTCAACAGAATCAGCGATATTTAATTTCGGTTCTTTCAACGGGATTTAACCATAAAGTCAACATCATATATGCATTGGTTAAGAAAAAGAAACACGTAATGATACTCGTATATATTGATGCAATACTATATACAAGACTTTATTTTATCTGATGGGTTTGGTTGTTTAATGGCATATCAACCTTTGTAAGGTTATTTAATGCCAAAGCCATTCTCCTAGAATAACAGTAGTGGTACTATTTAACCAATAGTTGGGAGGATAAGGGGGTTTACACCTTTCCCAAGAGTATTTGTCCGAAAGTGAACATAATAGCGCGACTGGATTTCGAACTCGCTTACTACGATTCCGCAGTCCATCGCATCACAAGGACACCCCCTATTTTATCTGAGTGTGGGCAGAAAAGATCATGCCGTATCTGCTGCTGATTTGTTTGACTAGAAGTATCCGAGCACTGCAACTCCGATTGAAGAGGTGTGCCGATCGCAAAAGTGTGTGAGTAGGGGTGGGGAGACTATGTTCAAAAGTAAACGTTATTTAATCATATCCATAATAGTATCTTATGCGAACTTTTCAAACGGCTCACGTACAAAGTAAACAGAGGTTTTGCTTTGTTTAGCATAAGACTATATAGCCCAATTTAAAACTACAGTCAAAGTAACACATATCTAAAAGTTTGACCTTATTTTTCCAAAGAGGATAAGGAGCAACGAAGAGAAGCTTTGGTTAACAAACCTGGCTTTTGCCAGTTTACCAAAACTTTTCTCGTTCCTCAATGATACCGGCATGGAAAAAAAAAATAATAATCTGACTTTTGGTTACCGTAACCACTCTTTTAACCTGGAACTGAAGTAAAAAAAATAAAGCAGAAAAAAAGATACGAACTAGCTGAAATTAATAATTTACCAAGCTTTTTGCTTAGATGTGGCACAAGGTTGTATTGATGGGGACTTTCACTGTGAATCAAACTCACTCGTGAAGGTTTATTAGTCTAGCTTGCTAACCATTACATCACCAGAGGCAACCAATTAGCTGAAAATAGTGACAAGAGATAAACGTATTATTAAGTGTATATGGATATGGAGTTTTGAAAGAATTCTTTTTTTGCTTTGTGGTACTCAAGAAAATGTATCAATTTTATAGACGAACTTATTCTTTGTCCCTAAAAGACAACAATTGAAAACTTCTCTAATCGAAGAAAATAGGATCCCAAAGTCGAGAATAAAGTTTGTATGCAATTAAGAGCCCAAGTTAAATTTTCTTCAGTTGAATGTTTTTTAAAAAAAAAAAAAAAAAAAAAGTAAGCAAACTTCACATTTAAAATCTGATATCAATTCGAGTGCTAATGCCTTTGCAGTTAGAAAAAGAGGGAAAAGTATTATCTCAATCCCATAATAGTTATTTCGAGTGCATTTTATATATATATATATATATATATATATATATAGTACTTGTCCAAAACATCTGAGGAAACGTAAGTGGTAATATACAAAAAAAATTATAGAAAAAGATTTATTACTTACATTAACCATCCAGATAAGAGTAAGTTTCAGACATTTCGTTCGTGCTTTTCTTCTAAAACAGTAACGTTTTAGTCTCCAAAATGATAAATCAGCAATTGGCCTTAAGTCGCAATCTTCTTGGTGGTTAGAGAGGAACAGGTATATGTCGCGCACCCAACCGAACGGGTGAGTGTGGTACAAGGCCTTTTTAAGGTGACTCCCGGTGCAGGACCGTAGCCTACATACGCCCTGGATTCCCCAAAATGCCTCGGGTCTCGTCAACATTCCCCTAAAAAGGGGCACCTCAGGCGCCAGGCAATAAACCTATCCTCTCTGAGGAGGGTTAGAGCCTTGGGGACGGCTCCCTGAGGGTCGAGGAGCGCCGGTCTGAGCTCTCATGACATGAATGCAGGCTTCTTGAAATCCATGCCAGATGGCCTCGACCGACCGTAACCAAAACACACACGACCTGATCCGTATACCTGTGAACACGGCCAGTCGAGGTGTGTCCAAACCCAGGAGATGCTGCATTTCACATCCGTGGTTGGCTAGGAACGGTCTAAAAATAATATCGCAGGTGAGATATTTATTCGACTTCTTAGTCAGATTTTTATATGACGTCATTTTATAGTTGGCGAGGGGCACGCTCCTAGCGAAGCTCTTTTGTGTCCTGTGGTGGGGCGCTCTCGACCGGCTGTGGTTGCGTGCTGCACGGTTCGGTCGGGTGTGTTCCACCACTGGATACATCACCTCTGGCCTCAGGGGGCCTTCCCCCCAGGCTTTAACCCTCTTCGGAGGGGTTGGGTTTATCGCCCGGCGCCTGAGGCGCCCCGAAAAGGGGAATGCCGACGGGGTCCGAGGCATTTTTGGAACTGCCTATCGCGTTGGGCTACGGCCCTGCGACAGGACCCACCTTAAACACGGCCTTGTGCCATATTCGTACGTTGGTGGGACGTAGGATAAATACAGCACGCTTGAATCGAGGCGCAAGCGAAGCTACCACAAAAAAAAAAAAGGATGAATCGCCTCGGCATTCTCTGTTTTGGGGCGCCTCGGGCGCCAAGCGATAAACTCAGGTATTGCTTGGTAAGGGACCCTGGAACCAGGCGGTGGCCCCCAGAAAACTAAGGGGCAAGCTCGAGGTATTAAGGCGTATAAAATTCTGCATTGTATATTATAAATCACTAAGAAATCGTATTTGGGATGAATAAGTTGTTTTATTTTCAAATGTATAAAACGCAATCCTATGTATAATTTGATAGAGAAATCAATAAAACAAAAATAAGTGTCATCTTTTCATATGCTTTCTTATTTAGTTTCGTTAGTCTTTTTAATTTAATATATTTCATTACATTAGAACTAAAATACTTGCACCCGGAGCAGGCATGGTGTATGTATGAATAACGATTCGAATATTCTCTCTCTCTCTATATATATTATATATATATATATATATATATATATATATATATATATATATATATATATATATATATATATATGCAAGTATAACAAGCACTTTGTAACGAAGCACCTAGTTGGGATGAAATGGTTCGCAGACCGATTACAAACGAGTTCGATCTCTACTGAGTGCCCCATATTTAGGGAATTGGGTGTGATTTAATGGTCTGTGAGCTTGGTTAGTATAACATTATTCGTGAGAGTCTCCTTGGTTGTACCATACTAACCTTGTCCCAGATTAAGGTTGGTTTGGTTTCTTTGTTTAATGGCATACCAACCTTCGTGGAATATTTAATACCAATGTCGTCCGTGTAGAAAAACAGCATACTATTTAATCCACAGCTGTAAAGATAAAGGGGTTCGTACCTTCTCCAAGGTTATTAGTCCGAAAGTAAACGTAATAGCGCGACTGGAATTCGAACTCCCTTATAACAAACCATCACATTGGCCATTACGCCACGGAGACCCCCCTCTCCCCCCAAAAATTAATATTAGTCTATGACGGAAGTAATATAGTATGATAATTAGGCTGGTTTTAACAATGTGTTCTTACTCTTTTATTAGCAATATGCAAAAGTTTACAGCGTTTTTATTTATATGAAAAAAAAATTTTTTTTTACCGTATTCACTTTTTTAAATCAAGGGTGTTGGGATCTTTAACACACGCCCAAAATAATCAGTTGTACTCTTTAGTACAAAGAAACTAAAAAAAGAAACTATATCTCATTTCCATTCGCTTAATAATTGTACGATGATCACACCCTATTTATGACAGCTTTTATATGTATTTCTTAAAAACTGCTCGTAAAATCTGCGATTCTTTCTTATAATAAACATCCGCGAATGCCCTTATGAGCTCATATTATATACAGGAAATCGGTGCCTTGTATCATTACTCACTGACAAGGAGACAGTCATGTGACGGCCGGCAACAGAAAGAAAACGTACATGTAGACACAAGATGACTGCTGCTACGCTCTGAATAAGACAGACGTGAAAGTGCAGGCAAAAGTATCTAAGTGTGTCGAAGTGATGAACAGAAGAAAGTGGTGAAATGGAAACTGTGTATGTGTGCGAGAGAGAGAGAGAGAGAGAGAGAGAGAGACGATTAATGTCGTACGACTTGCCTATCAGAGATAATTTAGACGTATAAATACTAAAACAGATCAAGAGCAGATACATCGTTCAAATCCTCGGATTAAGTTTGCGTTGCCCATCTCTTTGTATTGGCTCATTCGATAAAGATAGTTCTTTTAAGCTCCTACGGCGTGGATTAACGTTGGATTGCTTTTCATGCAAGAGTATCTGTAGAAATTTAACAGTCTCTTTCCAGTTATAAAGAGTATTGAAAAGTTCTCGGCCAGTCGAAAAAGTGAATGGCCAAAACCATATAACGTACAAGCTATTCTGCATGTTCAATACACGTGTCACGTTGTTGCTCGAATTTAACTCCCTTTCCTTCAAAATTCCTCTTTAGTAGGACCGAGAACTTTTAACATGTATGTGTGTGTGTGAAGAAATGAGAAAAAAAAATTAGAATGATTCAAAATTGATGAATTTATTATGAAAGTCAACGTTAAACGTTTCGAGTTTGATAACCTTCTTTAGAACTTTAAAATCATGAAAAATGTTGTTTCAACAGTGATGGATGTTTGTTGAAATAACAGCATTTTAAAGTCTTGAAGAAGGTTATTAAACTGAAACGCTTAACGTTGACTTTCATATCAAATTCAGATTATTCTGTTTTTCTACTTTATTCATACGGTCGGGTTTAATTTCCATATTTACTTATAGATAAATATGTGTATGTGTGTAAAATGGAAGTGCTCGTGTTGTGATGGTTATCGTCGTACGAAATGGATATGGCGAGCAGAGTTCAAGTCATGGACGAGATTATTTGGATTTCATATAGAGCCAATACTTTCAGGAAAGGTATGCCTCCAACAATTTTTTCTCAAGCTATGAGGAAATAGTAGGGCAGACTGAGCTCTTCAACCTTGGTATGCCACTTACTCAAAGAGAAGGAAGACTAAATCTAAACCTGTTAGGCTTCAGTTAAAAAATTGACCTTGTGTTGTATCCTGCTCGTGCATATATATATATATATATATATATATACGCCCCCCTCCCGGAGATTGAGCACTCTGGCGAAGGAATTACCAGCTGCCACCCGCGTAATGCAAAGCTCTTCTAACGAATTGGTCACTCTGGTATCCGATAGCGCAAAAATGTAAACAAACGAAAGCTAATACAAATGCGTTATAATTCCTGTGCTGATGTATGTCACCGAAATGGATGAGCAGTTAGAGACCTAGTCTAGCGTTTCGATCCTGCTTGAACCATTCTGCGTATCTAACCACACTGAAGAGTTGTGATACAACGAAACAGTCCGTCTGTGGATGACTATATATATATATATATATCCCCTTAAACGTTAAAATTCTTTAATCTCAAAAGCAGGAACTTTATGCGTTGATAAGTCGTTTTAAATTGTTTTCCCTCTGCACCCTATTTCATTTTAACAGCTTTTTGTTCTATTCATACGGTCTTGTGAAGGTTTGCTTGTCTAGCTTACAAACCATTACACCACTCAAGCTGCCCTTATTCAGAGTGGATTTCTTGCGTACCTGTGAAAGTACCGATATAAGTAATATGTATGATCTTTTACCTTCCATCGATCGGACGCAGGTGCCAAATAACTTGAATTGAAGTCTTTGCGACGATGAAAAGTTTACAGAGTCCATTTGTCTGGTATTTCACAATGAATTTCTTTGTCACGCACGTTTTTTTTTAAGCCGCAGTGAATTTGAAGATTTTATTTGTGTCAGAATCAGAATTTCTTTTCTTGTAAAACACTGCCAACAAATGGTATTGATTTTACGCGGTCTTCTCTTCATATATTAGTTTTAAAAATATAAGAACTTAAAAAAAAAAAATTGATGCGGCACAAAGCCAAGAACGTATAAGTCTTCATTGTTGCCGAACTCTTCAATCTTGAAACGTAAATTTACTCAGATCTGGCAACATACATTTCAGGGGAGTCCCCGTGGGGTAATGGCTTACGGGCTGAAATGCGACATTGTGGAAACATAAATTTCTCCACAAATATTTATTACTCTCTCTGTTCTAAAAGTTGTTACATTTAATTATAAAACTTCACACATTAAATACAATGGCTATTATGGAATACAGATACTCGATATTTATTATTTCGCAATAAATAACTTAACTCGCTAAGACTAGTACAATGTCAAATAGTGGAAAGGAAGGTTTCAATCTGGGAAGAGCTTACCTAACTTTAAAGACAGCGTTCGTACTTTTGGCATATCAATATATATTATATTTTAATACATAAATGTGGCATAAGGACTAAAATTGTGGGGACGAAGGAGATTTATCATTAACTTAACTAGTTAAAAAATATTGACCCAAATATACCATTATATTCCTTTTGGGCAACTCACGTGGTGTAATCGTCAGCAACAAAGATTAGCAGACCATAGCTAGTAAGTTCGATTCTCACTGGGTGCTCCGTTCTTCCGGTTCGGTCTCGGTTTTTTTGTTTAATAGCATATTCGCCTTCGGAGCGAGAATTTCTAATGGCAAGATAGCTACCGTGCTGGACTGCGACATCGTAGTAAGCGAGTTCGAACTCCATTCGCCCTATTATGTTCACTTTCGGATTAATACTCTTGGGAAATGTATGAGTCTCCTAATACTCCTTACAATGGGTTAAATAATGATACAACTGGTCTTCTATAAAGATGGCTCTGGCATTGAATGACCCACTGAAGGTTTATAGTAATTTACAAAGCTCTTTGCTTCGATGTGGCACAAGGCCGAATGGGGCACCCAATGAGACTCGAACTCACTCGTGTAGGTTTGCTAGTCTATCTTGCTAACCGGTACACCACCAGAGGTGCCCCCACTGAAGGTTTATATGTCATTAAACAAAGAAGCCGAGGCCATTATCAACTTTCATTCATTATTTAATGTCCAGTATTGAACATTAAGAAATAACGAATTCTTACGAATAAAAGATGATAATCAATATGAACCCCACTCACGAACTAACATGGCATAAACTTGGTTTATCTGATTCAAACACCAACCAATGGAGTTATATTTTTAACAAAATGCAACAACTCGCGTATTTATATATACATATGTGTGTAAGCGTAGAGTACAAGTTTATACAAGCGTATATATATATATGATGTACAAGTTTAAATGTTCACGCGGAGAATGCTTCTTCATAGGCATAACGATTATCACTCTGTCGAGACCTTTAATAGTTCACCTATCTAACACTAGTTCCATCTCTCAACACCTCAACACACATTGGTGCTCCTCCCCCAAATACAGAAAAATTCTAACTGAAAACACCTTCATATCACACCCACACACACACACACACACACACACACACAAATGAAAATAAAAACTCCAAATTTTTGAAACTCTATGTAAAGATTAATAAAACTTTCTAAAACAAGATCAACTTCTAACATAGCCGCCAGATTTCAAAATGTTTCGATTCTTTCTCTTATCTCTAATAAAGTTCTTTCCTTGTGTAAATTTACATCCCACTAGTTCTTCGTCCAACTCTTTATATAAATGTATATGACTCGTTGTTGAGTTAGTCATTTCATTGTTCGTTCCTCGATGGATGAATCCAGTTGAGGCTGAAAGAACTTGGGGAAAATACTGCGCTTCTTGAATTCATTTCTAGCAGTCAAACAGCCCCTACAAAAACTCGAACAGATCAACGATAAAATAGGCAGAAACAAGGTGTATGTCGTATTTAACCAAACATGTTTAAAACAGAACATTCAATACATACACCTTTATATATATATATATATATATATATATATATATATATGAGAGAGAGAGAGATCAGTGGTTATCTTATAGTGCAGTCATGATTAAAAATCTGATCTCGTAAATAAATAGTGGGGAGTTCGATACTCACTGATTACACCATGCCAGTAATCTTGTATTAAAAATCAAACTAAGCTTAAGTTAAACAGCGATGAGCAAGCTCAGTACTTAGTTGGATGACCACAAGTCACAGCAGCAACTGCAAGCAATCAGAGGCCCATGTGCTAGACTAAACAAAGCTTTGTAATATGCAAAGATTGACTGAAAATATCATAAGCTAACCAAGATACTTTCATGGAATGTAACCAAATGAGATTTTTTTTCAACATAGTCCCCCTAACATAACACTTTTTCCGTGTTGCAGTGCTTGGATCCCATTGATAAAAAAAGTCATCATTAGCTGATATGGTATCAGCTGATGAACTTTTCTGGACATCACGTCGTGGTTTCATGATTAGTTAGCTAATCTTACAGCCCAATTAATAGTAAGTAGAGAGTTTGACCCTCATTAGTGCCACATACTTTTGACATTGTTTCATGATCTTAGCTATGTTTAGCATTTTATGGAGTGGCACCTCACGTGGTTCAATGTTTAACAAATTAGGCTAACAGATTATTATTAGGGACTTTGATTCTTACTGGGTGCTCCATATTTCTGGCTTTGTGCCAAACTAAGCAAAGATTAGTAAATGCCTACTACTGAATTGTAAGTTCGATCCTCTGTAAGTGTTCCGTACTTGCGAACGCGTGCAAAATGTTGGTTATGCTTCGGGTTTTTTTTCTCACGAATGTAGACTGTAACACATGGTCAGTTAAACGTAGGTGTATACATGCGTCCGCATTAGTCAGAATAGAAATTGTCCAGACCCCGTGAACAATGCCATAAAGATGTCAGACTACTTCAGTGTTTATGTTTTTTTTTTTTTTCTCAGGGTTCTGCTTGTAGACAAGAACACATCCGAGAAGAAGGGACAGATATTACGCTCGGATCCTAACCAGGTCTTATTAGCTACGCATACACAGAGGGCCAAGGAAAGAAAATATATACATGTATAATTTCATCCTTTTTGACAGGTATTATTTCAGTAGTAAAATAACAAGATAGATAGGAACTTATATTGATAGGAACTCTCAGCTGTTCCATATTACAATCTCAAATATAGGCTAACATTTATGATATAGATTTTCAAGAGAGAAAAGAATTTTCCCAATTGAAAAACATACACACATATACATGTGTTTGCGTGTTTTTTTCTGTATGGAAGTGCATATATATATATATATATATATATATATATATATATTATGTATATATATACATACATACGTGTGTGTGTCCAAGAAAAAACATTATAAAGAATGTGATATTGTTTCTGGAAGAAAAATAATGCATCCTAAGACATAATAGAAACAAATTGTTGAACAAAAGCGAATTAATATCTAAGTGTTAACAAGTTTCTCCTATGTCATCAACCAGCTAATTCTGATTAACTCCATAATTCATTCTCCAATATTTTAGACCTCCAGGGGAAAGAATTTTTTTCAAGTTAAAAAGGCTAACTGAAATATTTTTTGTAAATGTCACGTGTACTAACACTTTATTACGTAACTATATATTACGATGTATAAAGACTTAACCATTTTTTCACATTTTCGTCTGAAGATTATGTAAAACACATGAAGCAAAACACTTATAGTGTCAATAATTCTACTATTGATAAGTTTTATACCTTCTCGGCCTGGATGGCATCGAGCAATCTTTTTCTACAAAAACTTATTTGGAGTTCTGGCTAGAGGGTAGAGTGTTCGCCAATGGTCCGGAAGATCTGGGTTCAATCCCAGGTTGCGTCATACTAATAACTTTAAAAATGGTATTTGATACTTCCTTGCTTAACTCTCAGCAATATAAGGTACGTATTAAGGGTAAAAAGGGGCAATCCAGGAAAAGGAGTAGCGCCCTCCCCTGCGCCTTGGTGTAGTAGCTATTGAAAAGGGAGCCTTCTGGTCGCCCTCGACTACGGTCGCCAACTTTAATTACTTTATATATGTATGTATGTATGTATGTATGTATGTACACAAGCATTTTCTCTTTTAAACATTTTTGATAGCTCCAGTTGGGGTCGAAAGTATTTGGGGAAAATATATCGCCTTTATAAGTTCATTCCATCCAAAAATCAAACGACCCACATGAAAACTTTAACGGATCAAACATAGAATAGACAGACATGAGTATTTCTATAACTCAGGTGGTGTAAAAAAATAACCAAACAAACTGATAATGCAATTTGTAAATAAAAGATATATTACAAACCGATATCTGGAAAAATATATAAAAAAAGAAAAAGCTAAAACATCCGTACTGCTTGAAAATAATCAACCTGTACTAGCCAAAAGAAAAAAAATAACGACAGAATTACCCAAGCTAATACGCTATGTATAATCCGAGAAAAAAATCTAGGGGGTTGGAGTATCCAATTTGAGTGCTCAGTGCCAACGGCTAGGGATTAAGAATACATCAAAACTGAACGTGCAGAGCCAAAAAATGTTTATATAAAAAGAAAAAGAAAAAATTCAATTCTTTGGTGTCATTATAAATTAATTTCAGATCTATGATGACCCTAGACCTAAAATAAATTCATAATGACTCCAAAGAATTGAATCATATATATATATATATATGAGTGTGTGTGTGTGTGTGTGTGTATAAACATGATTTAGCATTAAATATCTAAGGGTCTATATACCATAAAACACCAACCAGATAACGTACTATTTGTATTCGATCACTAAACAAAAAGTATTTAAATCCTGTATGTTTGCTTGTAATATCCTCTCCTCTGATGCATGTGAAAAAACGAGACTCAGAGTTACGGTAAAGAGGCACGGAGCTCTAGTATAAGTAGTTTCTTTTTTAACACGCTTTACCGTTATAGCATTAAGGCCTTCTTGATTTTTTTTCAAAACAAGTTGTTCTTAACTTATTTTTAAAGAGAGCAGTTTAGTTAGTTTGGTAGTGTTTTGTAGCAAATCAACCTTTGCGGGTTATTTGATGCCAAACTCAGTTTATATTACTCGTAAACGAATAGTCGGTAATATGATATTTAAACGAGCCAAAGCTCAATTGTTTGGATACAGTTAAATGGTATAAAAACTCTAACTCACAGATGAGATCATTACCCATCTGCAGAGATACCGTCGGTGTATCCTACAGCCCAAGCAGACTGGGCTGGAGCTGCTTGTTCATATATATATATATATACATATATATATATATCATCATCATCATGTCATGCCGCCAGCACGGATATCCCTGACCCTCTCTCGCCACTTCTCCCAATTATTCATCGCCTCTGGCAGGTCTTCAGGGTTACATCCTGTGTCCTCACATAGCTGCTGTATGCAAGTTCGAGCTGGTCGTCCTGCTTTTGCTTGGCCATATGTGGGGGTCCATAAGAGTACATCACTTATAAGCTCGTCCTTGCTTCTCCAGCAGTGTCCTGCGTGTCTGGTTCGTCTAACTTGTATAGTTTTCGTGATGGGAGGCAAGTGGCCGTATAGTTGGTGTCTTGTGTACAAAAAAAAGTTATATAAATTATGAATATTCATTAAGTATTAGTTCGATAAAACAAAACAACACACACATACTATATATATAGATATATCAAACGAAGTATGTGTGTTCTTTTACACACACACACACACACACACACACATATATATATATTGCACCCTTGCTTCATGATAGTTTCTTGTCTACTTTGTCGTTGGTCTGATGAGTGCATATGCGAGAAACTGACAGTCACTAAGAGCCGTTGATTTTGTGTCTTATATAATTCTGTGATATAACCAAAGTAATGGTTAAAGCTATGGACTGCGAAATCGTAGTACGCGAGTTCGTACTCCAGTCGTGCTATTACGTTCACTTTCGGGCAAATACCCTTGGGAAAGGTGTGAACCCCCTTATCCTCCCAGCTATGGGTTAAATAGTACCACTACTGTTCTTCTAGGAGAATGGCTTTGGCATTAAATAACCTAAAAAGAGTTGATATGCCATTAAACAAAGAAACGAAACGAAACCAAACCAAACCAATGTAACAGTAAGAACTAAAAAATTGTTCATTACTCGGTTGGGTAGAGCAAATATTATCTATAACGCAGCATTTTGCTTTAAAAATATTCCCAAAAGGCGATCCTTCCAATGGGAATGAGGCAAGTATGTATCTGCCAACCCTACCGCATTGGCAGGATGTGACACAAGGTCAATTTTTAAGGGGAATTTAACAGGTTTGAGTTAAGAATATTCCTTCTTCTAAACTGATTGCTTAACTAAGACTAAAGAATCTATTTAGCCATAGCTGGAGAGAGAATATTTGGATTCATACTTTTCCCAAGGGTATTAGTGCTATGTAAAATGCACCCAACCTCTTGCAGGATTTGAACCCCTGGCGCCGTGTCCATATCCTACGACGGTAACCATTACACCACGGACACCTCCTACAGTTTCCGTTGCAAATTCGAAAATGTAGAAAAAAAAATGATAAACGCTGTTTGAACCTGACTTTCAATAATTTGAATTTGCCTATTTTTCAGTTCCTGTTAAAGTCATAAAAACATAGAAATAAACGCAATGCTTCTCGAAAGAATAGAAAAGAGGCGGTTGGGATTTACAACTGACCCACCACCAACATTATTTGTTTATGTATGTAACACTGATTCGTTTGTGCCATTAATTAAGTTTTGAAATTACCAGCATTGGATTTTTCTCTATAGTAACGACTACATGAACCGATATAAAACTGAACGTCTATAGAGGAATGGCAAAAAAAGAAGGGATCCCATACAGATCAAGTGGTGAGGCTCCCTCACCACTTGATGCAGTTTAATGCCATACCTCGGACACCCTACCAGTATGTCATGGGTCAGTGTGTGCCCATTATTACCCTTATCATATAGACCATGAGAAAATTTAGCGGTCAGAATTATCATTCAGTTGCAAAAAGGGCTGGAAGTTGCTTTATTCTTTAAGAGCATTTTAAGAGTTTGGCGCTCATAAAAGTCTCGTTTTAATGGTTTGGTTTTATGGCATATCAACTATTGTAGGTTATTTAATGCTAAATCTTGTTTCTACGTATACATCAAATGTATGATTTGTAAACACATTTTTTGATAACGTTTTTTAAACGAGCCAAAGCCAATTCTTTTGCGCCAGTACCAATAATTCAGTTTTTGCTCACAGTTAAAGTGCTTCATAATTCTATTCAACATTACTTATTCGTTTGCACACAGTTAAATGGTTCCAAGTATTGCTATGTATCACCAACAATTAGATATCAGTCATTTGTTTACGCACAGTTAAATAAGTAGTTCTACGTCTAATAATTCAATTTAGCATTAGTCATTTGCTTGCACTTAGTTTAAGTGTCAAACAGATCTATTTCAAGCAATTTAGTTTAGCCTAAGTACACAGTTTAGTTGTATTTGGCCTACAGATAGGAGCCAATCAGGTACTACCACTCCGGGCCTGGGTAGATCTGGGAGCAATAGTAATGAAGGGGTACTCTGCATTCCCCAAAGCTCTAGTATGACTAGAGCCTCGCCATCAGATTGTTTAGTGTCATATACAGGACACTCGTTTTTTTTTGGGTGGGGGAACTTACAGAAACTGCAGAGATGCAGTCGGTCTATTCTATTATCCCAGTCGACTGGGCTTTCGCTGCTGTATTTCTAGGTTAAGGTTAAATACATACAAAAATAATGAGAATTTCAGTAGTTGTAGTAATAATAGCAACAACCACTTCAGATGCTGAAACCAGATTTAATCATCGTAAACAAAGAAAAAAGATCTGTCAGATTACAGGTCGTACAGTAGATCATATACTGAACGGAATGATGAACGAGATATCTCAACGTTGACAGAAATTTTAGAAAGATTGTGGTATATAAAGTTATCAGTCATTTCTCATTACCGATGGACTTGAAACAGTTCGTGAAAAGCTTTGCAAAATGATAAGAGTATTTTTTTTTTATCTGAAGGAACTTTGAATCTATCGAAATGAGAGCGTTAGTAAAATCAACAAGAACTTGAAAAAGAATGCTGGTATGCTGAGAAGGCTTGCTGTCACTTGATCTCCTCGATGCAGTATTGGTAGGAAAACTCAAACACTACATAATCAACAAGAAAGTGTATGCGTTTTCTTGTTCTTCTTGCATCTTTGCTGCGAGACTCTTTTGCGCTTTTGAGAAGGACGTGTTTACCGATTGTCGTTAAGACGGTCACCAAACAAAAACTATTGCATTTACTCACATAGTTTCTTCGCACGAGTGCCGTCATCGAGACGCTGTAGGTATAGGTAGGCAGCTGTTTTCCAAAGCCGAGGTGTTGTCACATGAATCAGAACTTCCCGTAATTGTACTAGAGGAAGTTGGTATCTGAAGAGCATACAAACAGACAATGTCACAGGGAAGAGATATAAGATTGCATGCTTTGTAAGAGTGATATTAAGAGGAAAATAAGATAAAAATTGAGAATGGTATGATGACAGGATGATTGGTAAGTAGATACAAGTAAAGATATTTATAGACGCAGAATTTTCTTACTTACCTTTGCCTAACCACAAGAATGTGGAACTAAGAGAAGATCGAACCCACTCCACAGTAATTGCCATCTTGACCTGGAGACGAATTAAGTACGAAAGGGTTCTGAAAACTTCTTTCAATCATACATCCTAGATGCATCAGGGAGGTCTTCAGTGATGCACTGTCTTCATCGCCGATTTCGGGATATTTCTGCATCATATCGGCTCCGACAGTAACCCCGGCATGACTCTGGAAGAGCCAAGCCACCTCCATAATCGCGACGTGCTACGCTCGTGCCTCTACCAAAGCAAAAAAAAAAAAAATACCAATAAGGCCGGACTTCAGCCGTTCTTATAGCCTAACCAGAAAGGGAATGACTAAGAGCCATGAATCATACATGTTATCTCACTTATTAGTCCTGTAGTTCAACACACTTGACACATCCTTTACTAAATTTCTTTAACCTTTCAAAAATAAATAATTTAAGCCAATCATTTTAGCTTTGGTTCGACCAAGAAATTTTCAGACCCTCAACGAAAAAACGCTGAGATAGCAATACGGGAAACTATCTAAATTGTGTGCAAACAAAGGATCAATATCAAATAGAATTATTACTGTTAAATAGCAATACCTGAAACCATTTAACTATGTGCAAAAAAAAATGGGTTCTAACAACTTGTTTTAAGGTTGACATACCATAAAACCCAACCAACCAACAACTCGTTTAAGAATAAAACTAACAACAAATTATATATATATATACATATATATATATCAGGGGTGGAGACGGGACTAAAGCTACTCGTGCCCGGCACGACCAATAACTCGGTCAATGTTATTCAAAATTTCAAGCAAACATACTTAGTCTGATCTCAATTAAATTACGTATTTATTTAAGTTTCGATAACTAAGTAGCCATAAATATATTTGGGAATAATACAACGATGCTGTTTTAAACGGATGGTCTTTGTCCGGCCACCGTCAGATTCATTGAACATCCCATAAAATCGGCTATAATGTTGAACACGCGCTATCCGTGCCGAGCACTAGACCATCATAATAACAGTAATGTTAGAGAAATCCGCTTTTGGCTGTAGCCAATAGCAAGAGCAACTCAAACACCGTGCTCAAAAATCTTAGCACATTCTAAGGGAGAGGGAGAGAGAGAGAGAGAGAGAGAGAGAGAGAGAGGGGGGGGATAGCAGATTATTGCCGTCGCCGACGTCATCATCATCGCTATGGTAAATGTTGGTTAAACGGCGTGTTTTAATTCGTTTTTTCACTAACAGATCTCTATTTCTTTAATGAATGTTGCATATATTACATTCTGTAACTAAAATTTGTTTATTTGAATACATTTTCAACAAATGATCTTTATTTTAAGCGAAATTGAAACTACTACTGTGTCTGTGTATACTGTCATCAGTTTCTTTATTCTAATAAACATATTTTTCTCGTCGTAGTAATGAACATCTTCTCTTTTCTTCTATACTTTTGAAAGGAAAAAAATTATCTTATCTACTGTATTAACAAGACTACAAATTATATAGTATCTTGATTGTTTACAAAAAAAAAACACCATGAAAGGTACGTTTGTCAATCTGTGCTATACAATGGAGAATCACGCAATAGCAACTATGATGACTTACTTTGGGTCCACGGACCACGGGTTGGGAACTGAAGTTGACAGAGGGCGGGGTGGCACGAGTGGTAAAAATAGGCTAGAGTCGCCACTGATATATATATATATTGAGATCCATCTGATGAGGTTGAATAAGCGAAATAAATTAATTATGGAATAAAATTTCTAATTTTCTTGTTTTTTTTAACCAATATATGTATATTGATATTGAAAATAATTCCTACATGGCCAAGAACGAGTCTACCTAGGTTTCACCAAACGGCTATTTAGGATCGCATCGGCGAAGTGGGTTAGGATAAAGAAATTTTATTGATTAAAAAGACCCTTCACATATACAAAAATTAGCATTAAAAAACACTTTATTCTAGAAACCAGAAAAAAAAAATTATTTCCCTTTTTCTAAGTTAAACAATTTTTATCAATCTTTTTAGCCACTAATTAACCAATTTTTCCTATGTCTGCAAATATCAAATATTTCGGACCTTTGTTTAAGCGATTCCTTCGGTCTATAATATGTAAGTATGGTTAATTTTTCCTCCATAAATATTTTACAATATCTATCCCCACCCCTAATATTTTCTAAATCTTTTTACAATTTCCCATTTTAATGTAGGATCTGTAGCAAATTTGTTTTTGATTTCCTATACGTAATTGGACACACAAGTTTTATGTCTATATATTTCATGTGTGAAGCTACTTTTATGATCGTAATATCTTTGTTTGAGGGGGCCTTGCGTTGAGGCCACATACACCTTTTTTTTTATCATTCCTATTGCTACTGTTACTGCTCGGGTTGAGCACTTCAGCCTTATACACTACACACTCAATTTGACATCTTCCATTGAAGGGGCAGTTTTCTTTCATCACACAGTTACAATTTGAGCGTTCAGTATTTTTGTTTCTCTTAAGCTTTTTTGATGGTTTTGGTTTGTTGGGTTTTATGGCATATCAACCGTTGTAGGTTATTTAACGCCAATTCCATTTTTATTTAAATAATCTGTTCTATTTAAAACAATTCAGTTTAACATGAGTACAAAGTTTGTCAAAAAACATTTCTATTTCAAACTATTCAAGCAGTTATATATAACTATTCAGTTGAGTGTAAGTACAGTTTCAATGTCAAAAACAGTTCAATTTCAAATAATTCAGTTTAGCATAAGCATGCAGTTTAAATGTAAGTACAGTTTAATTGTGAAAAACATTTCTATTTCGAGCTATTCAGTTTAGTCAAGCAGAGCTAATTCAGTTTAGTATAAGTACAGATTTTGTTTACACTCACAGTTAAATGTCAAAACAGTTCTATGTTAAACAATTCAGTTTAGAGTAAATAGTTTCAATGACAAAAACAGTTCTATTTCAAATAATTTAGTTTAGCATAAGCACGCAGTTTAAATGTAAGTACGGTTTGATTGTCAAAAACATTTCTATTTCAAGCTATTCAGTTTACTCAAACAATTCAGTTTAACATTAGTATGCCGTTAGTTCTACTTAACCCATAGATAGGACCCTTATCAGGTGCTACCACTCCGGGCCAGAGTGGACCTGGTAGTAATGGCAATGAAGGGGTACTCCGCATTCCCAAAAGCTTCAGCATTGCTGGAACCTCACCATCAGATTGTTTAGTGTCATATCCAGGACACTCGTTGGCGGGGGGTGTCTTACCCCTCTGCAGAGGTGCAGTCGGTGTATTCTACTGCCCCAGCCGACTGGGCAAAAGCTTTTTTGAGTTGGATCTACTAATCAATGTGGAAATGTTAGGCATACAGTTGTAACTTAATTTCACGCTGTTTTTATTAAATATTTTTTATAAATTACTCGCCTTAGGAAAATTTTTTCCTAATATTTAAAAAAATTCTCTTCCTATTTTTGTGGCTACAGCCATGTTACGAGGTGCATACGATAAGTTTCCAGACTTTTTTCGTATGGGCATTTAAAATTGTTGAATGAACAGCTACAGCAGCAATTGGAATACACCCTACTAAATCCTTATTGTCACAGCTGGTGAATTTCAAAAATGCAATCAGACACTTTAGAAGAACGATATGCAATAACATTCTGTTTTAAACTTGGAAAAAATGCCACGGAAAAGTATGGAATAGTTCAGACTGCTTTTGGAGCATCTTGCATGAATCGAGCATCGGTTTTTGAGTGGCATAAGAGATTCAAAGAAGGCAGGGAATCTGTGAGGGATGATGAGAAGTGTGGGAGGAGTAAGGAAGTCAATACACCACAGTTGATTGGCTAAAGGGTTAGGGTTACTATGTTGAGGTTTTAAGGGAGTTCAGGAAGAGATTCCGTCGGAAGAGGTCAGCACTCTTCAAATCGGGTCAGTGGCATTTCCACCAGGACAATACACCAGTCCACAACTCCTTCCTTATCACAGACTATTTGACCAAGATGGGCATCAAGACAATTCCTCAGCCTCCCTATAGTCCAGACTTTGCTCCCTGTGACTTTTGGTTATTGCCTAAGTTCAGAGGTTGTCGTTATGAGACAATTGAGGAGATGAAAGAGGCTGTGACGAAAGTCATTGACACGCTCACACAAGAGGACTTCCATGGGGTCTTGAAGAAGTTGTTGGAACGGTACAAGTGCATTGCAGCCGGAGGAGATTATTTTGAAGGGGACTACAGTTTCAGGTGTGTACTATCAATAAAAGTGCCCATACAAAAAAAAAGTCTGCAAACTTATAGTATGCACCTCGTATATGGTGGTGTGAACCATAAGATTTTCCTTTTCCTATTATTACTCTTATTCTGTATGTTTGTATTGTCTTCTCAACTTTTAGATATGAGTTTTTCTTTATATCCACTATTTTTAAGGGCTATTTCACAATCTGGCTTATTTTAAGTAAAAATATCCTCGTTTGATGAATTTGTTTATAACCTTATCATAATGTTATTAGGGATTTATTTAAAGACCTTCTTAGGGAGATTAGATCTTGCATTTATGTAACATAGACATTGGTCGTTTTTTTCTAAAAGGAGACTCCGTCCCATCGTATAAATTAAACGTAACATCTATTAATCGGGAATCTTCAAATTAGCTTGAATGTCTAACTTGAATTCGAATTTGTTAAATAACCAATGTAGTTTCTTCCTTATAATATATTCTTTCCTATATGTGCAATCATCTATTATAATAAGTCTGTCCTCATGATAAAGTCCATGGTAGCCGGGGTCGATTATATCATTAAGCTTATATAGCAAAAAGCATCCTACTAATTCTGATATCTAGTCAGAATCATGTGAACCCATTGGATTATCCAAATTTCTACAAACTCCTTTTTAAATCCATAATATGGTAGAGTAGGGATTTACGACACTGTTTGATTATATTCATTTTATCCTCGGATATTCTAGTGTATTCTTTGGCTAATTTTAACGCTTTATTTACAGCTTTTCCGTAATCGTAAATAGCATATTTAATAAAAGAATATTTATCATTTTTATCGAAGTTGTTAAACTATTCAATGCGATCTTCAGTGCTACGACATTGATTTGTATTTAATGCCATTCTCAATTCAGCATAAATGTCCTGCAAAATAATTTTTCTTATTTTACCCATTTGTGATTTAGAGGGATTGATTAATCTACAAATTTGGTTATTTGGGAAGTCACTTTTATGGTTTGGTTAGGTTTCTTTGTTTAATGGCATATCAACGATTGTAGGTTATTTAATACCAAAGCCATTTTCCCAAGAAGAACTGTAGTGATACTATTTAACCCATAGCTGGGAGGATAAGGGGGTTCATACCTTTCCCAAGGGTATTCGCCCGAAAGTGAACATAATAGCGCGATGGAGAACGAACTCACTACGATTCCGCAGTCCATTGCTTTAACCATAACACCAAGAGGAGAGCCCCCACCTCACTTTTATGGTCCTTAAGTGTGAGAAAACACCATTTAATATTATATTTTTCTATTAGAACTTCCACCTTCAATTTGCCCGCCAATATTTCCGCTTCTTTATTTAATTCATTTTATTAAATCTAGAGGAGCTTTTTGATGTTTAATGACTTATTTATGTAACATTTGTTTGTACTTATTAGGGCTCATTTTGTATATGTTACTCGATTTATTAGCTTTGATTATGATTTTTTTGCTATTTTCAAGTTTTTTAAGGTCATTCTTTATTTGTTGTTGCATATTATTACTAATTCTTCTATATTTTATCAACCTAAAAAAAACCTATTAATTCAACCTGAAAATTATCCAATTCTTTTATATGATGGGGTATTTATTAGTTTTAAAACCATAATTTCTCTTTTAAATCAGGAGATTTATTCCGGGGATTGTAAGAATAAAAATGGATGTTTTCCACCGCATGTTTGCGATAAAAGATTCAATTTTCTTCATTAGTGCTAATTTATACTGATGTTTATCAGGCAATGGAATGTTTTTAAACGAATAAGGAATATGTATTCGTTCCATCACAAATTGAAACTTAAAAGTGCTCAATAGTAACAAGAGCTATCTATTTTAATCTTTATGGGTGTGAAAAAAAACCCAAATTGTACTGTTTGCAAATTCTACAAACTGATATCTGGGAAAAAAATCCAGTAAAAAAATTAGCATATTTTTTATGCTAATTATTGTATAGGTGAGAGGTCTTTTTAATCAATAAAATGTATTTTATCCTAACCCACTTCGCCATTAAAATCATGAAGAGTCGTGTTACGGACGCGGGATTGAGTTACTTACCGCCTGTGTATTTTTTTAGCACTTTTTTTAAAGTGAGCCAAAGTTTTTGTTTTGTGGTTTAGTATTGGGTTACTGCGTGGCCCCCGCGAGCGATGGCCACGGTTACTGCCACTTTTTTTTCTGGCAGCTGGACGCTAGCTGTTCCCCACTTCCCTCACACTAGGTCCAGTTGCTAGATTTCGTCAGTAACTAACGGCTGAAAATGTGTATTTATTTCTAAAAAGAAATAAATAACTTCACGGTCCGCATTAGTCTCATTTTCTAGTTCGTCATTCTTTCTTTATTTTTCTTGTGAGGGCCTCACTCCCCCGTCCTGGTTTCAAAAAGCAACCATGGAGGACCCACCAACAATCATCTCGCCCATCAATTCTCCTAACAAATCACAAACCCTTTCTGATGCCTCCCCAGAGCCTTCCGAGTGTCGCCAAGCATCAGATACCACCAAGGAAGCCTTCCCATCTCAACTGTAAGAATGAGCAGCCAGCAACGAAAGCGCTGGCTGGCCTGCTCTCCCAGACGCTTCAAAGAAATCTATTCCTTCGGACAACCCAATACCATCAGGGCAGAAACCAAAAGAAACTGTGACATTAGCCTTTTGGAAAATCCTGCCGAAAAGTCCGGAGGAATATGACATGGATAGGGTGACAAGTATGCCCCATATTTCCAAGGTAATATCATCTTGCCCATCCCTGAAGCCCTGGACCCCCGCATTATCTTACTCGTTGTCGTCGACATTAAAACAAGGAGATTTGTGAAGCTAAAGAAAGACGCTTTTGGGGATCTAATGCGTACAGCAGGCACCCCAGGGCAGTATTTCTGCCGACGAAGCTTTGCAACCTGTGATGTACTACTACCAACCAAGGAGCAGGCAACTAAGCTGGCAGAAAGCTGCATTAATACAAAGTTCTTCCGGCTCCAGCTGGAATACATGGGCACCAGAAGGATTAGAGTAACAGTGTGCAATGTCCCAGGCGAAGTAGTGGCCACCTACTTCAGCGCTTTTGGCCGAATAGAGGAGATGGTGCAGCTTCGCGCTACTGCTGGGACAGCCCATGGTGACTACACGTTCCAGCCGTAACTGGATATGAAAGGCTTCCAGGCCATCCCGGACACTTTATACTTCTGGGTTCGGCAAATGATGGTGGTAGTAGAGGGCAGACCCCGCGCTACCGAAATTGTAAGCAGGTTGGCCATCTCAAAAAGCAGCTGAATTGGTGGAGCGGCCTAGGGAAGTCGAGACCACCAATGCTACCAATGCGACCCCAGAAGGAAAAACCAGCAACGTGTGGATGCGGATCCCTCGGAGAAGGAGGAAAAAAGGGAAGAGCCGCCGAAGGCCCCGGGTCCTAAGGAGACTACCCCAACAAGTCCCAAAATCCACCAACTCCTCCAGTGAACCTAAGGACCCCTTCAACAAACATCAACAGGAATACGAAAGACGCATCTAGCAGCAAAATCTCCCAGACCAAGACCCAAGGACAACAATACCACGAAACACCAATAGACACTTCCTTCAATTTGAAAAGAAGAAGGGACAGTGGAGAAGGCCAGGCAAAAAACCTTTGCAAAGATTCAAAACCTCAGCCCCAACAACACCCCCAGTAAAATCAATTCCCCACCCAAGAACATGTCCCCTATCAACATGAAACTCATCCAACCCTCCTACAAACACAAACTCATCCAATCCCTCCTCAAACTTAGCCAACCTCTTCTCAAAATCATCAAATCCATTCACAAAATCACCCAACCCCTCCACGAAAACATTCAACCAGCCCTCTTCTTGCTCCGCCTGAGCCTTTCCCCTCTCTCCCTCTCATCCTCATTGTCCTCAGACTCATTCAGAAGACAGGTTTTCATGTAACACAGACAACCAACGGCCTAGAACACAATCAGTCTTGCCATCATCCAATAAAGACAATATACAGGAAGCAGTGGCTTTGATTATACGGACCTGGAGACCATTTCGGATTTCCAGTTCCAGAAGACACTCAAACCACAGCTGGATTTGGAAAAAAATCAAAAAGAAAAAGGTTTCTAATCCTTTCAATTTTAGGGGTGTACCCATGGTTACCACCTTCGTCCGCTCGGCTGGTAGCCGAACCCAGAGTGTGAGGAAATTCCTGGAGAAGATGAACTAAACTGACGCTGGCGTGAGGCTGGCGAAATTGGAGCACCTCTCCTTGAAAAAAATGTTGAGTTACTGTGCGGGAAGGGTCCTGATTTATATTCACCCTTCATTTTACACAGCTTTAAAGGTGCGGTTCCCCAAGGATGTTGGAGGAGTGTCCAGGGATTGCCGAGTTACCTCTGAACTCGGCACTGGCTCCTTGAGACAAGCCGTTGGCATCCTTACCTCCGAGGATTTCCGGACCATCATAGAAACTGAGTAGGTAAGTGGGCCAGAATGACTCTAAACGTTGCTAGCTTGAAGGCGAGGGGACTGAGAGATCCAAGCAAGAGTGCTGGCTTGCTTGCTTGCTTGATAAACCCTTGAACATTGTGAATGTTGCTGCAGTGCAAGAGACTTACTTCACCTGCGCAGAGGACTGTCAGGTCCCGGAGATCGTTTTTGTGGTCTTTTCAGCATTCGACAGCCGCTGCAGCGCTGAGATATTCTCTGCTAGTTCGACGTAGCCTTAATGCGATTATTAATCTTGTCTTTTCAGATGACGGGGGCCAGCTGATAGTGGCTGATGTGGCCGTCAAAAGTTTCGAGTTTTGGGTGGTCGCAGTTTATGCGCCCAATAACGTTGGCGTGAGACGCTCCTTTTTCCGACAGTTGAGGCCGTTCCTCGACGATTCGAAACGGTTAGTTTTAATGGGTGATTGGAATGCTATACTTGATCCCAAGTTAAATAAGGGCTGCGGGGTGCTAGTGGGTCGGATAGGTGTGAAAGCAGCCTAATCGACTTGCTGACCGAGCACGATTTGGTCGACGGGTTTCATCTGGATCATCCAGGGTGGTAGATGTGGACGTGGTTAGGTGATTCCCTCTCTAGCCGGGTTCGATCTTATCTGGACAGTATTAGTTAGAAGAGCTAACAGTGACATCGTTACTTGTCCCATGTTCCACTGGATAGGGCAGACTGACCATAAACTTGTTAGGGTCAGTCTAAGGCTAGCTAATAGGCCTAGTCTGGCCGGCTACTGGAAGTTCAGTACCTCCTTACTGGAGACAGGAGACCTCCGGGAACGGCTGGAAAACTTAATCCAGCGGGCGCTAGTGGGGGCGGTTACCGGGAATAAGTGGTGGGGATCCCTTAAGTATAGGATTAGGGACTTCGCCATCAAATACGGCCGACAGCTCAAACTAGATAGGGCTTAAAAGGCGAAGTCTTTAGACAAAAGACTTTCCCTGGCGGTGGAGAGGGGGATTCCCTAGCTGTAGATCTAACTAGGCGGGGCCTTGAGCGCGAGGCTAGCGAGTGTTACGAGGGTTTTGTAGTTAGAACTAGGCTAAAAAGAGTTTCCAACGAAGCCGTGAAATGTAACGCGTTCGTGCGTGAAGAAGAAGGACGAAAGTTTCCCCATCGGTACATCGAGTCCGTCAAGTACCCGGATGGGCACGCGCTACGGTCGAATCGTGAGATGTGCGGAGCCTTTCGGGCTCACTTCCGTGATCGCTTGCTCGTTGTCCTGTCCGGATTTTCGCAGCTATTAAGCCGATTTCTCCCGCCCTGGGGAGGCAGAATCGGTTCGCTGCGAGAGTTTGGTTACTGAATGCAAAGTCCTTGACATTTTGGGGCAGGTCGGCCTCAAAAAGTCGCCAGGACTAGAGGGTTTGCCCTACGAAGTGTATTTGCGGACGTCGCCCATGTTTGTCTCTCTTCTGACGGATATGTTTAACTATTGGTTTGCCTCGGGATCCATTCCTGGTAACATTACCAAGGGTGTGATAACATTGATGAAGAAAGGTGGCAGACATGTTTGGGAGGACTTAGATGATCACAGGCCCATAACTCTGCTAAACAAACAATTAAAGATTTTGGCCCGAGTCTTGGCAAACCGTTTGCAGCTTGTCATCAGCGATCTGATTGGACCTGAGTAGAACTACATTGTGAAGGGAAGATTGGTCGAAGACAAGTTGCATCTGGTTCCCCGTGTTTCTTTTAGCCCATTCGTTTAGATCCATTCCCCCATAGGGATAGTTCGGCTTGATTTCGGTTCGCTCGGACACAGGAAAACAGTTGGCTTTCCACATCATAGATGGGGGACGGGAGGTTACCCAAACGAGGTTTTATCCTTCTTTTTGTCATTTTTTTTTGTTTTTCTCCACTTCCCCATCATTGCGTAATTGTATATATGCCTTCATTGTAAATAAATCATTAATTTCACCTAGTTTTAAGTAGGTTCTCATTGAGCAAATGCTATATTTTGGTGATTGTTGCGCACTTGTTGATGCATGGCTGTCTTTTATTGTATTGTGCGTCTGGGTCGGTAAAGGTGGCTAGCTAGGGCTCCCTACACATCATAGTCTCCATCCCTCCCCCTCAAAGATTTTGGGACTTCATGTTCCCCTATACTTTGTATGATTTTTCTTTGTTCAAAATTTTAGGAAAAAGAGCTAGTGTGATCCTAAAGAGCCATTTGGTGAAACCTCGGTAAACTCGTCCTTGGCTATGTAGGAATTATTTTCATGATATTAACTCTATCTCATGTATTGAGCACTTTATTACGTTTTAGCTTAGGTAATTCTGTCGGTTGTCTTTATTGGGAATCCTTTTGATATGAGGCTTCTTAATCTGAGAATTAATTTTATTTTTGTTGCAGACTTTTGTCCTCATCTTGGTAAGGTTTTTTGTTGTTTTTTCTCACTACGTTTCGGACAAATTTCACCTCTGGCTGTCTTCAGGTGATTAACCGCGACCTCGGATAGGAATGCTGAGTCTTGTAACCGTATCCCCAGTAATTACTGCCTTCCATAGTTGTTGTCTATCGCACCCCGTTTTTGACCAAGTAACTCTCTGGTATGGACCCGACTATGGAAGACCAGATAAGGAGAACAAATAATTGGATTTATGAGACCGAAAAATCCAATCTTGATTGCCCTTCTGGTCCCGTGGCGCAGCGAACAGAGGCGTTGAGTCTCTACGGTTCCAGGTGAGCATTGTCAGAAGATAGCGGTTTCAATTCCTACCCAAGCCGGCCAGAGGGTTATTTGGTCAAAAACGTGGTGCTATAGACAACAACTATGGAAGACAGTAATTTTAAATTTAAATACGTCTTTTAATTTTCATTGATTTTTTTCCTAGATATCAGTTTGTTGAATTTGCAAATTGTACAATCAGTGTTTTTTCTCACCAACAGAATTATAGATTAGATATAAAGATTAAACACACACACACACACACACACATAAAACAGAATATGGTATTGAATAACCTACAAGAGTTGAGATCCCATAAAAAATTACCCAAGTTCAAGCTAAGAAAAGCGTATTTATTTTTTTCGTATGTTTAACTACACAATTATCTCTTTATTCTTTAAGCTAATTTGCCATTTGTTTGCTCAAAGTGCTATTTGTGTCCACAATGGAAAACAGAAGCATTTGGTATTTCTATGATTAAGCGTCAAATCTTCGTTAACTTTACGCGAATGAAATATAACATCAATTGAAGAAGATGCCCTGTCAGCTGAGGCTGTAGAATATGCAGACAACACATCTGCTGCTGAGGAACGAGTGTTCTGGGTAGGACAAGAAACTATATCTAATTGTGAGGCTCCAGTCTTTTAGCTTTGGGGAATGTGAAGTACCTTTTCCTTGCCAGTACACTTAAGTTCATTCTGACCCAGAGTGTTAGTACTTGTTAGGATCCCATCTATGGATCAAATAGAATTATTCAATTATTTACTGTATTTGAAACCATTTAATTCTATGCAAACAGATTCTTAATATCAAATAGAATTATTAGTGTCAAAAAGCAATTTATGGAACTATTTAACTGTGTGCAAACAAATGAGCTTCGGGTCGTTTAAAAATAATGTCACTGCTAAATATCCCTTTCAAAATCATTATATATAAAAGTTGAAGAGTGGATAAACCAAACACTTAAAACAGATTTAGTAGAGATATTTCGTTCTTTATTCAAGGAAGATACTACTAAACACGTTGTAAGTATTTGGTTTATCCAATTTTCCACTTATTTTTATCATCTTGTCAGATTTACCAAAATCTACCATTTCTCCATATATATATATATATATATATATATATATAAACAAAAGTTCTCATTAAATAACCTAAAAGATTTTATATGCTATAAACTATAACCAAACATTTGCAATAGAAAGCGTCAGATTTTAAAGTCTGTGCAATAAAACCAAACAAACAGGATAAATAAGACCATCAATTTTGAAACAGGCGTTTTCAAGTATTAAACAACACATTTTGCCACTTATGTCACTTCGCAGGTTACGTCATCATAACGCACACACCCTATAATACAGAATTTGAAAAGTTGAAAACGGTTAACATCTCTCATATATATGAAGTCCGACTGAAAAGTTCGTAGACTGACTGGTATACTCTCATGGAATGTGACCCCACAAAAAACAAAAAGAAAAAAGAATCAAAATCCTCAAAAAAGTCATTCTCTTCTTTCCTGAGCATTGCCTAATATCTAATCGATGACAAGAGAATGGAAAGTCCTCCGTCCTTGATCTTGAGCCACATTTTTAAAGATATAAGGGTCGGTTGAAAAGTTCATAGGCTGACCAAAATTCATTCATGGAATGTGAGCAAATGAGGTAATTTTTCGTTCTTGTCCGCATTTGCGGAGGACACACTTCTTCAATCGATGTTTCAGTGCTTGGATCCCATTGGTAAAAACTGGTTTCAGATGTAACATACAATACTTTAGGGAAACTCGGTGAATGTAGACTTACTGAAATGAATACTTAAAAATTGAGAACAGATATTCGCCTTTGAAAATTTGAAATGACAATGATGGGGCATTTTTCACCCCCCGGAACTCGAGCCTCACAATCAGATTCAGTTTAGACTTATACATAGGACACCTCTTTTGGGAGGGGGGTCTTCCTCTTCTGCAGGGGATACAGTCAGACTATTCTAAGCCCCACCGGTTGGGTGGTTTGAATCAGTTAAATTTTGTTTTCAAAGTTATACTCGGAATTTGATAATTGTAAACATGAAATTTTTTTAATTATATGTTCAATTGATAATAATTATCGATGTTCATCTACGATCATAATAATGTTATTTGCGTACTCCAGCATATTTTTTCAGAACGCGCCAATGATATACGATACAACTCATCTGGGCAGTGAATCTATAACTGCAAGGGAAACTGAAGATCAGGAATAATAAACAATAAGCTCTTGTCGTTATTCGAACTCATCTTCTCATTGTCTAATTTCTAATCGGTGCTATTTATCTTGTCGTAAATTGAGAGCCTTTGTGAGTTGCGATAAAAAAGTGATAAAAAATAAAGATGAAGAAAAAAGACTTACAAGTTAAAACTAATTGTTAACAACGCTTCACAAGATTAAAAATAAAGAAAAGATCCCCATTTCTTTTCTTAAATTTAAGGTCTCTGAACTTAATTATGGGTGCGAAAAGTTGGAAAATACTAATAGACAACTGAACTTGGACTTGGGTTCTCTCGTACACAAATAACAAAAAAAAATCATCTTTTTAACTAATGAATTAACTAACAACAAGAATAATATTAATACTAATATTACTAATAATAATCCGAGTTGCGAGTTTAATGTAACATATTGACCCTCGACCGAGTCTTCAATTAAGAGATGCACCAGTGTAAATGAGCGGAAGAAACAGGTGTATCCGGTCGACGATATCACCTTGACCTGTGGACGGGTTGAATTCAGTGCAAATGCGACGCCCACAAGAAGCAGGTGGATATCAAACAATTATATAACCAGGTGTCACAGACGGTTTAGTTCAGTTGGAGTTCGAGGCAGGCAGAGTTCAGTTCGAGTTGCAGTCACAGTTCGAGTTCCAGTCGCAGTTGGGGACAAGATGCCGTAGTGGGAGCCAGCGCCAGACAGGGGGCTTGGGCCCTCAGGGCCCCGGTTGAGCAGCCCAGCAGAATGGGGAAGAAGTGCTGCTATAATACAGAGGAACTTGGAGTCAATATGTGGCAGTCTGTTCCGTCTCCAACTCACCTCTCACACATAACCCTTTCGCAACCCTTTCGAGAATAAAGTGTGAGAGGTATATTTTTCTAAAGAAGTGTGTTCGTTCGTCATTATTGTTGACTATTTTTCCGTGTATAGTTGTATATGAATTATGTGGCTATACAACACTAACTGGGAGAGAGGGTTTTTGATTGAAGGTTTGTCACCTCTCCAGAACTATTCTGCGTATTGTAGCCGATTTCAATACTGCTATGATTTGGGTGGTCTTGACTATTCCTTTGATTTCTAGTTCTGCCAGTATTTTTTTCAGGCATTTGGAGACAGTCCCAAAAACACCAAATACATTTAGTATAACCGTCAACTTCATGTTTTACAGATTTTTCAGTTCTCAGCCAAGATTATTATTATCAAGCAAGTTTTCACACCAGCGTTAGCTGATGGCCTTTCCCTAAAGTCTGAGGGACTGCAAGTCTCGTCAAGTCTCCGGGACTCTTCGGAGTATTCCTGCCGATCTGAACAATACTGTAATTTGAATGTTTTTAGTGCTTTCTCTGATCGGCAATTCATCCATCTCTTCTTCTAAGCATACCCCACCAAAAACTGGTATCACCGTCACCTACATGTTTCACAGATTTTTTTAGCTCTCTACCAAGATCCGAGTATTTGTTTATGGTTTCGTTTTCTTTTATTTTGACTGTGGTCCACCGAAATGGCAAAATTCACAAGATAACAAGTTTGTTTTTCTTATTAACTTACTAGATGTAATTTGGAGGTGCCCGTGGTGTAATGGTTATCGTCGTTGGAAATGGACACGGCGTCACGAGTTCAAATCCTGGACGAGACTGATTGCATTTCACATAGCACTAATACCCTTGGGAAAGGTATGAATCCAATTATTCTCCCTTCAGCTATGGGGAAATAGTAGGACAGACTACTAAAATTGCCTTGGTGAGGCAAATAGTCTAGGAGAAGGAAAACTCTGAATTCAAAACAGTTAAACTCCGCTTAAAAATTTGACCTTGTGTCATATCCTGCCCGAGCGGGGGGGTTGGTAAATAGGATTAACTTACTAGAGGTCTGGCTCTGGCCGGATTAGGTGATCCGTTTGTATCTCAAAATTCTGAAAAATTTAATGAGTTCCATTTCTAGTTTGTGTATTTATCAATATTATTATTTGAAAGTTAAGGATGCTTGATGATGTTTATGAATTGATGCTGGCGTCTGTTTGTCGGTTTCTACGTCTGAGAGTCGAACTTGTAAACTGATGAGAAAGTGATATGTGAGTACGACTGGCATCATCCTGTTTTTTTTGTGTCAAAATGAGCTTCTATATTCGATGCCTTATCAGATTTACTAATAGAAAAAATCCTTTGAGCTATATTTGCGTCTATTTTTATAATTTTCTCGTCAGTGAAGATGCTTTAAACTTATCTCCGAAAGAACAACAAAGGATTTGCTTTTTTTTTGCTTTCAATCTTTCTTTCTATCTAATTTTACGGATATTTTTTCTTCTACATTTCTTAATTCTTGTGGGTGCCTTTCGTGGCGTAATAGTTCACGCGCTAACCAAACAAAACATTATTAATGAGTTCGATTCTCACTGAGTGCCCCATGCTGCTAGCATTTTTCTCAATAAAACTTAGTTTGGTTGGTGAGTTGTGTTCATTTCTTCGGCTTAGGATTATCGGAACCTTTTTTCTTCTTAATCCTTTACATTGGACATGCAGATAGTGTCGTGGTTATCAGTGCGAAAAATGGACTCGGTAAGTTGGGTTTAAATCATCTCCAGGTCTATTTGTATTCCCATTGCATTATTACCTTAAATACCATGTCTTAAAATGGCACATATGTACTGACTGCTGTAAATTTAGAAGGTAGTGTTATATTCGTGGCCGGACGAATGGTAAACGGACATTTCATTTATTTAAAAATAGATTTTTTAAAAATCAGAAAATACTTCACATATCGTATCATACCTGTTTGCTTGTTTAATATTTGTATCGTTATCTTTTTAAAAATTTATAGTTTATTACAAAGTTATTAATCAATATATATGTTTTTATTTAGTTTTTGTTTTGTTTGAGAGTTTTAATAAGCAATAAATAAATAAATAAATAAAAGATTGAAAAATAGTTAAGCAAGTTAATAGGTATGACAACGGATGGGGTGTATTTTCTGAAAATCAAAATTAAACAGTTTATTTATAAATCAGTGAAATCCCTGTTCAGATAAAATGTCCGTCCGTCATTCGTCCAGGAACCATCTGTTCTCATAAGAAAACTTTAGCGTTTTACATATCTGCTTTCTTACTAATGTAATTTATTCAGTAACAAATATTAAACATCATCATTATTATCATGGCATGCCAAAAGCACGGATTCACTTGTCTTCTCTTGCTATCTTTCCCTATTGAGTATCGTTCTTGCTAAGTCTTCCAGACTGCATCCAGCGTTTACACAAAGTCGATAAATGAAAGTCTTTGCTAGTCTGCCAACACTGGTGTATCCATGTGTCGGAGTCCATTAGAGAACGTCGGTTAATAGTCATCATCGAATACGATATATATATATATATATATATATATATATATATATATATATAAATAAAGGCAGATTCTTCATTTTTGTCTATTCTATCGTAGATCTGTTCAAGTCCTCGTATGATTCATTTGAATTCAGGATGAAATGAACTGAAGAAGATGACGTATTCCCCACTCCCCCAAGTAATTTCGATCCCAACTTCAGCAATTTCGGAGGAACAAATAAGGAAATAATAAACATATTCTAAAATGCATTTAACACATTCCCCACCAATGATAATCGAAAGTGTTCACTGGCGCTAAAAACTTATGGAGAGGTTGAGGCATTTTTTATTTTGGAAAATGTAATTTTCCTTTTATAAAAATATAAAACAGACTTATTGACTTTGAAAGAAATCTAAAAGTCAATTTGAAAGATCAGTGAAGAACTAGTGCTACTCGAACTTTCAAACTGTCGAACAAAATGTAAGCAGACTTGGGGTTTTGTGGGTACATTGATCCGTTTTAAATCCTAACATATCTTACTCTCTTTTGAGGTTAAAAGATTGAATCTTTCGATAGATTAATCAGATTTTTGATTTTTGTTTCAGTTAATGTGAAAAGAGATTCTTCTAACAAGGTGTGAGCTGTGACCTTTAATTAATCAAGCCCCTATTATGAGGTTTGATTGGATGACCAATTAAAATCTGATTCGTAGAAGGGGTAGTCTTCCAACTGATGTAGATCAGTATATTTAATTGATTGACTTGTCAAAAAGAAGTAGAAGAACATGAAATGATCTGTGATTGGTTAACCAATCAGGAATGTTTGTTCCCAAGCGAATCCTCTATTAAAAAAAGATGTTTTTTAGGGTTAGAAGAGAGAAGATATCCAATGTCCATACCAAAAACAGGAGAATAAGAAAAGAAATCTCTCCAAGAACTAAAGCCTCTCCAGCAAAAGCCTCACTCTCCGAAAAATTGCATAACATAGAAAGACTGCACCAGCCAAATACATAAATTATCTGTATTTCAAAGACAACAAAATAACAGTTTCTATATATATTGTTTCACCATTGTATTTCAATAAATATTTGTCTTTGAGTTGCCAACACCCAGGCAACTTGTTTCAACGAACCACCCCAACTGTCAGAAGTTCCAGATATATTGTCATCCCCCATCAGTAGATCTTTCAAACACGACATAGGCACAGAGGGAGTTGATAGACAAACTCGCTGGAAACGCATGTAGTAGTCACGGAACTAAGGCCACGATAAATTACGGTGACTAGCATAGGACACACGCTATTTCTTCCTCAAACCTTAAATAAAATTAATTTCTCCTACAAATTCCCTTCCCACTTGTTCTTTTCTTATCTTTATGTCAATATATATGACTCATCATTGTGTCTATCCTTTCATTAGTTTTCATACCAGTTTTCACAGGTGGTTTTTCACGGGAATTTGAGTGACAACAAGTCTCCTCAGTTTTCCAGGACACTTATGATTGTTCTTGCAGATTTTAACAGTTTCTGTTGTCTGGATAGTTTATATTCTTAAGATATCCAGTTCATCCAGTCTCTTTTCCGTGTTCTTAGGGATTGTGCCAAGTGCTTCAAATACGATTGGTATGACTGTTGCCTTTATTTGCCACCACTTTTTTAGTTTTTTAGTAAGGTTCAAGTATTTGTCAAGCTTTTCACACCTTTACTTTCAATCTGCGATCGACTGGCAGGCAAAATTTTTTCGATGACAACTTTTTTCTTGTGGATTAAAACTAGGTCTGGCTCTGTTATTATTGTGCGTTTTTCATTACTGTTATTTCTCTCTCTCTCTCTCTCTATATATATATATATATATAAAGACAGAGAAATAATTTCATATCTGTACATTTTTGAATTTCACGTTGTCTTTGTTAATCGTTTGGAATAACATTTATTCTAGTGAGACTCGCGCAGGATCGCCGTCATTCTTTTTCTGAATTTTATTTCATGATAGAGTCAAGAGTGAGATATAGTACAGTGAGCGGTTTGAATGAAAAAGGGAGGTTTCATCTTGTAGTGAAACCTTTGTCGTCTCTTTTCACTTTTTATTTTGCCGAGAAATTGACAGCATATGCGCACTTCTTATTGTCACGTCACTTGAATGTCACGAAATGTACAACAACAAGCAACAAATATGTGTGTTGTAGCATATATTTTTCATTGCTCGTAATCCTCGAAACAACGAAGACTGCAAATGCCAAAGGATGAATTCATGAAAATTCTATTTTCTTTCACGCCGCATCGCACATGCAATTAAAATGCCCCTCGGGTCAGTTTTCAAAAAATGCTTTATAAGCATTAACACATGCGTTTGTTGTTAACAAAGTATTTGGGTGTGGCCTATGTAAATGGCACAAGATTTTAATACATCCCAAGACAATCTGACTGCCCTATCAGCTGGGGATGTAGAATACGCCGACTGCATCTCTGCAGAAGGGCAATACCCACTCCCCATCACCAACGAGTATCCTGGGTATGATACTAAACTGCATCTGATGGTGAGGCTCAAGTCCTAGATCTTTGAGGAATATGGAGTAACCCCCTTCTTGCCATTACTCCCAGGTCTACTCTTACCTGTGATGATTCCATCTATGGGTTAAATAGAACTTTGTAATCATTTATTTAGTTGGGATCTGAGTGCAGTATCTATTACCCCCTTGTCTGGATATGTACAAGATCTTAATTATATGATATGTATCTTTGAGGAATATGAAGTAACCCCTTCTTGCTATTACTCCCAGGTCTACTCTTACCCAGGCAGGTAGTACCTGAGAGGATTCCATCAATGGGTCAAATAGAACTTTGTAATCATTTATTTCGTTGGGATCTGAGTGCAGTATTTGTTCCCTCTAGTCAGGATATGTATAAGATCTTAATCATCATAAAACTATATTGTTAAAGAAGAAAAAATATATATTAAAAAATGTTAGATCGATGAAATGATTATTATTCTAATATCTATTTATAAAGCGGCGTACTCCAGCTGGAGAAATTGTGTAACATTTTTCTTTTAATGGCCAAGTCGTTGACAGTGAATGGGTAAATGAAAAGTAAAAAACGTAAAATGGTGGCGTGAAAATTAATGCTGTTAATAAAACTATATATAATTAAACTACTGTTTTATATGGGTTGAATTTAAAAAAAACAGAGAAGAGAAACCATTTTTTAGGCTAAAGATCATATCGGGAACGCATTTCCACATGTAAGGAAACAATGTTTGTGAGATTATATGATGTTAATTCAAATACTGAAGTTTGGTTGCGAGCACGGAGAGATCTTCGCAAAGTGGCCAAACCTTGAAGCGTTGCGAACCTGTTACGAATTTGCAAGTACTTAAGGAGATTCAAATTGTCAAAATTTGTACGAAAGATTAATAATATCTGTTTGTAACTTTGGGACGAGGAATTATACTCCTTACTGATGTGCTCGGATTATGACTAAAATAACAATCAAGGTTTCTTTGTTTTTAATGATATATCAACCATCGTGGATTATCTAATGCCAAATACATTTAGTGTCATACATTGAAGATCCCCTTTTTGGGAGATTACGCTTTTGAAAGGGATACTTCAAGTTGTAATTGTTTACTAATGATTATTATCTTTAGTTGTTTGAAACCATTGGAAAAAAAACTGGTTCCAGTATTTGATATCTCCACAAGAGTTGACATGCCGTAAAACCAACCAACCAACCAACCAACCGATCTTACATATATGTGTTTATATAAATGGAGACACTTAAGTTGTAATTGCTGTCGGCGTAAGAAATGGACTCGTTGAGTCGAGTTCGGATTCCGAACAAAGCAATTTGCATTTTACTGTAAAAATCTCCTTTGGCAAAGCATGAATCCAACTATTCCTCCTTTAGCTATGAACAAATAGTAGGGCAGAACGGGCTCACTAAACTTATTATGGCAATCATTCCAGGAGAAGGAAAACTTTGAATTAAAACCTGTTACAATACGCTTAAAAAGTTGACTTTGTATTGGATCCTGTACATGGGGAGCGGTTGAGTAAATACATTTGAAATATCTATCTTTCAATTTATCTATCAATCTATCTATATATATATATATATATATGTTTAAAATGATGTTTGCTTAATCTTTTCAGATGATAACCATCTCATTATTACTCATTCACCCAGATCTACTCTATCTGCTCACTAGTTTTAAGGTGACGCTAGGCATCAGCTGCTGACTTAAATGACTTAAAGCACACATGGTAAATATTGTTGGAATTATTCTCTGGAGCCACTGAATCTGCCGACGGATTTGCATTCTTGTGAATACTCATGTGCCTCTTCAATACCAGAATTGTCCTGTACACCTCGCTATGTAATACGCAAGTTGTATTTTCGGAAGAAGAAAAAAGGCATCACCATATGCAGCATGCATCAGCCGGTTATCGTCTAAATTAATATGACTTATATAACCCAGATTGAAAAATGATATGCGACCACACTAATATATATAAGGTTACAATGATGACATATATATATACAAACAATATACATACATATGTATAAACAATATACATACACATTAAAACACACACACACACACACACACATATATATATATAAATATCATGCATATATAAACAATATACATATGTATAAATATAAACAATATACGTATATGCATATAGAAAGAACATACACGTACATGCATATATAATGTACATAGATGTATGTATATACAAAAATATATAAAGATATACGTACATATAAAGAATATATATATATATATATATATACATATATATAGATATAAACATTATACATATATGTATATATATATAACAATATATATATACATATAAATATATATCACAATATATATTATTGTTGTTCCTTAACATAACTTATGGTCGCCAACAATTATATATATATATATATATATATATATAATAGCTGAATTTCAGGTTTTAGTACATATTTCCTTTGATTTTCTTCAATTTCAGTCATAGAAATAATGTCGTAATGGAATCTTATTATAACACAAATGTACTTTTATTTGATTTTACATCATGATCGCGATTTAAATACATACGAAGGAAGGTTTACTGTTTTTTTTTTTTATTTTATTTTTCATTGACGGTTTATTGCTTCTTAGATAATCATCAAAATATCGAAAAAATATTGAATTAAGTAGAATTTTCTTTTGAAGAATGAACCTAAATCTGTTGCAAATATTAAAGGGTTATTTAGAGTAGAGACAAAATTACGTATGCTTAAAGAATGCTTAAAAATACAGAGAGCAGATGAACATTAATATTTTATCTTCATGAGAATTTAATTACTTGTTTGTCACTGAGATAATTATAGGTCACTCCGTGGGAACAATTTTACAAATAATGATTTGCAGAACTAGCAAACTAATAATTACGAAGAAGACGTCATTTTGTCAAACCAACATATCAAGAAGAAATTAAATCAAAAATTGTTTTTGTTTACCTCCTCACTAAAAAAAAAAAACAACCACAAAAAACAAAGATAGTTCCAATTTAAAGTCTTAATCATTTAATATTGAATCCATAAACCTAATATTTCAAACAGAGTGATATTTTACTATACACCGTAAACCTCATTCTCTGGCTCAGGTATATCATGTCAGATACTAGTAATAAGAGGCTTAATATAGCGACTATTTAATGACTTTATTTAATGAAATGATAAGATAGCTTTAAAAGCTATGAAACAAGTTTTATGAGTACTGATACCAGGTATTTGAGATTTAAGATGGATTATGAAGTGGTAGTAACTGTTAGGGTTCCATTTATAGGTCAAATAAAACTATTTAATCATTTACTAAACATGAAATCATTTGTGTACAAAGAAATGATTAATGTTAAATTGAATTTTTCATATTACATTGCAATACCTGAAGCCATTAAAAGTATGCAAAAGAATGAATGATGTCGAATAGAATCATTAAGGTTAGATAGCAATACTTGTGACCATTTAATGTCTTGGGCATGACATCAAAGTGGAGTTTGGGGAATATGGATTACTTCTTCGTAACAGTTACTGTCAGGTCCTCTCTGATCCTGAGTGGTTGTAACTGTTAAGATCCCATCGATAGGTCAACTAGAACAGTTTAATCATTTACTAAAAACTATTGTTAACATAAAATAGAATTATTCGTGTTAAATAGTGATACTTGAAACCATTTAACAGCATACAAATAGAACTATTAATGTTAGGTAGCAATGCTTGAAACCATTTAACTGCGTGCAAACAAATGATTAGTGTTGAATTAAATTGGAATACTTAAATTGAATTACTAATGTTAAATAGCAATACTAAAAACCAATTAACGGTGTACTAACAAGTTGGCAACCTTAGTCGAGAGTGACCCGAAGGCTCCCTTTTCAATAGCTACCACACCGAAGTCTAGGAGAAGGCGCTACTCCATTCCTTGGATTGCTCCAATTTATCCTTGATCCTTACTTTATTGTGCTCAGTTCTAAGCAAGGCGGTATCAAGTACCATTTTTTGAGTCTTTGGTATGACTCAACCTGGGATTGAACCCCGTTCTCCCGGAGCTCTTACTCGTTTAAAAACAGAATTGCCAACAAACTATTCACTTAAGATTATATAACAGGAGTTGGCATTAATAACTCTCAGAGGTGGATATGCCATTAAATCAAATAACTTAATTAAGATGAGTTAAAAGGGTTAATTTTAAAAATGTATTCATCTAAGAAAAAAAACAGAAAAAACTAAATTAGTACAATTCATATTTTAAAATTTGGACTCATTCTTAAGCATGAAATGCAATAGCAAACTGTACGGAGAGGAATTAGGATAATAAAGTTTTTAATTACAGGATGCTAAAGAAATCTATTATTCCTATATATATTTTGGATTGTAAATATTGAGCTCATGAACTCCAAATTCAAAATAATTTGGTGAATACTTTAAAACAATTTAAAAACAAATTATTTTAAAACTTTATAGCATCACTGTTAACGAGTTATTAAAAATCACACAAGATAATATTCACCATGTTGGATAAATATTGCATTCTGCTTGCAGACGGTACCAATTATGACGATATTTACTTATAAAAATCCTAAAAGATTGACAATAGTCGCTAAAAAGAAAAAAAATGCACCTACATTTAATCATAATTGATGCATATTTCCCGCGGGATTTTTCGTTATGACATCGAGGACTCATTTTCTATTACGTAGTTGTTGATTGCTTTATTAAAACGATAATCAAAATGGCGGTTATGGTTGCGATATTTAACGGTTCAGTTCTCGTGTATCCGAGAAGTTTCTGTATTGTGGTATAATTAGAAAAATATGTTCTGACAAAACAGTGGATAGACAATTATGATAATTTGTACTTTCTTTATGTAATCGTCATTTTTCTTTTTGTGTTTGAACTAAATACATTTTCTTTCACTTAGACGCTTCCTTAAAATTGCATGATGCATCTTCGTTATCAAGGAATAGAATACGAATTAATTTCAATATTTTAATTATATTTAAGTATAAACTAATGACGGTTATAATTTTACAAACTCATTCAGACTTGAAAAATTGTCATCTTCCGTTATTCGAAACTTTATGAATGTTGTGTAGCCATAAAGGAAGAACCACTACACTTCGTTATAAAAATATAACCATCTTAATTCTTCTTGAAGTCAAAGTTTCTGCAGGAGTGTGAAAGACACTGACAGAGAGGCGGAGACAGTCTGTCATATTGACCCATTATTTCTTCTCTTGACCATACCACGCTGTGTTATCTTCAAGGATCCACTTAGCATTTCTACTCAACCTGAGGCTTGCTGTGGGGTACTCAACCGGAGGCTTGCTGTGGGCCACTCTATGACCACAATTTGAGACTGACTCAAGACTCACACAGCCTGTATCTCACGTGGGCATCTGTCGATAAAATTTCATAACACCCGCACATTTCCGCTCAACCACGTGACTGCTTCCGCTTATTTTCGCAGTTGCGTCCTGTGCAGAGAATCTCTGATTGACAGTTCGGTCAAGGGTCAACATTCAACACGAAAATCAATATTTAGGATAGAAAATATTGACTCTTCTAAATTGGAATTCTTCTCTGTTTGATTTTATTTACTCGAGAGTTCTGCCATTTGGTAAGCACATTATATAACGGCTAGCATCCTCGGAAATGGATCCGATGATCAGAGTTCAAATCCAAGGATGGCTGATTTTTACTTAAGAATACTTAAAACTATTGAAACAAATTATTTGTTTAGAATAGTGTAGGAATACTTGATGACATATCTGTGAGCAAAAAAACAAGCAAAATTTTAAGAAACAATTACACATATACGCGATTCCCCAACTTTTATAGATAAATTTACCCTAGTCAGGCTGATTGGTTAGTTTCTTTGTTTAATGGCATATCAACCTTTGTGGGTTATTTAATGCCAGAGCCATTCTCCTAGAAGAACAGTAGTGGTACTATCTAACCCATAGCTGGGAGGACAAGGGGGTTTATACCTTTCCCAGGGGTATTTGCCCGAAAGTGAACGTAATAGCACGACTGGAGTACGAACTCGCTTACTACGATTCCGCAGTCCATCGCTTTAACCATTACCCCCTAGTCAGGTTGAGATGCCGTTAAAAGTTAATCACTCAATATTAACATTGTTACATCAATTACTACGTGTAATTGATAGAAAGAAACAGACTGAAGAAATGAAGATGGATTGATAAGAATAGTCTCAAATAGATAGATTGATTGATAGATTGGAATAGGCTTAGAAAGATAGGTAGATAGATAGACAGAAAAGAAGAGGCTCAGATAGATAGGAATAGGCTTAGATAAATAGTATGAGACAAGTCAATGGTGGCAACATTTTACTGTATTCGGAAATCGAACTAATTTCACTTATAGTAATGAGTGACACGTGCCCTGCATGAAAGATGAAACCTCACAATCTTCGATCCTTGCCCTCTATTCATGGAGACTTTGAATGTAGACGAGACCACCTATAAATTGAAGCTAAAACAAGGCGCACTTCCACTGGCATTAGTAATGGAAATCACATGGGCAGGTGACGCTGCGTTCATGATTAGGAGAGAAAGGGTAAAAGGAAAAAGAAAAAGAAAGAGGAACGTTCTAAAAATTCTGCGGAAAAATTACGTGATCAACGGGTTGAATAACCGTCAGTTCACGTGACCACCAGTAATTGGGAATTAGATAAAGAGGAAGAAAGTCATACTAAGAGAAGAAAGAAAGAAAAATAAAACGGTAGATAGAAGAAAAAGAAGCAGAAGAAGAAGAGAGAGAGAGCCTTCGTAATGAAGATGACAATGTAGAGAAATACGTATTAGGTTCAAATATCAATGAAACAAACATTTCAGAATGGTCGGTAACGGCGACTGAGTACACACGTACAGTTACGTCCGTATATAGAATGAACAGCTCATACATATTCACTTTTTAGTCTATTCAAAACGACCGATGAATAGGTGTTTCTGAAAATATCTCTCTTCATTTTTCGATTCCACCCTGTCGGTGAGGCATAGAATGCGTTGATTGTGACCTCTACAGAGGGGTAAGACTCCCCCAACTAAAAGAAAAAGGTGTCTCGCGTATGACAATTAGCTGCATCTGGCAGTGAGGCTCCAGTTCTGGAAATCTAAAGAATATGGAGTCATCTCTTTACTTTACTTTAATTACCCTCAGATACAATCTGTTGTGTTAGATGTGTTTGAAAAGTATTAATATTAGATAAGAATGCTAGATACTATATAACTGTGAGCAAACAAATGATTATAACTGAATGGAAAAAATACTAGAAACCATAGAACTATGTGCAAATTATTTGTATTTGATAGGAATACTTGAAACCATAAAAGTGTGTAAAAAAAACTCTTAAGAAACAATCTGAACACGATTCGCTAACCTCTTGGAATAAAATAAGCCTAGATGGGTTGACACGCCATTAAAATAAATTAATATTTTATTTATTGTATCTACATGTATAGGCGGGTACTTTAAGTGGTATAATGTAATTAGTAAGCTAGATTAGCTGATGATTGTCAGTGAGTTCAATTCTCACTTGGTGCACCAAACTTCTTAGTAAATAGCTTCGTGCACCATACTTACTTAGTAAATAGCTGGGCGCCTTGCGCGGTGTGATGGTTGGCAAGCTTGTCTAGTAGATCGTTTCTTGTTAGTTCGTTCTTCACTGGGTGCTTCATACATCTGGCCCTGTGCAGCAGCTTTGTAGAGCTTAGTAAATAACATCAATAAATCTTTTGCTTCATGATGGAAAAAGTATTTATCTTACATAGGGAATATTCATTTTTAACCCTTAGAACCCAGTGAGCCATTGAAACACGTAAAACCACTGGACAAGTTATTTTTTATTTTGAGCTGCTATTAAAAGAAATTCAATTTCTCTCTTGAGGTTTAAAATTCTTTGCCATATTCAGGTCACCTCCGGTGCAATTTTCTTAACTGGACTTTTTAAAGATCTTATTTTACTGATGCAGGCATCATTGGAGAACAAGAAAATAGAAATTTAGTGGAAGAAATCAAATTTTAGTTTGCCAAAACTTTTCTCGTTCCCCAATGATACCTGCATCGGAAAAAATAATGTAACTTCGACTTCAAGTTATCCTTACCAGGCTTTTAACTTGGAAAATTAAGTTAAATCTGTTGAAATTGATGTTACTGGCTGCTGTAATCAGTCTTTCTTTGCGTATTTTTTTAATATATTCCTAGAGTTCCTGAATTGTTGCATCAATTCAATCCTCAATGCTGGCAAGTACTCTCCCCTTTTTTCTGACACAGAGTCTGTCTATATTATTTCATTGTTCATTAGACATTCTGTCTGACGTCGAAATCCAAAATTGTCCATTAAAAATGGCCGCAGTGAACGCACAATCTAAAATATTTGCAAAGTCTGGACATTTGAGCGTAGATGGACCATAAATACATGAAGCTACTTCAAAATTAAATGCCTTAAATGATTGACAACATTGACTTGATTTTTGTGACGATTTCGTGATAATAAACTGGCAGTTAGAATTTAAAAAAAAAAAAACGGATTAATTTCAGAAAAAAAAAAAAACTTTTGAAAGTGTTCAAAAAAAAGTTGTCAATTTGCCTAGTAAATATTGACAGACAAAAAATAATGCTTGAGTCAATTTTACAACGTCATTTTGTTTTCCTAAAAAAAGAAGATGAGAAAATACCATTAGTAAATATTTTTCCATAAAAAATAATCGAATAAAATAATCTTAAAGAAAATCGTTAACTGGTTTTTGTCTTTAGTTAAAAACAAGAAAAAGTTTCGGAATAAGAATATGTGTTGTCAATATACTAAGTAATAAATCCTTTAAGAAGTATATTATATATTTATAGGACCGAACAGCGATGTCTCTAGGCATATGTGAAATTGCAAATTTCAATATATACATAAATACAAAGATTTATATTTATACAAAATCACGTCTATACACATACGTATTCATTAAAGTATATATATATATATATATATGCGAGCATACAAGTGTGCGTGTGTTTTATGAGTTTTGTGGAGACATGGGCGTAACTTATTGACAAACAAATTAAAAACAAGGTTTGGCTGAGACTGTACTCTATCAACTATTTACAAGACTAACACTTATCTGATGTAAGATGGACGATGTCGACAGTGTTTTAATGTAGCTATCACTTGAAATGCTTCTGGCCAATCTTAGAAGGCACTTATACCAATATATATTATGCAAAGAGATATATAGAGAGAAACAAAAACATATATATTTGAAAAGTTTTCTGCACCACCGGAGAATTCATTTTATTTTATATTGGGTGAATTAAAAAAAAAAATTAGCTAAAGGGCGGGAAGTTAAAAGAATGTGAGAAACAATGTGCCAAGTGCGGTGAATTTTAGTATGATTATGTGAATTTGCATATATGAAGGTCGGGTGAAAAGTTCATATGATGACGTCATATCTGCTGTTGACATTTTTTTGACTAATGGGATCCAGTGTCAGAGAAGCAGATTGGGCTCTATTGATAGAGTCAACCGGTTCAGAAGGAGACTCTCTGGTAGGGCATCTGATCTAGGAAAAGTAGATAAACTTTGAATTAAAAAACAACCGCATCTCAGCATTAAGTAGGTAATATGAAACTAGCGCAATATTTTCTCCCGAGAGAACTTTCTACGAAAAATGACCAAGAAAAGTTGGACATGATTTGATGGAACAATATATATATATATATATATATATATATATATATATATATATATATATATATATATGCGGAGGTTGAGATCCAAGCACTGCAATATCGATGGAAGAATTATGTGGACCTCAAGGAGGGATATTTGAAAAATAAACCTCATTTTGTCACAGTCAATCAGAGTCTTAGTCAGTCCACAAAGTTTTCAGCTGACCCTCGTACATACCTATGTCATTTGTTAATTCATAATGAACGTTTATCTGTATGACGTTTTCAAATGATTATAAGGTGTCAACTCAAAGTAGACATTTTTGAAACAAAATTAAACAAATTCTTATATAACTGAATATGAAAGAAAATTTATGGAACTTGTGCGGGATTTTTTTGTTTGGTCAAATTATATAACATCAGAATAATGAACTTTTCAGCCGACCCTCGTAATAACTGTTTATTTTAATCGATTATCGTATTGTGGTATTTTTTGTCGTATATCTGTAGTTTCTCTTGATTTCTTTTGATGGTATCTAGTCGTCCCTTTCTAAAAATCAACTTTAAAAAAGTCATTGCCTTTTCACATAAAACCAACAAGTCACAGGGACGTAACGCAGCAATATCCGTCGTGGAATAAAATAAGGGATTTTGGTATCTTATCATTCTTTGCAAGAATGATTTATTCTTTTGTTTTTCTGCTCCAGGTTCCCCTCCCCCTTTTAATAACCGTCATTTTTCATAACTCGCCTGTCGACTATACTTTTTTATTTTAATAATTTTTTCTTCAATATTTATTCGTTTTTCTTTACTTCTTTCCCGCTCTTTTTCTTCTTTCCGTTTGCTGTCCGCATATAAAAGATGTTTCCAGGAAACACGTGCCGCGCTTTACGATGCAACTCTGGCGTTTATTTACGACAAGCCTCTTTCAGAGTGTCCGTGTGTTCATGCGTTGTGTCAGAGAAATCGTAACTGGAAGTCGATAAATAACTGGTAGAAGTAACTTAACAATGTTAAGCGATTTTCAAAAACCGTGCCTTCATAGAATGAATACTCGCTTCACAACCATTGTTGTTCTCACTTCCTGTCTTAGTCTTTCCGCATCTCTCTCTCTCTCTCTCTCTCTCTCTCTCTCTCTCTCTCTCTCTCTCTCTCTCTCTCTCTACCTGTCTTTCTTTTCCCTCAATATACCATTGTTTCCTTTCTCCGATTTCTTTTTTACACTGTTCCTCTCTCTCTCTCTCTCTCTCTCTCTCTCTCTCTCTCTCTCTCTCTCTCTCATGCTATCTTTATTACATGCTTCTCTTTTCATAGGTCTATCCATATAGCCCCCTACTCAGTCCCTCTATTATTTCACTTATATTAGCGTCGGCTGAAAAGTTCATAGGTCGACCAATATACTCTCATAGAATGTGACTAGATGAAGTTTGTGTTTCATTCTAGTCCCCTTCAGTGTTACCGTGCTTGCATCTCAGTAAAAAATGAGTCACCAACCGCAGATATGACGTCATCACATGACCTTTTCAGCCCACCCACGTATCTTTATATCTTCTATCAGGCATACAATATCACTGAGGTATACAAGCGTAACGGTCACCGTCGTAGGAAATGGTATTGGAAGAGGGTGTATGCGTTTCACTTCGTGCTAATGCCCTTCATCTTTCTCTCCCAGGTAAATTGTAGGACAGACGGAGTTCTTTAGCCTTGGTTAGGTAACCAGTCTATCCAAATAAAACTTAGAATTCAAACCAGCTGTACACCGCTTAAAAAATTAACTTTGTCCCATATCCTAGCAGTGGCGGAATGATTGGATAAATACAGTATCATGTATAAATGAGTACACCCCATTGCAATTTCTTTAATAAAAAGATTTCTTGTAAGCCACTGATATTGGGATATTTTTAAAAATTCTTGTGGAACGTTATACACACTAAATAGTTATGTTATGTTTGGTTTTATTGCATATCGACAATTTTAGATAATTTAATGCCAAATCCTTTTTATATGTTTATATTAAATATATGATTTCTAAACACATGTTTAGATAATATTTCAAAACAAACCTGTGCTCGTATTTTTGTACACAGTTAAATGGCTTCACTTCATTTCAAACAATTACTAACTGCTCAATTAAACATCAGTCATTTATTTACACAGTTAAATGGAAAAACAGTTAATTTCAAACGATCAGTTTAACGTAATTACACAGCTTGGTTCTATTTGAGCCATAGAGACGACCCTATCAGGTGCTATCACTCCGGGACCCGAGTAGACCTGGGAGCGATGGCAATGACGTGGTATTCCGTATTCCCCAAAGCTCCAGCATTATTGGAACTTCACTATTGGATTGTTCAGCGTCATAAACAGGACATTCGTTGGCGGGGGGGGAGTCTTACCCTTTCTGTTGAGACACAATCGATGTATTCTACAGAAACAATTCAAGTGGATATTATCAAGATTATTTATAAGCCAAAACAACATTGAAACTGTGTAATCAAAAATATGAATATATAGCACTCCAAGAAATAAATCCATCTCTTATATATTTTAGCAATATTATTTTTGGTTACAGAGTTTTCATTGCGGGCAAGGATGATGACTTTAGCTTTTCTGCTCCCAAATCCCCAAAGTCCACATATAATACTAATCTACTTATGTTGGTGAGACTCTAGTTTTGGGGCTCTGGGGATTGTGGAGTACTTCTTCATTGCTAATACTCCAAGGTCCACTCTAGCCCAGACCATTAGTACCAGTAGTAGGGTCCGAACGATGGGTCAAATAGATCTGTTAGACAATTATTAGTATTAGACAGAAATACGTCATCATCGTCATCAAGTCATACAGACAGTACAGAGTTTCCTGACTTTCTCGCCATCCATCCCTATCATCTCTCGTTCCTGGCAGGTCTTTCAGGTTGCATTCTGTGTCCGCACAGAGCTGATTTAAGTCTTTGCAGGTCGGCTAACATAGGCAGGAGTCAATGAGAGAATATCACTTATAAGTTGGTTCTTGCGACTCCAGCAGTGCCCTGCATATCTTTTTTTTATTAGAATATTTTTTGAGATGGGAGGCAGGTAGCCGTACAAATACTGTTTTTCGGGTGCTGCTTCCAATATTTGCTCAAGATAGCATGCGGCATTCTTGTGTTGTTCCAACCTTGGTTTTTCTCTGAGCGTTTTTTAGATTATGTCGTGGATCCATATAGTAGAATGAACATCGCTATAGCTTGAAAGAAATCTCATTTTATTTTATTGGACAGATTAAATTTCCATATTTAGCCTGTCAATAGGATTCTACACCTTCACTAAGCGTATACTGACATCACTTTTGGTCGATGAGATATTGCTGTCGATGTATACGAACTGCTCCACTAATTCTGGAGGCTTGCTACTTAGAGTAGAAATAGCTCCTTTTTGTTTAAAACACGTGAACTCAGTTTTATTTGCATTCACATAAAAGCCAGCATCTTACTCTAGGCTATACAGTTGAGATTCTGCTTGGAATGGTGTATTTGCGAGAAGTGCTAGGTCGTCTACGTAGTCTGCATCTGTCATAGATTCTGAAGGATATCGTCCACTTCTTGCCTTTTTCAATATGAGACCATTTTCTTTTATTAGATTTATGAAGATTAGAAGTACGTAATCTGAATAGAGATTAAACAATAATGGTGCTAATCTATCTTCTTACGAGACTCTAGTGACAATGTCGAAGAAGCTTGTGTCTTCATCAGGTGAGCGAAATACTTGATACCATATAACTGATAGCATTTTTTGTATTAATAGGAATAACTAATTGATTGACTCTTCCAAATCCTATATTAATCGAGAGCCAAGTACTATCGTTGGGTCGGTCGGTCGTCGTGAGATTGGTTAGAGACTGGATTTTCGACTGACAAGTAAGCTTAGCTTACGCTACCATTTTTCTCTGTATCTTTTTACTTCAATATATCCTTTCTCCGAAGCAGTGTCTCATCAACCGAGAAAGACATCAACACGCGACTAGCTAAGACATGAACAGCTATCGATTGGCTGTCGGTCATATGGAAGTAAGACCTGACCGATAAACTAAAACGCAGATTTTTTCCAAGCAGGGGTCATGTCGATACTGCTATATAGATGCACTATATGGACACTAACCAAATGTGTGGAGAAAAAGCTTGACGGAAATTACACAAGAATGCTGTGAGTAATATTGAACAAGTTCTGGAGGCAACACCCTACAAAACAGCAGCTATACGACCACCTACCACGAAAACTATCCAAATTAGACGAACCAGACATACGGTACACTGCTGGAGAAGTAAGGACGAACTAATAAGCGACATACTTCTGTGGTCCCCTGCACATGGACGAGCAAAGGCAGGACGACCAGTTAGAACCTATATACAACAGCTCTGTTCCAATTCAGGAAGACCTTCCAGGAGTAATAGATGATAGAGACGGGTGGCGAGAGAGGGCCAGGGAGATCTGTGCTGGCAGCGCGATATAATGATGATGAATATAATAACTTGCTTTGCCACAAGGTAAGTGTTATTTGACAATATTTTTCTATTGGATCAATTGAGCGTGTTACTATTTGAAATTATCAATGGAAAAGGCGATGTTTTAAGATCATCCCTCCATTAAAAAATCGTTTCAGAACATCTTAAACACCAGTTCAGGTACAATGACTAAAAAAAAAAAAAAAGAAAAGAAAAAAAAAAAAAAGGCAAGCTAATATAAGGATGCTTTATTGCATTAGAAAAGGTCATTTTCTATAGCATTGGGAAAGTACAGTCACGGAAAAAGATCCTTAGAGCAAAATATTCATCGTACGTTTTGGAAACGGTAAATATACATACAATCACGTATATTAGTTCTGAAGTTATCTTATTATAAATGGAGATTATGTGTGTATGTGTAACCAAAACTATGTCACAATTCCCTTAGTTATTTACACTATATTCTCAATTATGATTAAGTAATCATTATCTATTCTTAATTAGCATCTTATTTATTAAAGATGTCTGAATTGTTTTTTTGGGGGGGGGTTCTTTATTTAATGGCATATCAACCTTTGTAGGTTATTTAATGCCAAAGCCATTCTCCTAGAAAAACAGTAGTGGTACTATTTAACCCATAGATGGCAGGATAAGGAGGTTCATACCTTTCCCAAGGGCATTTGCCCGAAAGTGAACATAATAGCGCAACTGGAGTACGATCTCGCTTACTACGATTTCGCAGTCCATCGCTTTAAGCATTACACCACGAGGACACCCCAGATGCCTGAATTAAATTCTACCTGAGTTTAAAACCCCGTAATATATATATATATATATATATATATATATATATATATATATATATATATATATATATATATATATAAAGAATAAAGTTTTACGTAGTATATCATGTTATTAACTTGCATAGCGGTTTTAAGAAAACTGGGTCTAATAAAGTATTACTAAAAAAATTATATTGTTTTATTCTCAAAAGTATTAAAAGCAACCCTTAGAGTAATTCTGTATAGAAATCAATTTTTTTTTAATCAAATATATTATTTATATTATTATTTTTTAATTTAATATATTGACAAGTACAGTCAACGCAAAAAATTACATAAAAACTTAAATTTTGACGAGTTTTAATAATTTTATTACAGAAGAATAATGTTGAGTGATAAGCAAAATTATTTCTTTTTGTAAAAATGGAGATTTTTAAACAAGCCTGATCAAAGCCATAAGACCTTGGCCCGGGCTTTTTAAAACAATGCCTGATGTAGTCCATCTTGAAATAATCAAGTCAGCGCAACCCAAGTAGCAAATATGTTAACACAATTTGCGGAATCCGCGAGACCCGGTGCCGTTTATGAACAACGCCCTTTGCGTATCTATTTGGTAAAAATCACAGAATTTTGTTTTTCTTAGAAAATCAGTCCCAGGAATTAGCAAGGACACCCGCAGATTTAAAAATATCACTATTCAAAGTGTGGAACTCAGCTGTCCTCGGTAGCTCGCTGTCTCACCACATGACATGGCGTCGCTGTGAAAAGCGGTTTCGCTCCAGTTGATGGAACTGATATAAGATTGTTTTAAAGGTATTTCTTGAGCGTTTGCAAAGAAAAAGCAAAATCACATTTCGCTTTATGCACTTAATTGTATAGGGTTCAGATATTATTGTCCAAATGCAAAAAATGACAACAGAAATATCTTGTCAAAAATATCATAAGAGAATAAATTGCATAACGTTTCTTAAAAGAGGAAAGAAAAGTTAAAAAGAAAAAAAAGTTAAAAAAAAGGTCCCAGTGAAGTGGTATCGTGGTAAATTCTTCGTATGGTAAATTTATCGATGGATCAATTATTCGAATTCAGAATGTAATCATTGCTTTTAAGAATTTAATAAAAAAAGAGATACGCTGCCAATGTTTTTATCAATTGAATGTTCATGAAACACAGTTTTGACTTGAGTGAACTTTGACAAAATTTATTCTGCTAATTTCATGAGGTATTTTCTGATTTGTTATACAACTATAAAATTCAATTTCTTTCTATCTTTCTTTCGTTTTCTTTTTTTTAAATAGAAGCAGACAATAAGCACCTGGTACAAAGCGTTATTTCTCTCTCTCTCCCTCTTTCATTCTTGTTTGATTTCTTTTTCCTACTTTTCTTTTCTCGTAATCAAAACGGAATTGTCCGTTATTTATCTGAAGAGATGATAAAGGGTAGCATCCGAACATCTTCGTTCGTTCATATCTTATTAGATTTTTTTGACATATCATTACTATAAGCAATACTAACCAAGCACGAATTTTGTTTCCGATGCAATAATGGTGGATGAAATAACTGAGATTCAGATAGTTTTGATGTATGATATTTAACTCGGTCTCAAAATCACTGAAACTCAGAATTCAGGAAATGAAGTAAATGAAATAATATGTTACCGAAATGGTTGAAACTAATTTCATTGTTTTAAGGCTGGTGACTTATACTGAAAAAAAATCCAGAAATAGATGACATCAGTTGTTGATTATGATGCTTTATAACACAAGATAAAAGAGAACCCGTCCATTAGCACGCGAAAATTTTCAGAAGAGTTAAGATTATCCAAAGATATCCAACATGAAACATTATTTTAATCTGAAAAGCCAAACAGGTTCTCGAAATATAGTATTTCGAGAATAAAGGAATCTTTTAATTCAATTAATTATTTCATCATAAGTCTTGAGTCTAGTTCGCGCTCACCGCGATCATTATATTTTTGGATAATCAAAAATACCATATACAAGGAAAAACGAAAATATCTTTTACATACCCAAATGAAGTATTACTTAAAGAAAATTAGAGATTTTATCATTGGTTTTTTTTAATGAGTTTGTGTGGTAAATAAAAAGGAATCAGATTGGATTAGGTCTTTTAGCTTACTTTAAGTTATACTGGTTTTACTAGTCATTTAAATATCATGACCCTCTACCAGACTTTACTTGATAGGTAAAAATAAATAAATAAATAAATAAAAATAAGAGCTGGATTTTGACAGGTTTACTAAATATCTAAGAATCGTGAATCATAGAAATATTTCTTGTTGGTTTAAGATGCTTTTAATGCTGTTGTCATTCAGATTAATAAATCGATAAGATCCACAATAAAAGATATTTTAATTCGGAAATATATTCTTTCCTTCAATTTTCATATTTTCCTCAAGTGTTATCTCGTATTCATCACATGCTAAAATCAAACAATCCTTTCTTAAGCCGGTTAAGTTATCAATTCAATATGTGATTTGGATACAATAAAAACAATTCAAAGTAATCCTAAAAAAAATCTTTAATCGAACGATACAATCCCTAAGGAATAGAGTTATTTTTTTATTTTTTTCTGAAACGAAAATCAGTTCATGCACGTATTATTATTTTTTTTTGTATTCACACGAGATGAACACAAATATGAATTTATCCAGCCTCTTCGTCACGTGAAGGATGCGACACAAAGTTAATTTTTAAACGGAGTACAACTGTTTAAAATTCCAAGTATATTCCTCCAAAACCAGTTGCCATATCAAAGTTGGAACAAAGAGACCATTCTGTTCTAATATTTACTCATAGCTGAAAAGAGGAGAGGTTAATTCATACTTTTTCCAACGATATCACTGTGTTATGTGAAATGCAAACAGCCTCATACATAACGCGAACTCGAGTCGCCAGGTTCATTTCGAGATAATAAAAGAAGACAGTCAAAAGAATCTGACGATGAATTTTACGTGAGTGTGTCTTCTGTAAAATGATGATTGAAATTCTAATCAGACAGGCCATTATAACTGAATTCGTTCCTCCCGACTGGTTCTGTGAGGACTATAGCATTGTATCAAGCTTGAATTAAACGAGTAAATACCTGAATTATGTGACATAAATTGTGTGCATCTCACCGTGGGTTAATGGCTACTAAACTGGTCTTGTAGATATCTATACTAATAAGTGAGACACAAGCAACTCGTTTACGTTCACTTCGTGCTAATGCCCTCGGGAAAAACTTAACTCCATCTGTTCTCTTCCCAACTATGGGTAAATAGTCAGACAGACTGGATTTTTTTACGTTGATAAGGCAGTTAGGAGAGAGGTTATCGATTTCATTTCCAACAAAGGTACTATTTACCAACCCCTCCGCTCGGGCAGGATATGACACAAGGTCAATTTTTAAGCGGAGTTTAACAGGTTTGAATTCAGAGTTTTCCTTCTCCTAGACTAGTTGCCTCAACAAGGCTGAAGAACCTAGTCCGTCCTACTATTTACCCATAGCTGGAGGGAGAATAAGGGGGTTCATACCTTTCCCAAGGGTATTTGCCCGAAAGTACGAACTCGTGTACTACGATTCCGCAGTTCATCGCTTTAACCATTACACCACGAGGACACACCCTTTCCAACAAAGGTACCTGGTACGCTAAATCCAGTTCCCAACAGCAGTAACCGTCTGTAAAATTAACTTGCGATCTAGTATTCGATGGGAAGGTGTCTTGCATATAAGTAAATACGAGGAGTGCTGAAAAGTTCTCAGCTTGATCAAGAAGGGAACTTATAATCATGAAGTGTAATTGTTATTCCACATATTCATCCCGTAATTCAACATAGTTGATCCATCATTCTCTAAGTTTCTTCAAAATTTTTAAAAATGCTGTAAAAGTTTTTAAAGAAATCATTTCTTGGTTGGGTCGAGAACTTTTCAGCAGCGCTTCCTATTCTAAAAGTTTAATAAAACCAAAAGAAAAAGAAAATGTAATCCAGCCAGTGATAGTAAAATATCTTTTACCAGTGTTTCAAAAGTTTTTTTTTTTCTCACAAATTACTGAGCATCCCTTAGTTTGGCACACAGGCCTCACGTTGCTGAGAGAACCTTTTGTTACAAAATGGCTACATGATTCGACTTAAAGTTTCCAAGATGTTTTTCTTCAGTGCAAAAACTATTTCATTGGGACTGAACTAAATATCTCTCCACCATTTTTTTGTCTCATGACCTTTGAACCCAAATCCCCCAAGTGACCATATTCTTTATGCATAACAACCTATTTTAATGCTTCCAATTCTTTAGCCGAGGAAATATCAAGAACTTGTCCAAAATCCACATGACGTCCCAAATAGAAAACATACCACTCACATTCGTAAAATATATGTAAATACAATTATAACAAACATGATATCAGGAACTTCCTCTCATTTCTTATTTAATGTTGGGTGGATTAAGATTTTTGTAAGTTAAAAAATAAATCATTCGTATGATATGACACTGTCTTTGTTTTCATGCGCATTCTGCGATTAATAAAGAAAACATTTCTGAATGATAACACTTTGTAAAATTAGAAAATTGCTCAAAGTAATTATATACTGTTATCCTTATTCTTTGTCTTTGAATTAAGTAAATACGATTATACTGAGAAGACTAATAATTAAACAAACATTCTATTCATTTTAACATAACTAAAAAAATAGTACGATAAAATAACGTCTCATGACAATTCTAATATTTGTTGAATACCTATTTCATAAAGTCAGGTTGGTTGGTTGGTTTGGTGGGTTTTATGGCATATCAACCTTTGTAGGTTATTTAACGCCAAATCCATTTTTATGTAAATAATCAGTTCTATTTAAAACAATTCAGTTTAGCATGGGTACACAGTTTGTCAAAAACACTTCTATTTCAAACTATTCAAGCAGTTATATATAACAATTCAGTTTAGTGTAAGTACAGTTTCAGTGTCAAAAACAGTTCTATTTCAAATAATTTAGTTTAGCATAAACACGCAGTTTAAACGTAAGTACAGTTTAATTGTGAAAAACATTTCTATTTCGAGCTATTCAGTTTAGTCAAGCAATTCTAATTCAGCTAATTCAATTTATTATAAGTACAGATTTTGTTTACACAGTTATATGTCAAAACAGTTTTATGTTAAACAATTCCGTTTAGTGTAAATACAGTTTCAATGTCAAAAACAGTTCTATTTGAAATAAATCAGCTTAGCATAAGCACGCAGTTTAAATGTAAGTACGGTATAATTGTCAAAAACATTTCAATTTCAAACTATTCAGTTTAGTCAAATAATTCATGTTGGTTTGTTGGTTTGGTGGGTTTTATGGCATATCAACCTTTGTAGGTTATTTAACGCCAAATCAATTTTTATGTAAATAATCTGTTCTGTTTAAAACAATTCAGTTTAGCATAAGTACACAGTTTAATTGTCAAAAGCATTTCTATTTCAAACTATTCAAGCAGTTATATGTAACAATTCAGTTAAGTGTAAATGCAGTTTTAATGTCGAAAAACAGTTCTATTTCAAATAATTCAGTTAAGCATAAGCTCGCAGTTTAAATGTAAGTACGGTTTAAGTGTCAAAAACATTTCTATTTTAAGCTATTCAGTTTACTCAAACAATTCAGTTTAGCATAAGTATGCTGTTAGTTCTATTTAACCCACAGATAGGGCCCTATCAGGTGCTACCACTCCGGGCCAGAGTGGACCTGGGAGCAATGGCAATGAAGGGGTATTCCACATTTCCCAAAGCTCCAGCACTGCTGGAACCACACCATCAGATTGTTTAGTGTCATATACAGAACACTCGTTAGGGGGGGGTCTTACCCCTCTGCAGAGGTGCAGTCAGTGTTTTCTACAGCCCTAGCCGACTGGGCAATACACAGAGTTAAATGTCAAACAGTTTTATTTTAAGTAAATCAATTCAGCATAAGTACACAGTTTAGACGTCAAATACAATTCTATTTTGAGCAATTCAGTTCAGCACTAGTATGCAGTTCCAATCTCAAAACAGTTCTATTTTAAACAATTCAGTTTAGCATAAATACGCAGTTTAAATGCAAAAATCAGTATAGTGAAAGAAGCACGGTTTAGTTCTATTTAACCCATAGATAGGAACTTATCAGGTGCTACCACTCCGGGCCAGAGTGGACCTGGGAGCGATGGCAATGAAGGGGTACTCCACATTTCCCAAAGCTCCAGCATTGATGGAATCTCACCATCAGATTTTTTAGTATCATATCCAGGACACTCATTTGGGGGGGGGGTCTTACCCCGCTGCAGAAAAGCAGTCGGTGTATTACAGCCCCAACATAAATTCAGGGTGGAGGCTAGAATGATTTATCAGCACTGAAAATAAAATCGATGCGCCGAGTTTTAATTGTGCATTCCGTCGCCACTGGTCAGAATTCGATCCTCACTGGATACCTAATGACCACGTGCCAAACGAAGCTTAGTATTTAAAAAAATATAAAGTATAAAGAAATTTATGGTGTTTTGTTGTAGTAATGTTTAACGAGCTAGTATTTCAGACTATGACCGCTGTGTGAATTTGATCCTCACCGGCAATTATATATATACATATATGTGCAGTTTGCTTTGTTTATAAATAAAGAATGCTCAGTATTGGTGATAGAGCACATACACACACACACATTATATATATATATATATATAACAAACTAGGATAGCTTAGACACAGAGTTGACCGCGTTTGGGGACAGTCAGTTTCTCGTCTATGATCATCATGAGTCTGGTGATCGCACACGCAAAAAACGCGAGAAAGTCACCAAATACCGTCATGCTGTGTCTACACTATCCTAAGTTATATATATATATATATATATATATATATATATATATATATATATATATATATATGTGTGTGTGTGTGTGTGTGTGTGTGTGTGTGTGTGTGTTATAATTCGATCCTCACCTTTTATTAGACAAAGCTTATCTCAGTAAAGAAATTTGTGAATAATAATACATTTAAATTGCTCTAAACCGGAAATAGAACATATGAAAATTCTACGGCTTAATTAGTAAATACAAATAATATCATACTGCATTTAATAATATCAATAATAATATCATACTGCGTTTAATAATATCAATAATGATATCATACTGCATTTAATAATATCAATGATAATATCATACTGCATTTACACATATAAGTTGATCGAGAATAGTTGAAAGCAACCCAAAGGCTTCCTTTTTAATGGCGACTACATCGAGGGGTAGCAAAGGGAGCTACTCCGTTTTCTGGATAGCTCCACTTACCCTTGATCCACACCATATAATGCTGAGTGAAATGTTAGGTAGGCATGTAGACTTTTTAAGTATTGTCAATCTTAGCAGAATTTTAAAAAAGTTAGTTACAGTTGCTATATATATGTATATATATACAACATAGCTGGCATTTCGCATCATATCTTGCTTCTTTGCTTAGTATATTTCCCACAGTAGACAGCAACGTATTTTAAGATAATGTTAATTATGAAGGCTCTAAATTGCTCAAAGTTTACAATGAAATATTTTTATCTTATCTTACTTTTTCCTTTTATTACACACACACACATTATATATATATATATATTAAAGAGAACTTATACACGATATTAAACTTGCTGATCTACAGCTCACAATGTCACAAATAAATAACTGTTATCACAGTCAAAAAATAAAATATTTCCCGCAAGACACACCTTATTAGATTTGCTCGGAATCAGCTTACATAGAAATAACAAGTGATAGTTTTGTGTTACATCAAAAAGTAACTAAATTCTTATTAAAAATGAGCAAACGTTTAATTTAGAAAGTAGAGGTTTCTCTTGGGTGAGTTCATGTCTTTTCTCTTGTGGCAGAGATCAGGAGTAGTTCCGGTTAGGAAATATCTATACCCTCGATTATATAAATAAATAAATATATATATATATATATATATATATATATATATATATATATATATATATATATATATATATATATATATATATATATATATATTATATATATATATATATATATATATATATTATATTATATATATATATATATATATATATATATATATATATATAGAGAGAGAGAGAGAGAGAGAGAGAGAAATAAATACCTATTAAGCCTCTAACGAGGGTCATTCAATAGATAAATGGATTTTTGGGGAAAAAGCAAAAAAATTTATTTTCAGAAGTTTGTTTCGGTAGACGTAAACTCTGCATTATTTGGAGTTGGTTTATAGAAAAAAATATTTAATTCTTACAGAAATATTTCTTTTGGAGCTATTCAAAACGGTGGAAAATCAGAGTGTTGTTCCTGGCTTGAGCGGGAGTCTGTCATTAGATACTTGGAGATTTAGAAGAGCAAACCACATGAAGTTTTCAGAAGAATTTGTAATGAATACGGAGAAGGAGGTTTAATCAAAATATGTTTACACATTGGCTAAATATGGGTTTTCCACCACGAGCCTGAGTCGAAAAGACAGACCATGGAGTGAAAACAAACTGATTCTCCGTTAAAGAAAAAGTTCGGGGCGCAATGGTCAGTAAAGAAGGTTATGCTGACAATTTTCAAGGACATAAAAGGACTCATCGCTATTGTTTCACTTTTAAAAAAGGTGCTACTGTAAATAGTGCTTTCTTTTGCTAAATTACACAATATTCACCTTATTTATTTTGCCCAGTCGGCTGGGGCTGTGGAATATACTGACTGTTTCTTTGCAGAGAGGTTAGAACCCCACTCCCAACGAATGTCCTTGATATGACACTAATCATTCAGATGGTGAGGTTCTAGTGATGCTGGAGCTTTGGGGAATGTGAAGCACCCTTTCATTGCTATCGCTCCCGGGGTCCACTCGAGCCCAGAGTGGTAGCACCCGATAGGGCCATATCTATAGGTTAAATAGAACTAAATTGCGTACTTATGCTGAACTGAATTACTTAAAATAGAACTGTTTTGACATGTAAACAGTGTACTTATGCTAAACTGAATCGTTTGAAATTAAACTGTTTTTGATATTGAAACTGTACTTACGCTAAACTGAATTATTTAAAATGGAACTGTTTGGACATTCAATTGTTTGTAAATAAAATCTATACTTATACTAAACAGAATTGTTTGAATAAGAACTATTTGACTAAACTGAATAGCTTTAAATAGAAATGTTTTTGACAATCAAACTGTGTACTCATGCTAAACTGAATTGTTTGAAATAGAACTGATTATTTGTATAAAAATTGATTGGGCATTAAATAACCTACAAAGGTTGATAAGCCATAAAACCCAAACAAACACCCTAACCAAACCTTATTTATTGGATGACTTTCGTACACACACATACATACTTACACACACACATAATTTTGGTATATTCATAAACAGAGTGTACAATATCGGCAATCGAACATATATATTTGAGTTTGGATAGCGTAGACACAGTGTCAACGGCACCTGGTAACTGTTACCAAATGTCATTGACTATGTATACGCTATTCTCACAATATACACGAGGTTTATAGCATTAATTTGAATAATTTTAGATTATATTATATTCTATGAAGCCAGAATGTTCAGCTATTAAATAAAAGATGTTTAGTGTCGTTTCTGTCATTAGTTAATTTACTGCTAATAAGACATATAAGTGAACATCCTTTAAGTATGTTAATTCGATGATTTTTTTCTAGGGTTAGTATATAAGTTATTTACTGAGATTAGCTTTGTCGTGGCACACGATAAGTGGTATGGGGGGCGCAAAGTGACACTTAACTGTCTAATAGCCACGCTAGCTAACAATTAGAAGTTATTGATAAACAAGAACAGAAGAAAAAACATTTTTTAGCCTCCCTGTCAAATGACATTGCTTGTTTCACACCAGGATTATGTTTGAACACTAGTAAAATCCAGGATCTCAAACACTGATATTAAAAATCTCTCAGTTACCTTAATTACCTTCAGTGCTCTACAAAGATAAACTTAAATTCTAGATTCCTTTATTTCCAGCCCACTTGACCACAAACACAAAAAACTAGCCCGCATCAAGCTACTTCGTTAATGTAAAATTATGTCAACTGATGGTCCAGTTGCCCCCTCTCACACACACACACACACACACACACACACACACACAAATGTAGAACAGGTCAATACCTTTATCTTCAGTTTCCGACAATAGAGAAATTATTCATTTTTTCTTTTTTAAATGGGGTATTTATGTAAACACTTTGTCTCAGATAACTGTACACCGACTGGAAAATTACGTCAGTGGACCCATTAAGGTAAAACGAGAACGAACATACTGAATCAAAATAGGAACCACCAACTATTGCAAGAAACAATTATTATTATTATCATTATTATTACTACTACAACAAAAAATTACAACAAACAATAAGAGACAACCCAAACTGATAAAATAATGCGGGTTCTGTGTCTCTAAAAAGATTTTTAACCGAATTGGCCAAATGGAGCTCTAAAACTTCAACGAGTAATAATTTCTGCAATTTCGAAAAGTGTAATTTCTGAAATATCAAAACTTTTTGATAATACTGACTTTTAAATTATCTAAAACACCAGAGAAATCATGTAAAAGGAGCAATTCAAAATTCTCCATTGTGAACCGTCTACATAAAGCAGCGAGCATTGTATATAAGGTTGGTTGGTTGTGTTTTACGACACATCAACCCTTATAGGTTATTTAATGCCTAATCCTGTTTATACAAATGCATTAGATATATATGTGTGATTTGTAAACGAATAGTTTGTAGGTAACAATTTTTACACGTGCCGGGGCTCATTTCTTTGCACATAGTTAAATGGTTTTCAGTATTGCAAACACTAATAGTTTTATTTGCATTCAGTAAAATTTTTCAAGTATTGCTATCAAACACTAATAGATCTATTTGCCGCAGTTTAATGGTTTTTCAGTATAGTAAATGATTAAAAAGTTCTATTTGACTTATAGATGGGACCCTAGCAGGTAATACCACAGAGTGGACATTGGAGTAATGCGAATGAAGAGGTACTCTATATTTCCCAAGGCCCCAGCATCGCCGTATTCTACAGCCAGTGAGCTACCTGTGTATCAGGTGACTGAAGAATTTAAATGTTTCAGCAGATAGTGTCACGTCGTTTATCCGAAACAGGGCTTCATGCACGTTTTCCTGCCGTTAAATTCCTCATCCAGAATCAGTATTAAAATTCGAAATCACAAGAGTGATAAAAATTGGGCCACAATGTTCTTCAACAATGAAAGTTTGTTGTTACTCAAATCCTCCACCTCGGACTGGATACGACAAAAGTTCAATTTCTAAGTGGGGTATTGCTGGTTTAAATTCAGAGTTTTCCTTCTATTAGACTCGTTGCCTTACCAAGGCAACCCCCCCTTTTTGCCGAACTATTTACTCATAGCTAACGGAGAGAGCAAATAAATTGTTGCTTTTCCCAAGGGAATTTGCACGAAGTTAATTTGCGAACAGCATCATCCAGTATGTAAACTCAGGTCACCAATTTCATTTCTTACGACGTTATCTTATGCTAATTAATCACCCCTCTTTATGAAAGTAAGTTGAATTTAGTTGATTCCGACGGCCAACAGCATGTCATATGGCATAAAAATGAGAGGCTACTTCCCAAGCATATTTGTGCGTATGCAGAGGTATTAGCCAACGCATTTGGTTACATGGTAAAATATATACTGGTTTAAATATAAGAATATTTTCGAACTGTATATTGTTCCTTCTCTGAGTGCATCTCCTGTCCCTGAGCTCATCTTCATGCTTCAAGATATTGTCTCTTGTCTTACTGCAAGAGCCATAAAAGGATTCTTTGAAGCTGAAAACGTCAAGGTTATGGCCAGGCCTACTCAAAGCCAAGATCTAAATTCAATTGAGAAACTATGGAAGTTTATCGACGGTGACGGAATTGTAAGAGAAAGTACTAGAAGAATGTGACAAAGACATGCCTGAGCGATGTAACAAATAAGTGAAATCAGATGGTCATAAAAAGCCATGGGCTGTTCACGTCTTATTGATATTCTGTATCAATAATATTGATTTAATTCACGTGATTATTCACGATTTTCTTTCCTAATTTTGAACGTTACACTTTTTGTTTTAGTATTAAACAGTTTTTACTTTAAAGATTCTTTTATGTAAATTTATCATAGCGTAGAATAAGTTTTTAAGAATATCTACAGCAATTTTTATCATTACAAAATTTGTAATGTTTTGTTTTAAAACTTTCATTCTTTAATATTGAATATAATACTGGATATAACATGCACAAAGCGGCGCAATCTTGTACCTGGGATTTGAAACGGATCACTCAAAGCAAGCCATGAAACTAGATCCAGTCATCATAAGCAATGAAAACAAAATATGTCAGTGGATATTGCTGTTTGAACTGACCATGCAAATTTTTATCGCTTTGGACTGTTGCCTTCATCTTTATTGTTATATTCACTACCTTTCGACCGATGTGTTCTTCGGTTTTCTTCAGGTGTTCCATGTCGCACCCGGAAGCCCACACAGAAGAAGGGCGGAGGACGTATAGGCCGAAACATTTTGAATACAACAATGAAAATGAAGATGATAAAAATTATCAAGCTCCATCTCAGAAATGTTGACAAATTAAAATGCTAAGTTGGACAAATATATTTATCTTCTGAGAGAACAGAAAAAATGTTGAATATGAAGGACACGATATAACTATTATTAGAAATCTTGAAACAATCCCGGAATGCTTTGCAATCAAGTTAAAAAGATAAAGTCCGAGGAAGAATAGCAGCCATCAGGACAACATTACTAAAATTAGCAAACATATTAATGACAGAGTGAAGACTTATTGTCACTTAATGCTTAAAGAAAGTCTCAAGTTAAATAACAAATACTAAAAAAAAAAGATCAACTCAAGAATCTAAGAGGTTTCGAAATTGTCCAAATCATGGAAATACTGGGATTTGCAAAAATACTGAGAACTTAAGTAATCGCTTTCTTAACCAACCTACCGGATGTGGCGAACATTCGGTAAGAGTGATTGATAGAGAGTGAGTCAAAGTTCAAAATCCTCAGCCGTGTGAAATTATGAATGTCCTTGCAAACATTAATGTGCATCTTAAAAGAGAGATTAAAAAGGGAGGAGTTGAGTTTTAGACGCGAAGGAAAGACGTAAGTTTTGATGCTTAAGCAAGACCATCCCCTCCTTTGGGAGTTGGCGACGATTTATAAGAAAATGTATCTTTCCTCCATCGACTTAACAAAAACTACCTCACATCTTCCTGTTTATGAGATCAGTCTAAAAAGATCTTATAACATCCAGAATTAACGTGAATAAGTTTTTCTAACAAATTATTTACTCATGTCGAAGAGGTTATCACTTGATGAAACAATGAGATCAAGTGACAACCTCTTCGTTTCTTCGACCAACTTTATGAGGTAACCAATAACTTTACACTAAACCACTAAATATCTGACAAACACGTAAATGAATTATTATTATTAAGAAGAAGAAGAAGAAGAAGAAGAAGAAGAAGAAGAAGGTTTTTTATTTTAAGAAACTATGAAATTTATGTAAAAATTTGAAAAATTCCCCTTATGATTCATTATATTAATACCTTTTTTCACTCTTTATTACCAACAATATACGAGATGCCGCTGAAATGTTCTCGGTTCAACTGGAAGGAAGTAACCTACACAGCCATAAAATGTTCCCACTATTCAACATATTCATCCATCATTTCAACACACTTGACATACCATTTCTCACGTTTTTTAAACCAACCCCCGTAATATATATATTCTAAAATTGATTGAGAGAAGTTTTCAAAATTGAAAGATTTTAAATGGCATTTTCGTTCTTTTAAAAGAATTATCACTAAAGAACCTCAAAACATTTAATGTGCTTAAAGACATTTCTGAGAGAAAAAAATATCTCTTTTTAGTGCTTCTCAAATAATCAATACTTAATATCCGATCGCTATGTTTGCAGACATTTCTTTTGATATTTAGACAGGTAGCCATGACACCTCTCTTTTTAAATAAAGACGTCTTGAAATACGAAACTATATAATACCTAGCCCAGTCGGCTGGGGAAGTAGAATACACTGAATGCATCTCTGCACCGAGTGTCCTAGATATGACATAAAACAATCTGATGGTGAGACTCCAGTAATGCCGGAGATTTGGGGAATGGGGACTACTCTTTCATTGTCATCGCTACCAGCTCCACTCTGACCCGGAGTGGTAGGACTCTATAGGGTCCTTTGTATGAGTCAAATAGAACTGTTTGACATTTAAACTGGGGGCAAACAAATGACTTATGATTGTTTGAAACAGAACTGTTTTTAGATTTAACTATGCGTAAGCAACTGATTGATGCCTAATTAAATTATTAGTTACACATAGCAATACTTGGAACCATTTAACTTTGTTGACTTATGCTAAATTGAGTTGTTAGAAATAGAACTGTTTGATCATCTTAATGTGTGTATCTACAAAATGTGTTCACAAATCATATATTCAGTATATGTGTAAAAACAGGATTTGGCATTAAATTACCAACAATGGTTAATATGCCATCAAACCAAACCAAACCATATATAATTCAACTCTTTGTCAAAAATATCAATGTCTACTGATCCAATTAGTGATTTAACAACTATTTTTTTTTTTACTGTCGCAATTTTCCGATGAAGTAACTGTTCCCTCTTTTACAGATTATTTACCTGAGGAAGACTGAAAAATGAATCGGCCGAAAGGTTGTAATAACAACTTCAAGTTAAAGGAAAGGAGTTCAAATACCGAAAAATATTCAGAACGTTAATGACTCTTCCCAAAGTTATAAATCCGTGGCTTTGACCATTTTTTTAAAATACTAAACGTGTGTTTGAAGTAAGCAGTAAGTATTACCAACCCCAATCAGAAAGTATTGCAGAGAATTATAATTTCACATACTTAATCATACCAATTGATCGCGAGATCCAAGATGTCCAGCTATTGTAATCTTGGACAAGACCGCCAAAGAAGATATCATTATAGGTGTTCTGAGATCTCTGTAGACCTTCATCAATAATTAACGCTCTGTCGGTGCAGCATAGAATACGCTGACTGTATCCTCTACAGAGAGTTATACCCTCCCCCCAAAAAAGGGGTGTCCTGTGTATGATATAAAACTGCATTTTATGATGAGACTCTAGCTTGGAGATCTGGGCAGTGTGAAGTATACCTTTCATTGCCATTACTTCCAAGTCCACTCTGAACCGTAGTGGTAGTACCTGTTATGGGTCAAATAGATCATTTTGAAAATTACTGGTATTCGATAGGACCGTGAGCAAAATAAATAGATAAATAAATAAATAAAAGAAACAATTACTCAAAAAATCTAAATGAACAATGAACCCTAATCTCAAGGCATAAAATAACCCTAGGCAGATTGAAATACCGTTAAAACCAATTAGCCAATCATTCTAAATCCTGAATTTGTTAAGGCATCTCAAAAATCGCGGACACAAATATTCATGTTATTTTGTAGATATCAATAGATATTACAACAGTAATTTATTCAAGTTAGTTTCCTCTGACACAGGGACACAGTAGTTGGTCATGCAGCAAGGATCGAACTGTCAACACTTGCGAACTGGTCCACCAACTCTTCGTACAAACACTTACGCTGAGAGCAGCGTTGAATAGAGAATAAAATTAACGTTGCCTAAATGTCGGCGATAAGAACAGTTGAGCATGTAATATTATCTTAACGTAAATTAAATTCCTTTTGTGAGTTCTCCTGTCAGCGTGGATGATACAAGATATTTGTATGCATCAAAATATTTTAAATGATTTTTTAATTCTATACATACTAGACAGAGACCTTTTGAAAAGATAAATAAACTTTAATAATTGCGTTCCATTGTTGGCACACAATTGACATGTTTTTTTTTATTGTTTTATATATCATCATTAAAATGTCAAATTTTGTGCTACTGATTATACTTTGAACTTCAGACTTCTTATTTCGTAGTTTATAGTTTTATTTACAAATGTTCCTCGAAAGGAAGTTTTAACGGAAACAATTACGAGGGTCATTCAATAAATAAGAAGAATTTTGCTTTAAGAGTTGGAAATAGGAAGCACTGTTTACTTGAGGATTGTCAGCATAACCTTCTTTACTGACCACTGCGCCCGGAGGTTTTACCCAAAGTCAGTGTGTTTCTCCTCCATGGGCTGTCATTTCGGCTTTGGCTCGCAGTGGAAAACCCATTCGTAAACTTTTTTTTATACTAAAACATGCTTCTCCGTACACATCACACTTTCCTCTGTAAATTTTTTATGGTTTGCACTTCACAATAAAAAATCCCACTCATATATATAGAACCCGAAAGGAAAAGACCAGAACAAGAGTCTCCTTCCTTACAGATGTGCCAAATACACTAGAAGAAAGCAAGAGATGGCACGGATCGAAACGTCCCAGAGAAACCAAAATCCAGAAGGAGATAATTTTTCAAAAGAATTTTTTGAATAGAGCAGCGAATACCTACAAAAAATATCGCTAAGTGAGATTTATTTTTTTTAGCCGAGCATCGAAACAGGATTTCGAATAATTGATTTTCTGGTTGTTAGTCTAGTGTTCTAATACGATTCATTGCTTGAATTACGTAATAAGAGGGTTATTCTATAGATAAGGGAATTTTTTTGGAAAAAAAGGAAAATACTTTTTTCATAAATATAAACTTTGCATTATTTGGAATTGGTTTATTGCAAAACTTGTTTTATTCTCACAAAAATATTCATTTTGAAGTTATTCAAAATGGCGTTAAATCAAACAGCACTTCAAGCTTGAAAAGAAGTATGTCATCAAATTTTTGGTGGTTATGTTATAAATTGATATTATGCTAATGTAACTCCTTGCAAACTCCAGTGACAATGTCAAAGAATCAGTGTCTCCATCAGGTAAGCGAATCATTACTTTTTTGTTTTTATAAAGCATCATTATAGCTGTAAGTTTCTTTGAGGAGACCACATGCTAGCCGTGTTTGCTTCATCTTCCCTCTGTATAAAGAATCAAATGCCTTGGAGAAATATAATAACAATAGTGTTGCCTCGAGATTTTTTGCACGTACTCCTTCGATGATTCGACGGGTTATCAAAATCTGTGAGGTAGAGGATCGATTTCCTCGAAAACCTTTCTGATTTTTGCTCAGAATTTTATAAATTTCTTGTTTGATACAGTTAAAAAACAGAAAATTATAAACCTAAGCAGCTATAGCAGTGAATATTGCTTCTCTCTAGTTCTTTGTGATTCCGAGGTCACCTTTCTTGGAGAAGGATAAAATGCAGTCTTTTGTCCATTTCTCTATTATATTTTGTTTATAGACTGCGTTGCATAATCGAAGAAGTACGTCATCAAATTTATCTTTCATTCTTCAGTGGGTATTTTGTCGAGGCTTGCAGCCTTTCTGCTTTTAATTTTCGTCACTACTACGTCAAATTCTTTCTCTTAAAATTGTCCTTGTTTAATGTTTAGTTGGCTATTAATATTTTTTTGATAGGTTTATCAAAGACTTTTGGGGAGTTTCCAAGCATGTTCTTGAAATATTCTTTTCCCTTCTGTATTCTTTCTTCTTGGCAGTCAGTTTTTAATTTTGCTCTCGAGGTGCTCTTCCTTCTGTTTACTTCATTTACTGTCTTCCACGCTATTCGTGACTATCTTCAAACGAGTTTCTGATTTTATTGATATGATTCAATTGTATTTTAGTTGTTCTTTCTGGTATGTGTTAGTTCTCTCTGGGCTTTCTTAAGTTTCTGGGCAGTGGGTTTCTTTTATTAAATAAGGATACATTTTTAATATCAGCTCGTTTTTCTCTAAATGCTATTGATTCCCATGGAACTCTACATTTGGTTATTTGTTTGGTTCGAATGCGTTCTGCTGCTGCTTCTAAATAAGTGGTTGCAAAATTTTTGTATACGTCATTCGGAGTATGTCTTTCAGTAGTCTGCTGAAGAGTATCAAACTTGTTTCTTACAGTTACCGTATTATGATTCCCATATCCCTATTGGTGTGTGAGGACTAGTCATATTGTGAAGCTTTAATCGTTTTTGTTCTATTTCTGCGTAAACTCGGGCGTATCTTCGGCGAGATGATTCTGCGATCAGAAGATACTCCTTGAAAAGAGGAGTATCCCACACTGTTCAGAGCACTATTTATCCACTTCTTGTTTTTGAATATATAATCTAGTTGGGCTTTAGGGTTATTTGAGTTGGTGTAGGTCCATTGTTTTCCCTTCATTTTTTTGGACTTTAGGCATGAAGACTTTTTTTTGAGTATTCCGTATTTCTGTTTGACGAGTTGCGTAAGCAGAATTTGTTATTTTCGTCTTTGCCTATTTGATCATTTATGTCTCCACCGATGATTAGAACCTCGTGCTTGGGAATGTATCGGAGAAGGAAAGATTGTTGTAGAAGGTAATGATGTCTGTTTCATCACTAGGATTGCTGGGACTGTCACAAGAAACGATTGTTGTGCTGCAGTTGTCATTAAATAAGGAACTCCTCTTTCTCGGTTGGATTCACCCTATGCTATTTTGTGAATTTAAAGCACGAGGATTGAAAAGCATTCTTCAACCTCCTATGACGGAATTGACGGATTTTTAAAAAAAAATGTAGATGCCGAGATAAATATCCATTCATTACCAATATCATAGTATTTTTTCTAGTTCTCTATGGTAGTATTTATATTCTTGTATGCTGATGATGTCTATATTACGCTCAGCTACAGATGCTGTCATTTCAGGTAATGGTCACTGTATTAACAATTTTCTGCATCTAAGTAATTTTGGCTTGATTTTTGAGCCCTGTTGCTGATTTTTCGAACACGGCGGCCAGAACTCCAACCTCGACAGAACGTACATTTTGTTCACTTTTGCGGGTGGTGATTTGGTTTGGACATATGGTTTGAATTAGAGTTGTGCTAATCTTTCTTTGAAGCTTTTCCTCATCAATAGATACCACCCTTATAGATAAGTAGCAGTAGTTTCCTAACTGAACTATCTGATCCTGGCCTTTAACCTATGAGGTTCTTCCGCACAGCATTTGGAGAAGACCACCGTTGACCCAAGTTTGTATTCATCCGTCTTACTTCACATCTACCATGCTAATTCCCATGGCTTCCGTTAATATACGCTAATATATATATATATTGATGGAAAGTAGGTGCATTGGATTTTTAGTTTTTAACTCGGCTTCGCAAAATTATATTCCAGATTTTAAAGCGAATATCATAACGTAAATTAGGATTTGTAACTTTAAAAGTAAGTATAAGTTCAAGAATCCCTTTTTATTTTTTCCAAGATTTGTAGGAGTTAATAGAAAAATATTACAATGACTTCGGAAAATTTATATATATATATATATATATATATATATATAGAGAGAGAGAGAGAGAGTGAGTGAGTGTGTGTGTGTGTTTAATAAGTTTATCTTAGCACAGGGTCACAATAGAAAGAAAACTGTGTAGCGATCATCTTCCAAGTATAAAAAAAAATTCTTTTAAAAATATACAACATTTCAAATATTCCTTCTTTGTGATCAGATACCGAGAACTTTCTTTTCTCTCTCTCTCTCTCTCTCTATATATATATATATATATATGGTGGACCGGTATTGCTACTGAAAATATAGAGATATAGCCCCTTTGTAGTGATATATTTTAGACTTTGTTAATATCGCCTTATGTTTTTTTAGTCGATGAATGTGTTTGATGTTTGCTACGCTTTTAATTCAACCAACTTCCAAAGCCAATGTCCGCACTCGCTTCATAATATTTCAATAGTATCAATAGTATTGCTGTAAGAAAATAATATTTTGAGCTTGATTATTCCATTGAAAAAAAAAACACTTGTAAACGCCAAAACACCTACACAAACACTCACACGTACGTACACAGAAATTTTGAGATTCAAATCTAATTTTTACTCTGTCCAAAACCAGCTTAAATAAAGTTGTATATATTACTGTTTAGTGTAAAACAACATGGCCTATACAGATTGGAAATCTAATACAGACACAAATTCTTTACAAGATAGTTAGATATATTCTTTGACAGCTCAACAACAACAACAACAATAATAATACCAACAGATCATAACATATCAGTCAAAGAATATTATAGAATAAGTAAATACAAAGACCTGAGAATAGAAATTGAAAAAAATGTGACACCCTAAAACTACTACCATTTCAGTAATGGTTGGAGCTCGGGGTATGATCAAGTTTAAGGAGAAATAAAAAGTAAAAAAAGAAAAGTTGGCGATTGTAGTCGAGGGTGACCCAAAGGCTCTATTTTCAATAGCTACTACACCGAGGTGTAGGGAAGAGTGCTACTCTTTTCCATAAAAATAAGGAGAAATAAACACATTAAAAAAAAATAACTGGCTGTTCCAGCCTATATGAGATACAAAAATTTGCTTTTTGCAGAACAGATAATCTCTTTAGGAAAGTACTATCAATGTGAGTGGAAAAGTAACACCCCAAAGAGGCAGCAAAAACAATGAATACATAGATACAAATAATCACTATCTTCTCTCACCCTAGGTCTTGGGTAAAGACAGTCAAGAACTCTAAGAAATCGAAAGTAAAGCTGAAAATTATAATTAATAATAATAATAATAATAATTAAGTCTTTGCCATAGAGCTAAAGAATCGTGGAATATGAGGGTGATGGTTATACCAATTGTTGTTAGTGTGCTTGGAACGATCTCAAAGACCTTGATAAAGAAACAGGAATAATTGGAAATCAGAGGAAGAATATGAAGCATACAGATCACGGTATTGTTAAGTTTGGTTAGAATACTCAGAAGAGTCCTGGAGACCTGACGAGAATTTGTAGACGCAGCAATCAAGGAATTTGATGAATATAGAAACAAGGGTAAAGAAAAATCACTCACAACAATCATTAATAGCTAAAACAAAACAGAAATACAGGAATTACTAAAACAAAAAAAAACCCCATAAAAATAACTAAATGGACACTTCAGAAAACAAACGAGGATGACATAGACAGCTAAATCTCAGAAACCTAAATAAAGAAGCAAAATCATTATTGCACCCGAAGGTGGTGGTGGTGGGCTTTACGCATTCTCTAGAGAGAGGTAAGATCTCCCCGAAAGGGGTTGTTCTGAGTATAACACTAAACTACGTCTGATGTTGAGGCTCGAGTTATAGAAAACTAGGGAGTGTGGTGTACTCTTTCATTGCCATTACTCCCAGGTCCACTTTGTCCCGAAGTGGTTTAAACTGTTAGGGTTTCATCAATGGGTCAAATCTATTTGTTTAAAAATCATTTGTATAAAAGCCATATAAAAAAACCTTAAGGAACAACTTCACAAAAACGTAAATACAAACGCGCAATGAACGCGATTCCTTTACCACTTAACAGGTTTATATATCATTAAAATCAATCAATCAAATTCTTATTAATAGCAGCCCAAAATAACGCCAAAAGAACTAATTAAAAGCTAGAAATGAGAGGGTTCAAGTGACTAGCAAGTGTAAACTATGTGGTAAAGGAGACGAAAAAGTAAACCATATAATAAGCGAATAATGGAAATTGCACTGAAAGGATATAACAGCAGACATGACTGAGCGGTGAAGTAGTTTTAATGTAGAGTTTTGTAATGAATAATACCTTATAGTATACGTTTTTGGTTCTATAATGTCCCTCTAGATGCGATAAAATCCTGATATTTTTGGTTTAGAAAAATAAATAAGTAAAATAACAATAATATTGTTATGAGTGAACTTATTTATGGCGTTACTGGACATGTACATGTTGTTGGACATTCTTGTACTGTCTGGTTATTCTGATCAAATCCGGATCAAAATTTAATTAAGGAATTATAATAAACAATGTTTAAATTACTTATCTACTTCGTCAGTAAGTTTAGTGTTATTCTCTTACAAAATCTAAACTGAAATCTATAAAATAAATAAAAGCCCTGGGAAAGCTTATCTGATTCCCAGAATTAATGAGTTCAATTCTTGGGTTCGGCAGTGCAGAGTTGTTTTATGCCTAGATGCTAGGGAATTGCATTCATTATATATTTATATTTACATTTTTGTATAGTTGTTCAAGAAGTTTTGCACAGTTATATGATGAAAGTAAAGTTGGCGACCATAGTCGAGGGTAACCCGAAGGCTCCCTTTTCGATAGCTACTACACCAATGTGTAGGGGAGGGCGCTACTCCTTGGCCCAGCGGTTAGAGTGTTCGCCAATGGCCCGGGAGACCTGGGTTCAATCCCAGGTCGAGTCATACCAAAGACTTTAAAAATGGAACTTGATACCACCTTGCTTAACACTCAGCATTATAAGGTACGGTTCAAGGGTAAAGTGGAGCAATCCTGGGAATGGAGTAGCGCCCTCCCCTACACCTTGGTGTAGTAGCTATCGAAAAGGGAGCCTTCGGGTCACCCTCGACTATGGTCGCTAACTTATATGATGAAAGTATTCGTATTTAATACTAATAATTTGCTCACAGTTGTATAGTTTCAAGCATTCTATCTAATACTAATAATCATATGGCTACAAGTAATTACTCTTATTGAATAATAATAAATTGTTAGTACTCAGCTATTGGTTTGTAGTAAGTATTACAATTTTAGAATAGTTGTTTGCCCATAACTATATGGTTTCAAGTAACTAATAATAATTCTTAGTAAACAGTTATGGCGTAAAGTAACAATTCTTAATAAAAATAATTTACAGTTATATGGTATTAAGTATTCGTACCGAATAAGAATAATGAAAAGAAATTATTTGACCGATAGATGTGATCCTAACAGAGACTACCACCCCGTTTGGTTGGTTTGGTTTGGTTTGGTTTGGTTTTATGGCATATCAACCGTTGTAGGTTATTTAACACCAAATCCCTTTTTATGTAAATAATCTGTTCTATTTAAAACAATTCAGTTTAGCATAAGTACACAGCTTAATTGTCAAAAACATTTCTATTTCAAACTATTCAAGAGGTTATATGTAACAATTCAGTAAAGTGTAAATACAATTTTAATGTCAAAAAACAGTTCTATTTCAAATAATTCAGTTAAGCATAAGCACACAGTTTAAATGTAAGTACGGTTTAATTGTCAAAAACATTTCTATTTCAAGCTATTCAGTTTACTCAAACAATTCAGTTTAGCATAAAAATGCTGTTAGTTCTATTTAACCCATAGATAGGGCCCTATCAGGTGCTACCACTCCGGGGCAGAGTGGACCTGGGAGCGATGGTAATGAAGGGGTACTTCGCATTCCCCAAAGCTCCAGCATTGCTGGAACCTCACCATCAGATTGTTTAGTGTCATACCAGGACACTCGTTAGGAGGGGGGTCTTACCCCTCTGCAGAGGTGCAGTCAGTGTATTCTACAGCCCCAGCCGACTGGGCAATCTACCACCCGGGTTAAGAGTGGACCTGAGAGTAATGGCAATGAAGGGGTACTCACACTCCCCAGATATCCAGAAATAGATCCTTAGCATAAGATGTAATTTAGTGTTATACACAGGACATACTATTTTGAAGTGGGGCGGGTCTTACCTCTCTGTTGGGGGTACAGTCAGAATATTCTAAACCTTGTCGACAGGCTGGTTACTTGATTTGTGTCGTACTAAGGAAGATCACTCTACTATTATTTTCTCCATAGCAATAATCTAACTCATTATTCAACATTTTTTTCCTCAAAAAAACCTGACACATTCAGTAACAATTCGGTTATCCTCGTTTCCTGTAACATTTTTTTCTCTCACAATCTTCGACTGTCAACACTTCCACCCTTTAACAGTTTATTTGTTAAACTATTTTTTCTTCTTTTAATTGGTAACAATAATGACTGCTTGGGTTGGCCAGACACTGGCGATCTGGAGGGTCGATACGTCGTCAATTTCTCCCTGTTGTCTTTCAGTAAAAGCACGAAATACCGTATGAAAAGGAAGGAAACGTTAAGACTGAAGACAGATTTTGTCTGTACAAGCGACGCTTAAATTTGCTAAATTCAATTTTTTTTTCTTAGGAAATAGGAAGTTGGAGACAATCTGTCTGAAAGAGTTTACGTCTCAAGAAATGTAAACAGATTTATTCTCTACAACAAAAAAACATATATATATATATATATGTATATATATATGCCGGGAACAGATAATATAGAAGAAAGACTTAATCATTAACATCACTATCAGGGCGTATCGACAGAACGGATTCCCTTGGCAATTTCTCCCTATCCATCTCTATCGGTCATCGCTTTTGGCAAGTTCTCTCGACGGCATCTAGTGTCCGCACAGAGCTTCAAGAAACAACATTTTAGAATAAGTTGGCTGGAGTTTTATGGCATAATCAACCCTTATAGGTTATTTAATACAAAACCATATATATATATATATATATATATATATATAAAATGTATTTCTATTTTGTTGTTTGGTTGTGTGGATTTTTTATTCAATAAAATGTAGTTTGCCCTACCCTCTTTAGTCAGTTTTATCCTGATGATCAGGAAAGGTGAAACCTAAGTAGATTTCGTCTGACCCATTAGGTATTATATGTGTGTGCGTGCGTGTGTGCGTGATTTGTTAGCGAATAGTTTTTCGGTAACATTTTTAAACGAGCCAAAACCCATTCTTTGCAAACAGTAAAATGGTTTCAAGTATTGCTATTTATTGTTTGCTCATAATTAAATGGTTTAAATTATTTATATCTAAAACTAATAGTCCTATTTGCATGCAGTTAAATGGTTTCAAACATTGCTATCCAATACTTACTCAATTTGGTATTAATCATTTGTTTACACACGATTAAGTATAGTAAATGATTAAACAATTTTGTTTGACAAATGAAGGGAACCCTAACGGGCTGGTTGTGTTTCATGGCCTATCAACCCTTGTAGGTTATTTAATGCCAAAATTTGTTTATACATATATTAAATATATGATTTGTAATCGTATATTTTGTGGATGACATTTGTAAGCATGTATAGTGGCTTGAACCACATGACTTCCGGTATCTCGGATGAATAAAAGACGTCGTGTTTCTTAAGCAGGGGAAAGTACTGAAATATCTCTGCTTTGTGCAGAGGTTTTTCAGCGGACTGTCTGGCATCCATGCTGAACGGTCAGTTCCTCGAGGCTCAGGGGATCGTCCCCTCAGGCTTTAATCCTCTTTGGGGAGGGGGATTAGGTTTAAAGCTTGGTGCCCGAGGCACCCTTTTTTAGGGGAATGCCGACGGGGCCCGAGACGTTTTTAAAGCCGCTAGGCGTGTTTGGGTCACGGCCCTGCGACTGGACCCGCCTTATTAAAAGACATTGAGCCACACTCGTCCATCTGGTACTGAAAGATTTCGGTCAGTAGCAAGACCAAGTTCAGACATAACACCCACAGTGCGAAACTTATATTTGTTGGACTGTACCACTTCAGTTAATAAATAGTTAACTTTATTTCACTGGGTGGCTCTTCCTTACCACGATACAACAGCAACAAGTCAGAGCTCATCTGTTTGCAGAGGTCCCCGCGGACATTCTCGAAACCTATGTATGGCACTAGACCTTGCTGACTACTTTAAGCCATAACCCGGCATACGTGCCCGGACCCACATTTGGGTTCGTGAAACTGCTTGCCACATCAGGCTCACATCGCACCAAGTGAGGCGATGAGCAACATAGACCAGCAGGGTTCGAGTCTCGGCTCGTTCCCGACCTTCCCCACCCCTTCATCCCCACTTTAATCGGCCTTCGAGCTTTTGACCTTGTGTCAAGTCCTGTAGTATTTGTCGCTGCCTCCCACCAGACACGACTTGACACAAGGTCAAAAGCCCGAAGGCCAATTAAAGTGGGGATAAAGGGGAGGGGAAGGTCGGGAAGGAGCCGAGACTCGAACCCTGCTTGTCAGTGCTGCTCATCGGCTCACTTCGTGCAATGTGAGCCTGATGAGGCAAGCGGTTTCACGAACCCAAATGTGGGTCCGGGCACGTATGCCAGTAAACGGCTTAAACTAGACGCTTGGTCTAGTGCCGTACAAGGGGGACAAAGGAGACAAAAATGCAGCTCGCCCACCCGAAGGTAGCCTAGTCGAAACTAGGTGCCTAATTAAAGGCCCCAAGTCTGCCATTCTTCCTTTTCCAGGGCCACGCTCCGGACCGAAGTCCAGAACAGGCCCCGGGGCGCTCGCCCCCTTGTGTCAAGTCCTGTCTGGTGGGAGGCAGCGACAAATAAACAGAGCTCATCTGTTTGCACACAGTTAAATGGGTCTAAGTTTTGCTATGTAATACCAATAATTCAATTTGCATACATTTAAATGGTTTCAACCAAAGCTTTTTAACAGTAAAAATTCAATTTAACATCAGTGATTTGTTTACGCACAGTTAAACGGATACACATATATGATTTGTAAGTGAATAGTTTGTAGGTGATATTATTTTAAATGAGAACTAACTTGTTAGCACACGAGTATTGTTATAGTTCGCATACAAATGGTTTTAAGTATTGGTCTGTAAAGCCAATAATCCATTTTTTGCAAACGGCCCAAGTGTTTTAATAATTCAATTCAACATTATCCATTTGTTTGCACACAGTTAAATGGTTCCAACCATTGCTATGTAAACTATCAATTCAATTTAACATCAGTAATTTGTTTACGCACAGTTAAGTGGTCAAACAATTCTTTTTGACCCACAGATATGACCCTATTAGGTACTACTAATCCTGGTCAGAGTGGACTTGAGAGTAATGCAATGAAGAAGTTCTCTGCATTCCGCAAAGCTCCAGGACTGGAGATTTATCATCAGGTGCAGTTTAGGCTCATATACATGACACTTGTTGGGTTTTACCCATCTGCAGATATGCAGTCGGTGTATTCTATAGCTCCCACCGACTTGGCTGGTACACCTAACTGGTATAAACAGACCGAGTCACGGTGAACCTGGGAGTAATGACAATGAAGGGGTACTCCGAATTCATCAAAGCTCAAGGACAGGAGCGTTACCATCAGGTGCATTTTAGTGTCACGTCCAATGCATAAGTTGAGGGGGGGGGTCTTACATCTCTACAGAGATACAGTCGGCGTATTCTACGGTCCCAGTCGACTGGGCTATTTAGAATAAGATACTTAAAACTATTAGTATACAAATATAACGGCTTTGACGCAACGGTATTGTGAATGGGTGGCTGATTATCAAACTACAGCTAGTAGTATAAGATGAGTCACGGAAATGAAATGAAATAAAATCCCTTTTAAAAACGCCCGTCTTTTATTTATATATTTATGTATTCATTCAACTTCCTACCAAGTCAGTTTTGACATGAAATCATTTATAGTGGAGAATCTCGCGCGAATCGAAACTCGTGCGTGGTAATTACGATAAATGGTTGGTCCGTCGGAAAACGTGCGTCTTCGAGGTTCGGAAATAATGTAAATATTGACCCAGTTTTTTTGCAGGTCATATATCAGTACAGTTTATCTTCTCTGTCTGTGCGGTAAATAATAATTTCCAAATAATTATCTAATTTTCTGGTATTTTTCATGCCGCTTAATTAAATTCAGTATTTTCTTTCTCCCCAGCTTTTAAAAAAATATTCTGTTTCATTTAATTAATTCGATAAACGCTGTAATTATTTGATGGTTCTCCGAACTGAATTCATAGCATATGTTTCAGGGAATAAGCTTGTTTTGTTTGGGGAAAAAATTAATGTTGAATATTCTTAAACGGCTCTTACTTTTCTGAGCAATTGTTTTCTGGTGATGTTCTCGTAGTGGGGCACCTAGTTAGGATACAACTCTCTACGTAAGCGAATTGTAATTAGACTTAGCTTAATCCAACACAGAACCACAAGTGTAGGCCACCAAATAAAGATCACTCACTGGTGATGGTGATTGTTAGTGAGTTTGAATCTTACTGATGCTAAGCCAAGCATAGTAAATGACTATATGGTTCGGTTTCAGTTTCTTTACTTTCTGGCACATAAACTTTCGAGGGTTATTTAATGTCAAGGCCATTCATTAGGCAAGGTCAAAAGAAAATTTTCCTTTTTTTTTTTTTTTTTGAATCTTAATCATTTGGATAAACGCAATTATTAGCAAAATGCTTTAACTCTTTGGTGGCCGAATTTTTCAGTTATCGGCAACGACCAGTGCCGAGAGGATTCCCTATCGTGGAATAGCTCCAGTGCAAAGCTTCGACTTCGAAGTAAATGAGTTCTAACTCCAATTGCGCAACTACGTTCACTTTCGTGCTAATACCCTTGGCAAAGGTATGAAACCTCTTATTCCTCCTCTTATGGGCCAAATAGTATAACTGCTGGTCTTCTACAAGGATGGCATTGGCATTAAATAACCCACGAAGGTTGATATGTCACTTAACAAAGGAACTAATCCAAACTACCAGTACCGCACTAAAAATGAAAATTAAGAAATAAAAACAAATGAATTGTATATCGAAATTTGACTATATTAAAAAAAGAAAGAAAGAAAATCAAAAATAAAGAAAAAACGAAACATTCGAAACAACGTTAGTCAGTCTATGCAAAGTATAAATTTAAAATGTAAAAATGTTTTCAATATTTTATTCATTCATTTTTTGCTCGAAAGAATCCCAAATTTCTGTTTCAAAAAAGAAAATACCAATTTCAATGATAATAATGCGCTGTTTTAAAGTCATTTTTTCGTTAACTTCATCGGCAACGCCACATTTGACGACTAAGTTGACACACCCATTACTTCTAAAGATATGGAGATGAAAAGTGTACTCAAAAAAATCAAACTCAAGTGTTGTTAATATACATTAAAATTTTGGTCTTGATATATTTTAGGTTTAGTCTGGTTTTATGGCATATCAACCACAGTAAGTTATTTAGTGTCAAATCCTGTTGACATACATAATCAATATATTATTTGCAAACACATTTTATTGATAACATTTTAAAACGATCCTGAGCATGTTTTTTGCTCACAGTTAAATGGTTTCAAATATTTCTCTCTAATTTGAATTATTCTATTACTTATTTTTCATTTGCTTGCACAGTTATATGGTTTCAAGCATTGCTATGTAACAGTAAAAATTTAACATCAGTTCTTTCTTTGCACACGTTTAAATAGATATACAGATATGATTTGTGAGTGAACAGTCTGTAGGTAATACCATTTTAAAACTATTTTTTTTTTTTGCTCACTGGTAATATTATTGTTTCTGTACAGTTAAGCCGTTTCAGTTATTGCAATCTAATACTTATATATCTATTCAATATTAATCATTTGTATACAGACGGTGAAGTGGTTACAAGTTTTGCAGTTTAAAACTGATAATTCTATTCACCATAATTCATTCATTTGCACTTTGTCAAATGGTTCCAAGTATTGCTCTATATAACTAACAATTCAATTTAACATGAATTATTACTTTGCACACAGTTTAAATGTCAAAAAGTTCTATTTTATCCAGAGATAAACCCGATCAGGTGTTACCACTCCGACTTAGAGTGGACCCAAGAGCAATGGCAACGAAGGGGTTCTCCACATTCCCCAAATCTCCAAGGCTGGAGCCTCGCCATCAAATAGTTTAATGTCATACACAGGACACTCATTGGGGTGGGTCTTACCCCTCTGCAGAGATACAGTTGGTGTATTCTACAGCCCCGGCCGACTGAGCTGAAATGTATTTTTAAAATGTAACGTATTTGCTTCTATAACAGTATAATAACAATAATATATTCGATTAAAATTGGTACAGTTATGTACTACGAGAAGTAAACAATATCACCAGTAATTGAAGATTAAGAAAAGTTCTAGGTAAAACCTCAGTGATATCTGTTCGAAAAAATAAGGTCTTAATAAAATCGGATTTGGGTTACCCTTACGGCGCTTTTAACCTGGACTAATTATCTAACTTGAATCAAGTTTTCAGTTTTAATGAGTTAATTTTCATCCTTTTTCTTTTGAATCTTAAAAATCATTGTTTTTCACATGACGACATTAAAAAAAATCGTGCGCATGAGTAGAAATCAAGTAAAATCGCACACAATAGTGAAAGGATTGAATCAAAAAGTATTTTCAACTTAAATTGATTTTATTCTAATGCGTCTCACCGATACTTGGCGTCACTTGTGTCGCAACTCTTTTGAATCTAAAACATTAACACTTTTCCAAGTTCTAAGTCATTCTTTTATTGACATTCAGATCACAAGAAATCGAAGAAACAACTGTAATCCGTTTATATTGTTTCTTTGGCGGTAAGGGTGAAGGGTTACGTCACATCTGTAATATTACGACTCCTCGTAAAGGCGTCTTGCATAGAACTAGTCCAGGTTAAAAGCGCGGTAAGTAACTCGGAACCGAACATTTTTGGACCTTTCTTCCGGTGCAGGTATCATTGGGGGAAACGAGAAAATAGAAATTTAATTTAAGAACAGTTTTTTTCTCGTTCTCCAATGATACCTACATCGGGACCTCCCACCAAAAAAAAAGTTCGGCTTGATGTTACTCTTGTTGCGCTTTTAACATGGACGATACAAATTGTTTAAAAAAATTGATATCAGTTTAGACGTTCTGAGTGTTTCAGAAAAAATCGATATTCATTAATGTAATAACTTGACCAACTCTAGTTCAAATGATTTCAAATTTAAACAGCATGTGTAGAAGCAACTAAAAAATTTATGTTTGATGTTGAATACCTTTTCTTTTGCAGCGAATGGCGTTTCGATACTTTAAAAAAATAAAACAAACAAAATTTTATGTTGTTTTTAGACATGTTAAAATTTGAGATAATTGGAACGAGAATTGGTCAAGTTATTAGATTGCGAAATTATATCAGTTTTTCTGAAAGACCCTGTATAATGGTTAGTGATCGTGTTGAGCAGACCATTGGTCGATTTTTAATTGGATGCCCTATACTTTATGCCAAACTAAACCATGCTTAGTAAATAGCCACACCTTTCGAATCTAATGTTCTCCACCGAGTAAGATGGTCTATATTTGCGTCGATTACCACTGCAGATAAAAACTGAAGGTGATTTTCAAAGAAAAAACAATTTGCATCTCAGCAATCATAGAAACTGCGAGATCATGGTCATAATAATCACCGTCAGACGGTAACGGTCCCGAGCCCAAGTATTTCATCAGATTTAAAAATAGAAAAAGACCCATATGCGTCAATTTCCAAAAATAATATTGGATATTGACAAGATCCATTTGAAATGCCACATGAGTTGCGTGGGTGGCATAACAGAAAGAGCATCAGTTTTCTTAAGTAAACAAGACATGGGTTGTTCCCCAGTGGAAGTGCTGCGTAAATTGAGTGGATGGCCTGCCAGAAAGAGACATATGCCTCTGCAATGCGTAGGCAGCGAACTGGAGGTGTGACCACGAGAATTTGCATGGAATATTATAACCAGCACAGACGAGAGGAGATGAGACAGCGGAAATCAGCTACTTGACGTCACGTCGATCTGGGCTCTGGCTATGAACCAAACATCGTAGGGTTGAGAGGCAGAGTTGGTTGGTTGTTTGGATTTTATGGCATATCAACCTTTGTAGGTTATTTAACGCTAAATCTATTTCTATGAAAATATTTCCATTTCAGACAATTCAGTTTAGCATGAGTACACAGTTTAATTGTCAAGACAGTTTTATTTTAACACTTCAGTTTGGCATAAATACGCAGTTTAAATGCAAAAAATAGTAAAGTCAAGAAACCACGGTTTAGTTCTATTTAGCTCATAGATAGGACCCTTCTCAGGTGCTACCAGAGTGGACTCCAGCATTATTTAGTGTCATATCTAGGACACTCGTTGGTTGGGGTCTTACCCCTCTGCTGAGAAGCAGTCGGTGCATTCAATAGCCCCAGCCGACTGGGCCATGAGAGGCAGAAAAAAGCCTGAAATGTATAAGACTCGCAAAAGTCGAGAAACGAGGAAAAACTAGGGTGATTCGATGTCTTAAGATGGCCCTGAACCAGTCTCGTAAAAGTGAAGAACGAAGTAGAAAAGCAGAGGTTTCACAAAAGAACCGTACTATCGTTCCTTTGAGTGTGCCAACTAAGCCGTCTTTGACTCTCTTTCTCACTTTACCCATACGTACATTTCAAATAGTAAAATGAAAAGAAAAGCAGATTATATTCTTTTTCAGCGTTGTTGTTGTTGTTTTTCTCTGCTATGCAACAATAACTTCTCTTTTTTTTTGTCACCAGAAGCTAGTAGGTCCGAATATACCATCTATACCCCGTGATTGAAGATGTCCAATAATCAAAATGACAAACCCTTAGAATCAATAGCCACCGAACTAAATATATCAGTCCCGAATTTAACGACGATAATCAAATTTTATCCCGAAAGGAATTCAGTAAGCAATTAAAAGAAACGCTAAAAACTGTATGTACATTGTATTTATGGTTTGGTTGGTTTGTTGGGTTTTATGGCATATCAACCTTTGTAGGTTATTTAACGCCAAATCCATTTTTATGTAAATAATCTGTTCTATTTAAAACAATTCAGTTTAGCATAAGTACACAGTTTAATGGTCAAAAACATTTCCATTTCTAACTATTCAAGCAGTTGTATGTAACAATTCGGTTAAGTGTAAATACATTTTTAATGTCAAAAACAGTTCTATTTCAAATAATTCAGTTAAGCATAAACATGCAGTTTAAGTGTAAGTACGGTTTAATTGTCAAAACGTTTCTATTTCAAACAATTCAGTTTACTCAATTCATTTTAGCATAAGTATGCTGTTAGTTCTATTTAACCCATAGATAGGGCCCTATCAGGTGCTACCACTCCGGGCCAGAGTGGACCTGGGAGCGATGGCTATGTCGGGGTACTCCGCATTCCCCAAAGCTCCAGCACTGCTGGAACCTCACCATCAGATTGTTTAGTGTCATATCCAGGACACTCGTTATGGGGCGGGGTCTTACCCCTCTACAGAGGTGCAGTCAGTGTATTCTACAGCCCCAGCTGACTGGGCAAATTGTATTTATAAATTTTTTTTATATTTTGTAAATAATTAGTCATTGCTAAAATACTACGTAAAAAGAAAACCTCCTATTGTTTGTTCAAATGTTTGCTCGTTTTATTCATAACTCATTTCAGGATTAACCTATTATAACAATACCCATAAGACCCCTCCGTTACAGTATTAAGCGTGGTAGTTCCCGTCGCGTAGTGGCTCACGTGCAGGGTTGTTACATCGTAGTCAGCGAGTTCGAACTCCAGTCGAACTATTACGTTCACTTTCGGTCTTATACCTTTGGGAAAGGTATGAGCCCTCTTATCTCCTAGTTATTGGCTAAATAGTACGACTGCTGTTCTTCTATAAGGAGGACTTTGTCCTTAAATTACCTGGGAAGGTTGATATGCCATTAAACAAAGAAACCAAAAATATTCAGCTACATTTGTTAAACTTGTTACTCATAATTTGCTAAATGTTTGCCACTCTAGTAACAAGTCTTAAATAAGATTCTTTTATCTGAAATGTCTGTTCGCTTTATATATATATATAATTACACAAGAATGTTGCGAGCACTATTGAACAAGTCCTGGCGGCAACACCCCACAAAGCACCAACTATACGGCCACCTGCCTCCCATCACGAAAACTATCCAAGTTAGACGAACAAGACATGCAGGACACTGCTGGAAAAGCAAGGACGAGCTCATAAGTGATGTACTCCTATAGACCCCCGCATATGGCCAAGCAAAAGCAGGACGACCAGCTCGAACATACATACAGCAGCTATGTGAGGATACGGGATGTAGCCCTGAAGACCTGCCAGAGGCGATGAATGATAGGGAGAAGTGGCGAGAGAGGGTCAGGGATATCTATGCTAGCGGCACGACATGATGATGATAATATATATCAGAATTAATTGAAAATTGGGTTCAAATTCATACATTTACAAAGAGAATAAAAACAGATTGAACACAATGATCTCATGCAACTGCAGATATAAGAACGTTGAAGAATTATCTTGTACTTCATATTTTAGAAATGTATCAGCAGTAAGCATTGGGCCAGGTAATTATTTTAAATCTTAACAATTACCAAAGGAAAAAACAGTTTTTTTAGGTAAAAACCTTACTTTTAATTACTCACTATTCATTAGACAACAAAAAAGTTAATGAAAAATATTCAAGTTAATCATAAGAGCAGTTCTAACACTTACAATCGTGGGTATTATCAATTTGCTTTTATTTACTTCTATATAAACAATGTCTATCCCTTTTCCACACACACTAGCTATTGATACTCAATTCATTTCTCAGTTCATGCTAGTGTCATGATACTTAAACAGAAAGATAAGAATATAGGATTGCGAACACACAGACACAAAAATTGGTTGATGTCGGCAAAGCGCAAGACTATTTGTATCTGTATGTTCGCTGTTAATATTACTACTACTACTACTACAAGAAATCATGTTATTCATGCTGAAGTTATTGTTAGATTCTTTTTTTAATCTAGTTCCGTTGTCTTGAAATTATCAACAAGCAGAAAATATGGAGAATTGTAAAAATAGAAATAGCTCTTCCACACAACCCTTTTTTCTGGTTTCTTTATAATTGTTCATTTAATTGGAGCGTTAACCATCCCCGTTTAAATTTCACAAAAGTTGTTTCATCTGAATAAAAAAATTTATTTGAATTTAAAGTATATTGCAACAGGACAACCACGTCTTTGGATTTTGATTATATCTTAACAGAACAGATTTGTTGAAGTACAAACATTGAGCTCGAGAAAGAGAAGATTAAAAAAAAAAAAAAGGCAATCATAATAGAAACGTTTCAAACATTCTAAGAAAGGCAAATGAAACAGACATAAACAGTCTTGTCATTTTAAACTGGTACAATGATGAGGATCTGTTGTGATTTCAACTCGCAAAAAAATTGTTAGGTGCTACTTTATTCTTTAACTAACTCGTATAGATGTGTTGGTGTAGCACTTTTCTACGTCAACAGAGAATTCCATAACAAAAAGTGAATTCTTTTGTTGCAAACTAGAGACTGAATATACAATAAAACCACTATATATATATATATATATATATATATATATATATATGAGATTGACTTTTTACCACATATTTAACACGCTTGCAAAAAAAAAAATGACATCTCACTGGAATACCACATTTACAATCACTATTTGGTTATTTTTGTTGGAGTTGTTACTGTTGTTTTGGAGTAAATTATTTCATAGCGACGATGATAAATTACGTGATAACTATTACTACAGCAGCTTATTTTTTAATTTTTTATTTTATTTTATTCATTTTTTTGTTGATGGTTTTTTTTCTTTCAATTTAGCAATGTACTCAGTGCCCTTTTTCAAGATTTGAAATGCGCTCCTCTTAAGTATATGTGAAGATGTGAACTATTTTCGACAACCTTTATTTTCTCAGCTTAAGACTATCCTTAAGTACTCAAAGGGAAACACGCCCTTTATGCAAATCCTAAAGGGTGCCTATTTTGCAAGACACTGTAAGTTTGATCCGCTAGATTCCTGACTATTGTCACAGAAAGTTTTTCCGTCATTAAGTAATATTTATGAAGTTTAGAGAAAGAACTGGTCTAAAATAGTTGAACTTGCACAAAATCTTTTTTATTATGTAAGATCGTAGAGGCAGTTAAGGATTTTTAGCGGGTGTTACATTAGTTACAGTTTGACAATTCTCCCCAAAAGTAAAGTTCGTTTTTACAATATCCTTTATGGTTTTTGAACAAAAAATAATAATTCATCTAATAATTTAATCTTATTTAAAAAAAAAAAAATACATATATATTTTTTTTCTTTAAAATCTGTATACAAAATCACAAACTATAACTAATTATTTGTCTTTGTTATGTTGATTGCAATACGAGAGTCGGTTAAAAAGTTAATAAGCTGACAAAGATGCTCTTTTGAAATGTGATCAAATGAGGTTTATTTTTCAACATAGCGTCTGTTGAGGTCCACACACTTCTTTCAGCAGTACTGAAGTGTTTGTATCCCATAGGTCAAAATGTCTTCAGTAGCAGATATGAAGACATCATAAGAACTTTTTAGTTGATCTTCATAATATGTGCAACTTTTTGTGTAACTTTCTTGGAGTGAATTCCCGATATCAACGGAATAAAAGCAATGCAGTTTTTGATTATCCAAAGTAGTACTATATATTTATATTATGTAATACTTTTGCGGCTGATACTCTTCTTCCATCGGTATTTCAATGCCAGGATCCCATTGATCCAAAAGTCATCGATATCAAATATGACGACATCAAATGAACTTTCCAGCCACCCTCGTAAGATATACCTCTAGTGTAACTTGTAAGCTCTCAATATCAATTGATTAGAAAGCATGTGTATTTTCAAGGATATAAGCTGTTTGTATTTTCATAGCACTAATACACTTGAAAGAGGAAGCCATCCAATTATTCTCTCTCCAGCTAAGGTAAATAGTAGGACAGACTGGGCTCTTTAGCCTCAGTGTGTCAACCGGTTTGGGACAAGGAAAACTGAGTTCAAACCTGTTCATTTCAACAAAAAAACTG